>CATIUR010000005.1:24356678-24936678 GCA_949592205.1 Helichrysum umbraculigerum
CTCATTTGTTTTCAATATGTTCAAGCTGTGTAACTTAACTGCTTTCAATTTTTGGACGATATGATTATTTTGTTGACACTGTGGACTATATGCTGAATATGTTAGATCTATATTTCATGAGTTGCATTATATTGTGACTTGCATTATTACGTGAGTTGCATTCATTCATATGTCTTACATATGTGGAATTTAGTTCCACCGCTGAGGTAAGATGGTTCAGGCAAATATTTAAATGGTCATTGCACATGTGGGATGTAGTTCCACCGCTGAGGTAATGACAACGTTCAGTTGATCAAGGAGAGATAGAGAGAATGAGCTTTGAGGGAATCAATGTTATCAAAGTTCACTTATGTGTGCATTTCATATCATACGTCCTATTACTATATCAATATATATATATATATATATATATATATATATATATATATATATATATATATATATATATATATATATATATCTTATATACAGCAAACTTGTTTATTTGTGTTTAGTGTAAACCTGCGAAATTCACCAACCTTTTGGGTTGACCTATTTGAACATATCTTTTCAGGTAACACTAGTGCTGCTAAGGAGGAGACCAAGAAAACTTAGTGGACCGTTAGGTTGCGTTAAGAGAGTCCTTTCGGGGACATCCGATAAAATTGGAACGATACAGAGGTTGCATTTAGAGAATCTATTGGTGAAACATTTATCATTTTACTTATGTTATATTAATTGGGAAGGTGTGATTTGCCTTAATTACTTTGGATTTAAATAAGGATATTTGTTTGTTTGTGAGACCTGTTCATTGTTGAGGTGTATGTCTATAGCACGAACCGCTATTCGTGTCGGATGATGTCACAATACATTGATTTTAATTTCATTTAGGGATTTCTATATATTGATGTGTTGTACTATAATCGTGGTTGCATTTCGTTGTTTGCGCTTTAGACGGGGTGTGACAACTTAACATATTACCATTATGAATTTTGGATTATTATAATCTATAAAACGTATGTAGGGATATTTTATTTTTACAACAATTCAAAATGGAAAAAAAATATGTCATTTTATTATAGAAAAACAAAATATGTGAACAAGTCACTAAACTATCTTTTTGGGCCAGATATATGCCAAAATCACGCAAGGCCCATTAGTAACAACACAGATTATTAGGCGCAGTAAGGGGTAGGCTTGAACAAAAAAACCGGGTTTTAAACCCTACCCGGTTTCAAACCCGAAAACCCGATCCGGTCAAATCCGGTTTGACCCTACCTGGTTCGGGTTTTTTAAGTACCCGGCGGGTACGTACCCGGGTAGGGTTTTTAGAATTCGAAACCGGGTTGAACCTGGGTTGAAATAGGATCGGGTTGGAAACCCGGTCAAAAACCCGGCCAAAAACCCGGTTGAAAACCCGAAAAAACCCGGTTCGGGTTGGGTCCAACCCGGTTTTTGACTTTGTTGACCAAAACCCGGTTCGGGTTCCGGGTCGGGTCGGGTTGGGTGAAAACCCGGTTTTGTTCATGCCTAGTAAGGGGTGAGTGTATTGTTTATAATTTATTATTAAAGGAGCACTTTATTTTTTAATTTGAAAGGTTAATGAATTACCTAGTAATATACATAGTTTATTTTATAACTTTTTTTGTAACATAAATACGAAGTTTATTTTTAATGGCTGATGTCAGTCTGAGAACTTTACATTGACCAAATCTGTGTGATAGTGAGCTTTATTCACGTGAAATAGTTACCCATTAGACCACTCGCAATGGAATTGACAACGCCCGTTTTGGAGCTTGACAACGCTCAGAACGCCCGCAATGGGGCGTTCTCGGCGGGGCGTTCTGGGGCTTCGGTTGTGGGAGAACGGGAGGAGAACGGGAGAAAAGTGGGACCCACGCAATTTTTTAATTATTTTTTCCTTTTTTTCATCCTTTTTGATTTAAAAAAAGGTACAGATATAGGATTGAGGTGGAAATTAGTGGGGCCAGGAGGGGAAAAAAGGGGCGTTCTGGTGTTATGATTGCATGGGTTAAATTGGTGTTGTGGTATTGTGCTGACGTGGCAGGGGAAAAATGGGCGTTCTGGTGTTATGACTGCGAGTGGTCTTAAAGGTGTCGTCGGAAGCACGGCTAAGAAAATAAATACTCCCTCCGTCCCAAATTAAGTGTCCTGTTTTGACTTTTTGAGTCTTCCCTTTTCAGCTTTGACCTTAAATATTTTTGTTTGTGTTATATAATACTTGATGTAAAATATATGTATGGATTGGATTTTAAATATATTTTCATTGTGTAATTTTCATAAAGTAATATATAACACAAACAAAAATATATAAGGTCAAAGTTGAAAAAGAAAGACTTCCAAATCTGATACAGGATACTTAATTTGGAACGGAGGGAGTAATAAAGGAAAATGCTATACGTAGCCCTAAGGGTTATGAATAAGAAATTCAGACACGCATTGAATGTTTGTACCTTAATAATAACCACCCACCCCCTAAATGTAACTTCCCCCAACCAACCTAATTTACCACCTCTTAAAGCATGAATTAATTATTAAATACAGCCCTTAGGGCTACAAATAGCAAAATTCTAAAATAAAATGATTATAGCTTGATAAGTAGACGACACGAGTTGTAGATTTGAAGGCGAAAAAAACTCTCTTACACGGCCATTTCTCGGCCCACATAGGCAGGATGGGCCCATAGGACTGTTCCTTTAGTTCAATAAACTATAGGGTCATACAATTATTATCAATATAAAATTTTCTTTTTCTCTCTCTCAAACGAAGATATACATCAGACCACTCCCGACTAATGATGCAAACTGACGCATCAAATCAGTGTCACGTCAGTACTTCCCAAAACTGACTGAAAATTGCGAACCATAAGTCCATAACACATGACTCAGTTTTTTCGGACCCTACATACCAATATATTTTAATGCTTCCGGCCCCACCTCCTCCTTCACTCGCACTTCACCAAACCAAACCAAACCAAAGTAAAGAAGTGACACACCCAACTGAAAAGGTAGTTGACAATGGGCTTCAGTAAACTGAAGCTCATCACTTCCAAAACGAGTTCCTCATTGGGAGCGGTATTAGTGTATCTCTTGGATAGTTTAGAAAACATATGGTCCTTTTCCCTGACAGTGACACGTATCTTAATTAATCAAGCTTTTGGTTTAACAAATATTCTAGTTATTAAAAGGATTTTAGGAATGATCCTCTAAAGTTATAGAATAACACGAAAAGAGAGTCATGTTATGCATTATGTTAAAATAAAAAGTAAAAAATAAATAAACAAAATCGTAAGCTTTGGTCAAATGAGTTACTATGTACGTCAAAAAGTTGTTTACCATATTATGTTTACTTTTCGCATATGGGTCGGCTGACTAGTTTGGTTTCTCCAATCATGAAGTATTATACGGAGTATTTAAGAGAAAAAAGTCAAATGGGTCACTTTTGTTGGGTCAATATCTGCTAATTTTGAGACAAGTTAAACCAAACGTTAACTTCTTGTTCTTCTAGTTACATTACAAAGGTAATACGGAGTATACAAGAATAACTTCTTGTTGTTCAGGGGGGGAAAAAGAAGAAATAAATCGATATAAGTATGGCCTAACATAGTTTTATCTAACATAGTTTTGAATGGTTCTTATTAAGCATTAAGCATAATTTAAAAACTACATTGGTACAATTATTTTCAAGGCTCTTCTTCACAGAGAACAGTGATTGCATCCTTAAAGCCATCCCAAATAAGTAAAAACTACATACTACAAAACAGAAGACCCATCCAAAGATGAAGTATAAAAATTGTCAGACTCAAACCCTAAGTGCAACTATAATATACAGAGATCTTCATCATGTACACACCACCAATCACAAACACGACATCTAACCTCGTTATCGTGCTAAATCCTCTTAACTCACCTTCGTGATTATCCTTCTAATAACAAGATAATGTCAACTCGTGGAATACAAAGGGAAAACGGAAAGAGAGTGAAAAATGTTTAGGTTCTCGCAAATTGTCAATTATCTTGTTATTAGAAGACTAAATAGGATGATGAGTTAGAGAATTTAACAATTATGTTTCTTTCTATGACCGCGGCCTTAATGTGCTCTCAGAAGCTTCTTGTTTCATTCATAGGATCATAATCATACACATCACCTGCCTTGATAAAACGTCCTTTCACACGTTTTCTTACATCAGCTCTCGCCTTTCGTGTTGCATACCTCACTCTCTTCTCAAATCTGCATGAAAAGTAGAGGTCAAAAGGATGATTCTTGATATATAAAACATGTTGATGATAAAGTTATGTTCAGAGACTCACTTGCGCATCTTCTTTTTTTCTTTGTAACGAAGAACAGCATCACTTCTGGTGGTGGTGCTACCAGGGGTGCACCAAGGCGGTTCACCCATTGCAACCATGGAAGAAGCTCCACAATCTTGATATTCACCACCGCTGCTTTCACCGGTCAGACTTGAAAATGAGATATTAGAGGGTTGCCTTGCGTAGCATTGGTTTGGTTCGGTTTTGCAGGTCACTAATGAATCCACTGAGGCTGCATTACTGCATTCTTGCTTTACCGCATTCCCAGACTCCTGAAACACCCGAATCTTAGCATATGGTAAATAAATGGCTTTAGAAAAGAAAGATTATTTATGAATTGAAGTTATACTTTTGTGGTGTTTTTCATGCCAAACAAGCTATCGATCCCATCTTTTGCAAAAAGATGTTTTGGGTCGTTATGACCAACACCAAACATTTCTTCATAATTCTCAATATTCATGTCAACTTCATCCATGGTGAAGTCGTCATAGAGCCCATCATCAACGATGTGTTCAGGATCTTTTGTCTCTGAATAGGATATCTACAAGTAAATAATGCAAGAAAGATTCATAAAGATTGAAACTTGAAACTTTATTTGTTTTCCGATCTTCCCACTTCAACAAATCATATCAAAATGTTAGTCGTATGACAATGACCTAAAATGTAACACAAATTACCTCAACGTTCGCTGATGATTCTTCGTTTTTGTTGTTTTCAGAGGCTTCTTGGGTATTATCAGCAATGCTCATTGAACCCATTTCTTGTTCACAAGATTCAGACATAAAGGACCAAATAGAAGAAAGTTCGGTAGCAGATGGGCATCCTGAATAACAATTTAATGTTTGCCGACTATGTGTATTTGCATCCAAGTTAGCTCCATTGTGACCAACCCAATCACAATTCTGACAAAGAGATTGTTTTTCATCCAGACATCTCACGAGTGCGGGCTGTGAATTACAGTTATCACATACGAGTGTTCTCATGTGACGTTTCGATAGCGGATTCGCAGAATGAACATTGCGATCACACGATAAACACAAGTAAGCTGCATCAGATCGACAATATACCATTGATCTTGCCTCCCCACAGTAATCACAATTGTAACCCATACTTAAAGAAAATAGAACCTTACCTAGATCAATATTTTGATCCTTCCTTACTTTATTATATTCAATAGAAACAAACACAAAAAAGAGAAAAACACTGCTATATCGCAAGATCCGATCAAGAGTGGAGTTCGTACTGTAGTACGACAATCAAGTTTTCTGCATCAAACAAGGATAAATGGGAATTTTAATCAGAAAGTAGAAAATTTTGCCATTTGAGCAAATGAATACATTTCACTGTTTCAGAATATGTTCTACAGGATAAAAAGGAGTAAATTCTAGGAATAAGAACAATCTAATGGAACAAGTTGATTAGATCTTATTGATAATATCCAAGAAAAAATGAATAATTTCTTGACAAAATGGTAGCTAAAGATTCTACTGTGATTCAAAAGCTTGAATTTTGAAGGGTTTTTAGCATCTTAAATCCTAACAAAAAACTAGAATCTACAAAATTAAAGCTAATTAGAGAAGGCCTTCAAAATTGATATGTGGGTTGCAAAATTATCAATAACCAATAGAACCTAACAAAATGGAGAAAAATCGATCAAAACTTGAAGTTGGGCAGATTAAGCCTAAAATAAACATACACAATGACAACCCAATTTGCCAATTTTCTATAAAATTGACAAATTTACACAAAAAAGATGATAAATTTATAAGAAACAAGATAAACAAAAGATAAGTGTTTAATCAACGAATTAAACCGGAACTTACAGATTATGAAGTAATTAAACAAACCCAAAAGAACCCATATCTATAAAGCTAAAAGAAACAGAACCCAGAAAGCTTACCAGTATGTGTAGGGGAAAAGCAGAGATCTTTTTGAATTACAGGCATTCAAAACCCTAAAAAGGTGAGAGCTTTCTAGATTTCGGTCTTTAAATTTTCTAATCTGTTTGCTGTGTTTGGGTATGTGTTGTGAGGTAGGTGTTGATTTTGAAGGTGTGTAAAATATCTGACAACACATCAAAAAATATCTTTAAAAAAGGGCAAAAAGTGCAAGGAGAGAGAAAACAGAACAAGGGTGGGTTTAAAAGGTAGGCCCTTGTCCCTTTCGTGACACTTGAAACCTCTAACGCCATTAATTGCAAATTCATCCTTGTACATTTACTAGTAATACATATATATCCCTCACTCAAGAACCGGTTTTGGTTTACCTTTTTGCTCTTTATAGAAAGACTTGCTAATTTAAGAATGTACTATGGAGTATGGAGCATGGACGAATCGATCAAACCATATAGTAGCCTATGTATCGATTTTTTGTCACTCCCTTTAGTTACATATTTGGCGAATATATGGATGGCTTATAACTAGGTTATTGTAGTGAGTAGTGATTAAGATTTTTCATCTCAAACTAATCACGTACACACATGCCTACTTGTTAAGCATGATGATATGACCGTGCCTCCTTGACTTGTTTATGCCAACCGAGTGTACAATATTTGAAATCAACTATATAGGCTATGCTAGGTCCACCAAACCAATCACAAAATAATTTTGATCAATAGTTTACTACTCCCCGCGTTCCAAATTTATAGTCCAGTATTCCATTTTGGGTTGTCCCAAATTAATTGTCCACTTCCATAAATAGATAAAAATGATGAGATAAAATTCTTTTATACCCTTAATTTATATATGTAAGACAAAAAAGTAAGTAAAAAGTAAATGGTAAAACTGTAATCTTATCAAAAAATAAGAGAGAAGTTGATGTTTTCTTAAACTGCGTGTGTTTTTTATCTGGGGACAATTAAATTGGGACGGAGGGAGTATCTCTTAACTTAACATACGTACGTTGTCATTTATATTTGAGTAATTATAATGTTCTTTCATTGCTAATTGTCCATGGTATGGATTTTAATTTTAAAAAGAATATATGTACTTAATCATGATCAAGAAACATGTAAAAACACAGAAATATTTTGCCTAGATTTCTAGAACATCATGTTGATTTTATTGAGACAGATAAATACAAAAAACCGGATGTTTGACATTTTTTTTATAAATTGAAATTAGCAGCCACATCTGGTTATTGATGTATGTCTAAGGATGGTAGTGCAAATAAAGCCTCTCTTACGAGTGTGCAATCTAAAATATCTTATCTATCCATTGAAATAAGATATTTATTAATAAAATAATAATATAATAATAAAATATCAAGTACGGACTATCAACCAAAAAAAACTTTTAAGAATGTCAAAACTTGTTGTTTACCTCCTTCCATTTGCAAAAATTCACAAGGTTTACCTTTCACCTTATATTTTCCCTTTTTACCTATGCAGCTATGCTATGCTATGTTCACTGTTTTTTTTTTTTTTTTTTTTTTTTTTACATTAACAATATAAGATTATCATGATTTAATTGCTTAAGAAAACGTTACTATTACTATGTGGAGTATAATAATAACATATTTTAGTTCATTTTTATTAATAAACCAGTTATGATTGCTGCTATTTATTATATAAAGTAAAAGTAATAATCTTAATTAATAATTAGTGATAATGAAATGGGATTGATTATGATTGCCTAAGACAAGAATTATAGTATTATTATTATAATATAGGGTTAATTTGTATATTTATCCATCTTATCAAATGAGGTCCGGAGTTGATTATATCAATGTTTTGAAAACCGTTTTTTGAATCGGACCGGTGAGGGGTCCGGTTCCGGTTCAACCGGTCGGACCGTCAGTCTAAAACCGGTCCAAAACCGGTTCCAAACCCTAAATAATAAAAAACCGGCTTAAAACCGGTCCGGTTTCCGGTTCAACCGGTCAAAACCGGCATTTCGTTGACTGGTCAAATTTAGCCCAAAACCGATTTTCAACCGGCCGGAAATCCCTATAATCCCGGTCCGACCGGACCGGTCTAACCGATTTTCAAAACATTCAATTATATAAATTGGATTTTGGGTGCTTTTGGGACCTACCATCTTAAGAAAAAGTAGTGACCTTTGGTGATTTTCAACGATAAGTAAAAAGGGTAATTTAGTGGGATCTATTTTGCCGTACTTAAATTATTAATTAATTAAAGTACTACGTTTTATTTTTTCCTGTTAACGTCACTAATTTGCATTCTTAATTGTCTCCAATAGGAACCTTAATCTCACTTATATCATGATTTTATATAATACTCCGTAATAAATATACGTTAAATCTACATGTCGGTATATAAATACTAGAGTATATTATTATTAACTTAAGACTTGAGTCTTAATTAAATATAGATATGAGTGCACTCATAAATCCATAATATCATCTACGGCTTATATTTAATCATGGTAAATGGTAATGGTGTAACAGATATTTTACAGGTTCACGTTTTTAAATGCGAAATGTTAAACATATTTATTAAGCAAACCATCTATGATTATAGTACGGAGTAACATTTATTAGATTAATAATTTTATAGAAGTATTTATTTATCATTCATGAATCATGCAAAGCAGCAAAAGTTATTTTCGTACTTTTGGGGTCAAATTCACATTTTTTTATATATTAAAAAAACTCATGTAATAAGAGTTCTAGCTAAATATGTAGGTTTTAACTAAATAAAGCATACAAGTTATGGTATGAGCTTTTGAGCTTATATTTTCTTTAGAGAAAATTACATAGACCATCCTTTATATTTGCCTCAAATTTCACTTACAATCCTTTACAATTTTTAATTACACTGATCATCCTTTATTTTGAAACGTGTTTCGCAAATAGCCCTCTAGACTAACCACAGTTAACTATTCGTTAAAAAGGACCATGTGTGATATTTTTTGTTTTCTTATTTCTTTGAATGAATTATAATTTCTAATATATATATATATATATATATATATATATATAGTTAACTATTCGTTAAAAAGGACCATGTGTGATATTTTTTGTTTTCTTATTTCTTTGAATGAATTATAATTTCTAAAATATATATATATATATATATATATATATATATATATATATATATATATATATGCATTATTAAGTGCATTGAACATCATTCGTATCTTCATCATTTAACTTAGAAAATTCATCAACAAATTCAGTTCATTCTCCACTTAAACATTAATATTTAAAAGTCCACCACTCAAACACATCACCATTTTTTACCACCCGACGACCCTCCATCACCAAATCATCTTATCTGGTCACAACTTTGATAGTCACCACCTTTTATCTTTTCCATTCATTCCACAGTTGAAAAACATCTCAAACGAAAACCCTAATCAAATATGTGAATCGTAATCTTTAAGACACAAATATATATTTGAATGGTGAAAGATATTGGAGGAGTTAGGTGTTGGACTACAAAATTTTTGATGTTTCAGCAGAGAAGGAGACCGAATTTGATGATGCATTTGCTAAGAGAAATTGGAGTTGGGTATCTATACATATTCTGGATTCTATAATTTATCATTTATATTCCCCTTAATAATAAATAAATTAGACGAATAAAAATATATCAAACGTAGTCCTTTTTAACAAATAGTTAACGATCGTTAGTCTAAAG
Organism: Helichrysum umbraculigerum; assembly: GCA_949592205.1. Classification (NCBI taxonomy): domain Eukaryota; kingdom Viridiplantae; phylum Streptophyta; class Magnoliopsida; order Asterales; family Asteraceae; genus Helichrysum; species Helichrysum umbraculigerum. Next base: position 24,366,594 of record CATIUR010000005.1, read on the forward strand.
GACTGTTTGCGTAACAAATTATAAAATAAAGGATGATCGGTGTAATTTAAATTTGTAAAGGACTGCCAATGAAATTTTGAGAAAACATAAAGGATGGTTTGTGTAATTTTCTGTTTTCTTTAATATAAACAAAAAGCAGGATCACAGAAAGTAACATACAAAAAGATTAAACAATAGCATAAAATAAAATTCAGCATATAAAAGTTGAGGAAACACACAAAATAAATAAAACATACCAATTAAACCAAAAGGCTAAATGAGGTTTTAGAGCCCATTCCAGACACACCCTTCAAAATATGAGTCTAAGCCCAATGGGCTCTTAGAGCACCAGATTTTGAATATGTTTGTGTTGGTTGTAGGCTTGTCCGCTTGTAGCATATGCAAATCTGGCTCCAAAACAAAAGTAAAATAATAGTGTGTCAAAGTCAATTGGTACAAATGGTCATAATTTGAAGAGGAAGAAATGAAAACTTTCTGTTAAGGAACCTTAAAGAAAACCACAATAGTTGCAATTGATAATATAAGTCATGAAAATTTTTAAACATGATGTTTTCACTCGATGTCGAAAATGTAACATCTATCAACAAGATTGTTTTACATTAACATGATGAGGCTAAATATTATGAAGACCAAAACATGCTTCGTAGTGAAATGCATCTTTTTGTCGAGCCAAAGGAATCGGACAATTAATTGAAAAAAAATAGTGTAAATACTTCATGTTGCAAGAATGAACATGCAAAAACGATACATTACCGGTGTTTCTGCATAAGAATGAATGAATGTGAAATTGACATGTTTGCCTGACTCCTCAGGTGCCATATAAGAAGAGGAATCAAAAGCCTGACATTCTTTTCTTAGATGGCATCCAGGGAGCCAGGCAAATCACTCAACCTTTTCAATTTTGTTGCTAATCCGTTAGATCCTCGATGCAACTGCGTCTGTAGTATTTCATCGTACCTGCAATATGATAAGGAAACGTAATGTATAAATTATTCCATCTTGACCGTATTACATGGTTAATAGTTTGTGCTTAGAATGTACCTTGAGCTAGAAAAGTTTTAGCTCACGTTTCTGAACATATTTATCAGCTTTCGTGATAAACTACTGCATACCAGTTGATTAATCTATATTGATGGAAATAATTTATTTTGTAAGTTGAGAAAAAAATCTCAAGGGGTGATTGGTACTTAAGGATGGGTCGAATTGATAGACAAACAATAGTCCAAAAACAAGTGTCAAAAGAGGTGGTCTTAGGCGGCAGAAAGACTTGATTGTGCAAATTTATGGGATCAAATACAAAGTTCTTATTTGTTTCGTTACTCATATATGAGTTAATATATTATTTATTTCAAATATATGTAATATGATACCATGAGATCTTAAATAATGTCACAGGAAAATCCGATTTGCCTCAAAAACTGCATCGTCCGTTTCTATGTAATTGATCACGATTCTATATTTGGCTTACGCTTGACCAGTTACTAACGTTAACCAAGATACATACAGTTTTAAAGTCACCATGATTATAAGGATAATACAATTATACGCTGTCACCATAAGAACATACAACCATTGCTGTACAATGTTTGCACGCTCGTCATTGCCATTTTGTATGCTGTTTTCCGAGACATAGTGTTAGTTTTCACCTTGGTATGGTTCAATAGATATATGTTGGTTTGTCAAATGTTACTGAGTTAAAATCTTGCTAATATAGGTACTTTCTCTGTTCTGAACCGCAAAGCAATGGCTTTTGCAAAGTACCACAACCATGTACGCATCTGTTTTTTTCATTGTTGTTTCAAGCCAAGGGGTAAAGGATCAAGATTCTAAAGTTAGTTTACTTTCAATACTTTCACTGTTTGTTTATTAAATCATGGCGTAAGGGCGAAAGCAAGGGCCAACTTATATGCATAATTGCATATACTCAAATGCGAAAGCAAGGGACAACTTGTATGCATATACTCAAATGCGGGTAATGTAACTCTGTTGTCTATCCGGCTATCCCTATTGAACACAACAAAGTCCTCATTTCTAGCTACTATAGTATATATGTAGCATTTTTTTCAGAAACTGTCAGTTTGGACGAATAAAATAGATGTTAAGATAAATAACAAATGCTCCATATTACTGATGTGGTAGTTTTTTAAAAATCTTGATCATGATACACTTACATTTACTTATTACACACTAATGGTTACTTATGTTCCCTATTAATGTATTATATCAGGGGTCGAGACATGTTGGGCAACATAGTGTAGCCCCTAAGAATTTTTTAGATTACTTGAAAAATTTTAACGTATTAATGATATTTTAAAATTTCCCCCACAAAACCATAAAAAGAAATTTAAAATTAAATAAGATTTGGCTCTTCCGTTTGAATTTCCTAGCTTCGCCCATCATGTATTATTACTCTTGCATCTCCTGAGGTGGATCATAAGTGTTGGAGTTTGTAACAACTCGTCCAACATTACTATATTAGTGTGAGATAAATGATATGAATCTTTTATAGGGTTAAAATTATCGCTAACTAATACCTTTATCTGAAACCCGAAAGTATCTAATTATATATGTTGATATGGAAAAGCAATTATTTGAAATTGTTGACGCGACATTTCATCAATAATTTTAAAGCTCGATACATCATGGATTTGTTTTATAGAAAATAAAAATGAGATATTAATGGCGCGTTTAGTTGTAGAAAAATTTCTCCATTTTTCTTTTTCCATTTCTCTAGAGAATGAAAAGTGTTTACCTCTCTAGAAAAACATGGAAAATCTAGAAAACGTGTTTAGTTGCAAGGGGTGGAGTTTTCCTTTTTCAAAGAAGAGTAGAAATGGAAAACTTAGAAAACTATAAATTGTAGTTTTCAACTTTGTAGTTATAAAAAAGAAAACAATGATTTTCTTTTTCTTAGAAAACTTTTTTTGAAAACTCGAATTTGAACACATTTTCTAATTTTCTTGTTTTCTTAGAGAATTTTTATGGAAAAGATGGGAGTTTTCTGTAACTAAACGCACCCTAAACTAGGCAAATGCGAGCTCGGGTGGAGTTTAGTCTTTGATGAGATATCATCTTTAAATTAAAATGAATCAAAACTTATCTATTAAAATTAAGATTTCTTTATGACCAACTCCAGGCCGGAATCTATGTAAAAAGTTAGATGAGTTATACTTTTTAAAAGTACATAATGATTATATAAAAAGGAATAAAGCCGTTGAAAGAGACAAGACAATATTCACGATGATAATGCTTCTGACGGATTTTCTTATGACATTTTAACATATCGACTACTATTACGTACGACTACTATCCATTATATACAATTTCCATTTACGATTATTAATTAATCAGCTTATCAATATATATTTTTTTTTTTGAAAAGGCAGACAATTTTATATTACCAATAAAAATCTAGCAAGGTGCTAGAAATTACAACCGTAAGAAACGATAACTACTACCAAACGACCTTACAATGACATCGACTCTAGAACGTCCTCCCACTCAAAACGACTCTAAACTTCAATTTCAAAACATACACAATGACCCTAAAGTTACACCCGATTCTAAACTTCAATCAATATATTTAGATTCATTCGAGATTAGAAAATTTTGGTTGCTATTTTGACTTGAGTATTATATATAAACTAGAAGAGTACCCGCACAATGCGACGGGTAATACCTTTTCTTTAAATAACATATTAGTTCATTATCACTTAAGCTTATTTTATACACGTTCAAAGTCAGCAAAATAGTAATTTTAAGATTAACGGAATGACATGTTGAATTATAAAGATGAATATAGTGATTTTAGAGTCCATTACAATCATCATATAGATATATTAAAGTTGTAGCATGTTATATAGATGTCATAAGCTAGCAATATTTATGCATAAATGACTATAATTCTTATATCATTAGTTATATCGGGTAAAAATTAAATATATTTTTTAGTCGGTTATAATTTAGGGGTAATGATCAAATTCCTACTTTAATATATATTTGATAGATATATAAATATATTGATAGTAAGAAAATATTTACGGAGTATCAGATAAATATTGGAAAAATAAACCGTAATATTGAACATTACAATTCAATCGTAAATCGTAATGTTGGTATTGATGGATGAATCATTTATGTAAATATAAAAAAGTTGAAGGATAAAAAATGTAAAATGTATACTTTGTGATTGGTCAACATCGTAATGTCAACATCACGGTTTATATCCCCATAAATATTTGTAAAAACATTTGACATTCATTGTGTTATACCAAAATAATCGTAATCGACAAATTACTATGTAGTAAAATTAATAAAATTAATTAGCATGGAGTTACATATTTTGTAACCAAAATTGATTATGATATACTCCCTCCGTCTCAAATTAAGTGTCCTGAATCAGATTTGGAAGTCTTTATTTTTCAACTTTGATCTTAAATATTATTTTTTGTATTATATAACACAAGCAAAGTAATTTAAGGTCAAAGTTGAAAAAGAATGACTCAAAAAGTCAAACCAAGATATTTAATTTGGGACGGGGGAGTATTAACTTATATTAATTGCATTAGTATAGTTTTAAAGTTGAGTTATAAATAAAAGGTTAATATAGTCATTTTCTAGTTCTCTTTTTTAAGACTATTGCCAAAACTCTTTATTATATAGTATAGATATACCAAAATATTAACACTTTATAAAAAAAATACACATGCCACATCAATTGTTACCCTAAATAACATAATAAAATAAATTTATTGTAACAAAATAACCGTATACGTTGGTCAAAAGATAGAAAGAAATTCTATATTTTTTAGTTGGTTATAATATTAGTAATATTAGTAATCTTTTTTAGTTTAATCGATAATTGCACTTTAAGTTAACAATATTAATATGTTGTGCTACTTATAAGTTAGTTATATAAATGCACATTTTAAACGGCCGTACATCGCACGGGCTCAAAGCCTATTTATGATATATAACATACACGATAATGAATAAGAAAGATTCACAGTATAAAATAATAAACACATATAAATGAACCACAAATTGATACGAGTTAATGATCTAAAAACACAATGTACTTCTAGTATTATCCATTTTTTCCCATTTTACTTTTTAATGTCCCAATTTTCCCATTGAACTTTCATTTTTTGTCCATTTTTTCCCATTGTACATTTTAATGTTCCAATTTTCCCATCGAACTTTCATTTTTTGTCCCTATTTTTCCAACATGTAACAAATATATCATATTTTAAGTTGTATTTATAGTTTTTTTTATCATTTAATAATTCAAAAACTTCTTTATTTCCAACACTTATCACTTAAACTTGAAATATAATTATTTTAATGATTAATTATATAAAACTTTTAAATTTTTAAATAAAATTTGAAAAAGGACGTAAAAATGATATATTTTTTATACATCGGGGAAAAAGGGACAAAAATTGAAAGTTCGATGGGAAAATTGGGACACTGAAAAGTACACTGGAAAAAATGGACAAAAAATGAAAGTTCGATGAAAAAATTGGGACATTAAAAAGTACATTGGAGAAAATGGGATAAACTTAAAAGTATGTTGTGTTTCTAGGTAATTAACCCAATTGATATTTACGTTGGCATATGTTAGATAGATAAAACTTACAGTATAAGTAGTATATATCCTTGTCACTTTGTCGTAAAAAGATAAATAAAGTTCTTTTTTTAATGACATGGACTTATATAGTAATTTATTGATGTTTTTGTTACATTTGCTCTTAAAAGCTTTATTCAGGAAGAGTGATTAATGAATAATATTTGGTGAATCGCATTTCGTAGGAATGGTAATTCGTAGCTATCATGTTAGATCTACGGGTAACCCGAAACCCGAATTAACGCGACCCTATTAACCCGCTACCCGTTTAACCCGAACCCGAAAACCTAATTACATAATAGGGTCGGGTTGCGGGTAAGTTTCCATTTTCCAAAAACTCGACTAACCCGACCCGATTAACTCTTATTAGGGTCGGGTTAACCCGATTACCCCTAGGTGTTTTTTTTTTTTTATGTGTATATATATTGTGGTTTTGCAAGAAGGCTTAATAAAGCTGGCCCTTTCCATGATCCAAGCATTAACAATTAAATGGGCGTCGTCGGTTGCATTGAGAAGAACAAAAACGTTACTATCATTGGAAGCCCACCAAAGTATATGAACAGGTTTGGCTCGAAAACATAAGCCCACCCTAATCAAGCCCACCCAAAGACCAATAAATTTACGGGAAAATCTAAAGCCACCCCCTGAATTACTGGGGATACCCCTGGCCCACTTCGGTCCCGTGCAGTCATTTTTCAGTCCAGTTTTATTTAAGATCGGTCCCAGTTCAGTACATAATTAGTTTCAGTTTTAGACTAAACAGGGGGTAGGAATTAGAAAAAGAGGGGGTATACCCGGAAAGTAAAAAAAAAAAAACATGATGTGATTGATTAGATGGGTGGGGGGTAAGAGATGAAAAAAAGTGGGCGAAGGGGGTATCTTTAGTAGGACCCGAAAGAAAAGGAACCTTTCATTTTTATTGGTCCTGTATATATCAATTATAATATTGAAACAACTACACATTAATACATATACATTATAATATACTATCGTCACTTTACCGCTGCAACTTCAAAAGAGCCACTTTCCAATTTTTCTTTCTCCATTATTTCATATGTAGTCTAACTTGTATCTTCTTCCATGAAAAAAACTCCCTTTTTAAGTAATACGGTAATACCCATCTTCCAAAATTACTTTCCTCCATTATTTTCATCAAATTTCTTCTTATATATGGTGATAAGTATGACTCTCACAACCACTTAGCCCCGACGACTTGGCCGCTAGTAACTCCGGCGACTTGGTAGCTAGTAAGTAGTAACTCCGGCGACGTGATGATCGGAAAAGAAAGATGCAATGAAGATGACGAACCGAGTGAAAATATTACTATTCTTATGAAGAGAAACTAAACGAAAACTTATTTGTTCTCTTTCTTTCCTTTCGATTTAGTCTACATCTAATCTTAAATCTATGATACAAATCGTTTTGCAACAATCAAAAAGAACAAAAACAAAAGAAATCCGTTTTTTTCCGGTTCCGGTTTGACGGTTTTCCGGTCCGATTGGAAAAATCGCCGGTTCGATCCGGCTCAAAAGGTCAACAAAAACGGGTTTGGTTTTATTTGAGCCGCTATGTACCCCGGAGACGGTTCAACCGGTTCGACCGCCCGGTTCGAACCGGTTACTTAAATGTTGACAATTAAAGCTTCAATAGTTCAATCTTATACTTCAGTTGAGCGTTATGCCATATGCGTTATGCGTTTTCCAAATTTAACAATATAAAATAAGTTACCAAGAGAATGCCAAACTTTATATACTGTTTGGCTTCTTTTTTTAATTACTTTTTTTGAGAGTCCGAATAATTGAATTAAATACAAGAAGAAATACATCGTACATAAATAAAAGACGGGCTTCAAGGAAAAGCCTAAACAGCTAAAAAGATACTTTTTTTATAGTAAATTATTATGTAAATTAAGATTTCGCAACTAAGGGGGCGTTTGGTTCATGCTTTTCAAATCCCAGGATTGAAAATACCATGGGATTTGAAATGATGAGGGATTTTAAAACACTGAATTGAAATCCTTGTACATGTTTGGTTCAAGCAAATCTTTCAAGGATTTGAAATCCCAATTCATGGTCAATTACAAAACAGTCCCCATCCCTAATCACTTTTACAAATCGTTCAAGTTACAAGTGAGGTATCACAGTTTACACCAAAACAAAAAGCTATTGACATCGATATATTAAAATTAAGAAAAACATAAAAAATATTAAAATTTTATTTTTATATTTTTTGTAACATATGAAACCAAGCAAAAACCATTAATGGAAGAAATTGACATTTAAAACCCCAAAAATTCTCATCACTTCCAAAGCCCAAAACCAAACTGCAATCTTAAATTTATATAACTATCATTCATTTGCCATATATCTAAACCCAGCAAAGATTATTGACGAGGAAATTAAAATATATGATGCAGTTGAAAATCTAAAACCTAATACATATATATTGGAAAATCGAATAGGAATAACCATCGATGGGAATTTGGGAAAAAACATTCAAATATGATGTAGAGTAATTGCGTAGAAACATTCGTATAAGCAAAAAAAAAAGTAGAGGCAATAGAGTAATCGATTGATAATTTGAGATGAGAAAGAAAGATAGCAACCAAGATAAAGTGATTTTTGGGGAAGTGGGAGAAGGGCATTTTTGTCAAAAAAAAATAGAGCTGCATGTGCAAGTGTATTTGAAATCCCTTCCTTTATTGAAGGATTTGAGAATCCTTAATTCACAGGATTTAAAAGTCCTTTGCATTTTAAATCCTTGAAACAAACATGGGATTTCAAAGTATTTGAAATCCAAATTCTATCAAATCCCACGAACCAAACGCACCCTAAGAGTCTAAGAGTCTAAGACTATTGTTTGTAATCGTCTTAGTTCAGAAAGATAAGATTTTGTCGTGTAATAAGCTCATCCTAAAAGTTGCCTTTTACGATAAATTTCCTACCATACATGTATATGGGCATATAATTCTATTTGGGTCATGGTCAATTTGGGTATAATAATAACGAGGCAAATCAAACACAAACATTAATGTTGGTCTATTGTTTAATATTTCATCAACTCAAAAGTATTAACGTAGCAAAACTTTTATTTCAGTTCTTAGATGGATCGAAAAGATAAGTTAATGTTGATCATCACTCAAATAATTCGGTTGTTACTGTAGAAGCATAACTCTTTGTCTTAGTCAAAGTGTTCATATTAAAAATGCAAACTTTAAAATCATTATAATTCATCTAAGTTAAAGTGTCCATATTGAAAATGCACACACTTCTAAAAATCATCTAAAATTACAATTTTTTGCTAATCAAATAACACCATTACTCGCTAAAAGTGTTACGAAGGTAAACACCTTAAGTGGTTATGAAGATGAACACTTATTAGAGATAGACAATATGAACACTTGATATTGAACGAAGATACTCCGTAATATAATAGTGATTAATAATAGTAATAGTAAAAGATATTATTAGTCAGAATATTGTGACAAAGGTTGATAACCGGTAATTGAAACCGATTCACATTTGACTGGACCATAGAAAGCATATGTGACTCATTCAGCGGTGGTTAGACCACTCGCAGTCATAACACCAGAACGCCCATTTTTCCCCTGCCACGTCAGCACAACACCAATTTAACCCATGCAATCATAACACCAGAACGCCCCTTTTTTCCCCTCCCGGCCCCACTAATTTCCACCTCATTTCCACTTATTTAATAATACAAATACAATTAAATAAAAAACAATACATTTCAATAAAATTAAAATACAATACAATTTAACAACTAAAATACATTACGATTAATAATTTAAAATACAATACGATAACTTCCTAAAAATACATTACGATAACTTCCTAAAAATACATTACGATAACCAATTAAAAGACAACACACTAAAATAATAAAAATACAATACGAGTTAATAATTAAGCCTCTTCATTATTCGGGGCGTTTAGTTTGCGAAAATTTGGTGGAAGCACCCATATGTGCTCTGTGAGATCGTCTTGTAGTTGGTCGTGCACCCGTTTGTCACGTATTTATTTTATTCTTGAAGCTCTGTCTTCTACACGTCTCCTAAAATCCCGCCGATGCCGGTTAGCAGGGTTGTCGATCATCTCCTGCTCGATTGAAGATATTGCAAACCTGTTATCTTCTTGTATCATGTTATGCAATATGACACAAGTCTACAACTGTCGCCGCATCTTGTTAACACTCATAGCTCTCCCCGTAATCTTTAAAATTGCAAACCTTTCTTGCAATACACCAAACGTCCGTTCTACATCTTTTCGTGCACTTTCTTGAAATTTCTTGAACTTGGCTCGTTTGTCATCAGTAGGGGTGTGAGGGGCTTTGACAAGAGTACACCAATCCGGATAAATACCATCGGCAAGATAATACCCTTTTGTGTAGTGATGTCCATTGACATCAAAGGCTGCGGGTGGACCGGTGTCATTTTTAATTGAATCGAACAACGGAGAGTGGTTTAAAACATTGATTTCATTGTTCGACCCCGCCATGCCAAAAAAAGCATGCCATATCCACATGTCGTATGAAACAACAGCTTCAAGCATGATGGTCGGGTGTCCTTGATCACCCCTGGTGTATTGGCCTTTCCAAGCATTGGGGCAATTTTTCCATTGCCAATGCATACAGTCAATGCTCCCAAGCATTCCTTTAAACCCGTGTTTCTGCTCGTGTGCCGCGTATAAACGAGCAATATCTGTAGCCGTGGGCTTTCTCAAATACTCAACTGAGTATAAATCGAAGACACACTTACAAAAGTTGTTAAGACAGTCAATTGACGTTCTTTCACCCATTTGTAAGTATTCATCGAACATATCAGGGGATGTTCCATACGCCAATTGGCGTATGGCAGATGTGCACTTTTGTAGTGGGGTAAAATCAAGTCAACCTACTGCATCTGGTTTTGATTTAAAATATTCAAAGTGTTCAGGAATAGGTTCAACAGAGTAATCGGATATACCTTGTACGATTGGAACAAATAACTCTCGACGCATACGAAAACGCCGCTTGAACAAGTTTGGTGGATACTTTGGGTTCTCCGCAAAGTAGTCGTCCCACAAACGTTGTTGGGCACCTTCACGATCTCTTTGAATGTATCTTCGATTACGTGGTGGTCTTGAACTTTGCCCGGCCTCGCTATTTTTTTGATCGCGGTAAGCTCGGAGAAGTTCAACTATAACTTCATCTTCCGAAGATGAATCACAAATAAGATTAATCGAATCCATTTTTGCAATTTAATCAAGAAATATTTTGGTATAAAAGGGGAGTAGTGAATTGTATGGATTTATGTTGGTGTAAAAATGAAATGGTATAGTATGGTTTATATAGGAAGTGGGGTGATTTAAAAAAAAATATTTTTTTTTTATATATCCGTTGCCCAACGGTCATCTCTCTCTCTCCCATTTATTTACCTTTTTTTTTTTTTGAAAAAAGCAAAAAAGGACGAAAAATTAAAAAAATAAAATAAAATAATCGCGTGGGTCTCACCTTCCTCCCGTTCTCCCACAACCGAAGCCCCAGAACGCCCCACCGAGAACGCCCCGTTGCGGGCGTTCTGGGCGTTGTCAAGCTCCAAAACGGGCGTTTTTTGTCCCATTGCGAGTGGTCTTATAGTGTGTCGGAATTAGTATTTATTGTGTCAAAGATTGCCCGCCCACACTTTACCATCTGACCGCGGTTGTAGCTAAGATTAAATTTCACTACATTCTTTAGGACCAAAATTAAATAAGGATAACCGTCAAAGCCGCACTACGTGTACCTATCAGGGCCGTTGCGTCGTTTGAGTGACGTCAACGCCAACTTGCACATCTTCATCATCATCTTCAAGAAAAAAGTTAATTACCTTCAAGATTTAACCCCAGTCACAATATAATCCATCATCCGTCGGACACACACAACAATCACTCTCGCTCCATTGGCGACGTCATATTTTCCGTTAAATCAATCACCTGTAAATCCAATTATTGCTTAATTGCGTTCATTCATACTCGTAGTATATTGTTAAAAATAGTATGATTTATGAGTTCTACCATCTGGGAGAAGATTCCACCACAATTCGGCAATACCCCTAAATTTCGCATATGGGTTTGGCAAACGGGTGGTTAGTTTCACAAATAGTTAAAAGCATTGAAATATGAGAAATTTTAATTATTATTATTTTTATGTTATCAAAAGCATTGGAAGTTTATACATTTTTATATTAACCGACTTAACTTATAATGAAACAAATTACAATGATTAAAGCTGGACAAATGTTAAAGTTTGTTGAAATTTTATGCCAACTTTACTAATTAACTTAGTGCTTGTTAGGTGTTGATTAAATGTATGCAAATGCATGAGTTAGTTTTGGATTATGAATTTGAACATGAACATAAAGTGAAGATGATGTTTTTTTTTTCTTCTTGTTTCTGTAGTTGCAAGCGGCAGGATGGAAACACACGCTCTAGCGAATTATCCGCTCTTCAGGTTTATGATCTTCATATTCTTCCGACTTTCGAGCAATGTATGCATTACTTGATGTGTACCAATATCATATTTGCCAAACTGTTGTACACTTTGCATTACATACTATCAATCAATCAGTCATTATCATAGAACTGTATGAATTTGCTGTAAATTGATCCCAGATATGTTATCTTTCTAGAAAACTTTTCAGTTGTTTGAGATGTTAGCATATAACATTGAGAGAGAGTGTTCAGATTCATTTGATGAGAAGTAGATATCGTATCGCAATATTATATAGTTTCAATGAGAAGCTGTTAGCATATATTATCGAAAACACACTCAATGGAATATATTTGGACCAGTTGTTTTTTCTTTGGGTCACATTATCCTTCTTACCGTACTGTGCAGGGGCATGACGATGATTTGGAGGGTGGGAATAATATTGATGAGGGTGGGAATGTCGGTTTCGAAGAGGATTATAATACCGATATGGAGGAAAGCGATGTGCAGTCTGTTGGCCTATCCTGATTGCTTTATTGAAATTCCACCCCCTGTTTTTGTAACCTCTATTCCCAAGTAGTAAGCTAATAAACCTAAGTCACTCATCTCGAACTTTTCTTCCATTTGTGACTTAAACTTCTGAAGGTCTTCCTTACTGCTTCCAGTAACTATCAAATCGTCCACATAAACTCCAACAAGTAACATAGAGTCTTTACTTATCCTTGTATAGACTGCTTGTTCTAATGTGCATTTCTTGAAATCCAGCGATTTCAAGGTTTGATCTAACTTCATGTTCCATGCACGTGGAGCTTGCTTCAACCCATAAAGTGCTTTAACAAGTTTATACACTTTATTTTCATTTCCTGGTTTCATAAAACCTTCTGGTTGTGTAACATATACTTCTTCCTTAAGTTCACCATGTAAGAATGCTGATTTGACATCTAAGTGGTGAACTTCCCATCCATGATAAGCTGCCAATGCAAGAATTAATCTAACTGTCTCCATTCTTGCTACAGGAGCAAAGACTTCGTCATAGTCTATTCCATGCTCTTGTACGTATCCCTTAGCTACTAAGCGAGCCTTGTGTTTTATTATCTTCCCATCTGCATCTCATTTAGTCTTAAATACCCATTTCAGACCAATAGCCTTCTGATTGTCTGGTAGGGTGGCTAGCTTCCATGTCTTGTTTTTGTTGATTGAGTCAATTTCTGTCTGCATTGCCTCAATCCGCTTCTTATCTCGTTCGACCTCTTTGTAATTTCTAGGCTCTTCCTCTAGTAGTAGCAATTCATTACTTTGCACTTCTGGTGCTCGATCATAGACTTCAGATAAACTTCTGAGCCCTCGAACTAGGGTATGATCATATGGTCTTGATGAACTTGCTATTGATGATGTATATCCAGTAGATTCTTCTGAGTTAGGCTCATAGGTATATGGTGGAGGTGTTAATGGATTGTCTATTGGTTGCACAATCTCATCATCAGACATATCACCTTGAGCATTATTCTGCATGGGACTTGGTGTACTCTCTTCATCATTTCTCTCGGAATCTTGAGTTCTAACTTCATTAATGGTCCTTGAACTTGATGTTCGGCTATCATTTATAAGAAAGTCATTCCATTCTGGTTCCCTTGGATCAATGTTATCCAAGTAACCTTTCCAGTCCCATCTTTCATCTTCCTTGAATTTTACATCTCTACTAACATGAATATCCTTTGTTACAGGATCTAATAATCGATAAGCTTTTGATCCTGGTTCAGTTCCTAGGTAAACCAATTCTGTGCTCCTATCATCTAACTTCTTTAGATGTGGCTTGGTTACCTTTGCATAGGTTTTGCATCCAAAAACTCTAAGGTGTCTTATATTTGGTTTTCTACCCTTTAACGCTTCATAAGGTGTAGAATCCTTCAGAGCTTTTGTAGGTACTCTATTTAAGACATATACCGCATGTCTAATAGCTTCAGCCCAAAAATTTTGTGGCATATGCATAGCCTTCAACATACTCCTTGTTGTGCCCATTACAGACCTATTCCTTCTCTCTACTATTCCATTCTGCAGTGGAGAGTATGGTGCTGTAAGTTGTCTAACTATGCCATTCTCCTTACAGTACCGCGTGAGTTCACTTGATGTAAATTCACCACCTCTGTCTGTCCAAAAAGTCTTTAACTTTTTCCCCACCTCATTTTCCACCTTCAACTTAAATTCCTTAAAAGTCTCGAACGCTTCATCCTTTGAATTCAAGAAGTATACCCACATGTACCTAGTACAGTCGTCTACTAGCAAAAACATGTACTTCTTTCCTGATTTTGTTGCTGGGGAAATAGGTCCACATAAATCACCAAACACTAAATTCAAAGGTTCTATTGACTTAGTGTTTGTCTGGTTTGGAAATGGAGCTATACTGTGCTTTCCTAGTAAACAGGCATCGCACACTTGACTCTTATGTCTTATACTGGGTATCCCTTCCACTAATTTCTTCTGAGTCATTTGTTTTATTGAATCGAAATTCAAATGACCCAACCTAGCATGCCAAAGCCATGCTTGGTCTTCCAAATTAGTCAATAAACAGATAGGCGTGCCTACTTTCAATTTGATCTTGTAAAGTCGGTTCCTTGATCTCTCAACTCTCATAAGAAGTTTTTGATCCTGACTGTATAGCAAAGTGATGCTTGAGAAATGTTGGAGTCGCAAAGTGATGCTTGACCAAAGTGATGCTTGAGAAATATGAGGATTATTCTTCAGAGCACGGGAGAGAATGTTGGAGTCGCAAACAGAACCAACAAGGGTTACTCTTCAATTCGCAAAAGGCAAGAAAGAAAGTTGAAGAATATTGGTTCTGGAAAATCGAAGGGAACATGGAGTGAAGACCGAAGAGAAGTTCTTAACCGATTACGTACAATGAATCTAAAGGACTCAGGCAATTCGGGATTTCTGAAGTCAAAGAAGATGAAGAACTCGAGATGTTATTTCTGTAGGCAGAAAGGACATGCCTACTGGAATTGCAAGAGTAAAGTATTGAAGAGATTCATGGGCGACTCTAGTAAGGGCAAAGAACGGGTTTCTGATGAAGGCAACAAAGACATCACACAAAGGTACATTTACACACCCAAAATGCATATTGATACAAATTTCATGATTTTGGGATCAGATAATGGGAATTGGGATAAAATTTGGTATGTTAATAAAGTACATACCAAGCACATGGCCCAGAATCTCCATGTGTTTAAAGAACTCAGACCAATTAGCCATCAAGAAGATTTGAATGGAGAACCTCTGATGATTTATGGGGTTGGCGAGGCCACTGTGGTCTGTGATGGTGATGAGTTTTATATCCCGGATGTATCATATGCACCGGAAGTAAATGGAAATATACTTAGTCTTTTGCAACTTAGACGCCAAGGGTTTGATATCGAAGTAAAAGAGAACAAATGTAAACTAGTGAATACTTATAACCCTGTGGTGGATAAATTAAGTGGCAAAACAGAAGAGGAAACTAATGGAAGGATAGAAGAATTGGAAAGGGAAGCAACAATTGGCATGACCAAAGTGATGCTTGAGAAATATGAGTTCGAATTAAAATTGGAGGATTATGAGGATTTCATGAGGTTTATGGAAATGATACAGAACATAACAGTTGAAATGAAGAATAGGGACTCGTTTAGAAAGAGTTTTGATGAGATGGTTCGTTGGTTCCATAATGAGTTTCTAAAACTCGGAACTTGTATGGAAATACCACCCAAGGTTTATGATTTGGAGGTCTGTCTATTAGACCTATATTTATTGATACAAAGTATGGGTGGAAGTGAGGAAATAACAAATAATGAAGGATGGGGTATTGTGGCATTTAGTTTTGGGTTTCCAACATGCCTAAAGGATAAGTTTAAGGCAATGGCTGAAGGATACCTAGACCTACCATATTCGTTTTATAAGGCTGTCAAGAGGGACTTCAAGGAAGAAGAACACAAGGAAGGATTGGCTAGTATGAGTGCAGTAGGCAACAATGGACCACCTGGGTTGTGTGGGGTTGCATGCACCGGGTCAAGAGATGACCAGGTTCGTGGAGGGACCAGTAAAAGCCAAGAGGGTGTTCTCAAGACCGATGAGGAACTCAGTAAGAAAGAAGTTGAGACAGCAACAGTAGAAACTCAGAATGAAGAAACTCAGAATGAAGATGAGGAGTGCCAAGTGAAGATACTTTTTGATGATGGAGAACATCTTGTTATAACTCTTGATGATGCTGGAAGTTATTACAGCAACAATGGAAGCAAGGAAGACAATGGTGATTGGATCTCCATAAACTCTGAATGAAGGAAGTAACAATGGTAACTTTGATTTTGCTATTAGGGGGAAGTATTGGATATTAATAGCAATATCAAATTAGTAACTATAAGTTTATATGAACTATTAATATTGTAAATAAGTGTAAGGTCTGTTCTGTAAATATTAAACCTACAAACCCAATAAATAAAGCCCAAAAGGCATGTCTGTATATAGTATCGTTTAGGGAAACACCGTTCATAACAGTTAACAACGGTTTGTATCGTTTAAGAATAGGTGCGATGGTTAAGATTGTACCGGTTGAAGGGTATAAATACCCAACGATGTACTCTGCTGTAGATTATCACAATTCTAATAAAATATTAGTTATTTATATTACTTCTTATTGTGCGTGTGTGTGAGTTTAATTGTTGAAGGAGATGTATAACACCCCTTACTTATAGTTATTTAAATATAATATATCGGAAGCGTCTGTCCAAATTAAAACTTTAATCAATCAACAATATAATAATCCAACCAATTTAAAACTTAGTTAATCAATCTGGGTGTTATATGAAACAAGAATAACACTGATTTATAAAATCTAATATCAGAGTAACGCAATAAAGTCAAACATTCTTCAGTCCATTCCTTGCCCGACCCAAATCATCTCAAGACCTGTAAAGGATAAATAGTGGGATTAGCACAAAGCTAAGTGAGTCAACCTGTCACTATCAGTACAACTCAGCATAACAATACTGATTATCACAAATAACACATAGACACTGACACAACATCACCAAGAGGATCGGTGGTCCTTGTGACACCGCTCAGACCCGGGAGGTGCACCAAGCAACACTTACAACCAACTGCAGGCCAATACAGTGGCTTTACCGATAACTGTTTGCTACCTTTAGTCAATATGTGTTCCATTCTCAACACATGATCACAAATCTCACATTGACTAACCTGTAGCAACCCAGTCCAACTAATCAGTCAAGTTGACCTCCGAATCACAGAATGCTCAAAGGCAACACATCACTTATTACACGTGTATTTCACAATTCACAGTTCAACAATCACAATCACTATATCACTATGTTCACATGTTGTAACCAATTATGTTACAACTAAATCACACTGAGAGTACGAGTCCACTCACCGAATACCTCAGTCTCCACTCAGTAGTCTAATGTCACTGAGTCTCTTGTTTATCTGAAAACATCACAAACAACACAAGTTAGTAACTTGTCTCAATAACAAACTCATGTTATAATTATATAACATATCACAGTATCTCAAATTGTAGCATCAAACAATTATACTATCCAGTTACAATATTTATTATGTCACTTTACTCACTAGTTGCCGCTAAAACACGAAAGGTAATTCTCTGTATTGGAGCCATTTAGCCGCCGGCTAAATGGTTTGACCGCCGGCCAAAAATGGATTTGTGACCGCCGGCCCCAAACGGCCTCTTGACCGCCGGCCAAACAGCTTGACCGTCAGCCAAAGGCCTTCGTCCCAAACCCTGTTCTTTCTGTTTACCCAATTTCCGAATCAAAACATACTCAAATCAACTAGTCCAACTTTCTAATCAATCATACACAATGAATAACACTTACTAAAGCTAATTAACATCACATATCACAATTTCGATCATTAATTTCACTAATCCTATAATTAAATCAAATTTCTTGAAATAACCATATAACCAAGAACACTTACAATCTTGATCCTGAACAATCTAGTGATGTTGATGATAATCTGATAATGATGATGAATGAATTCAATCCACAATCACAACTTCAAGCCTCTTTCTAATTATGATTTGGGATTTGTTTAGTTTGGAAATGTTTAAAAAAAATGAAGCAGGAAACCATTTAAATAAAAATAGGTCGGCTCCCAAACCGACCTTCATATATACGGGTATAATTTAATACCCCTTCTCAACCTATTGTCTGGAACCCGAAAACCATTTGCGAGTCCAAACCTTTTATTTTACCGACAACTTTATTATTTTAAATCACTTAATATTTTATCAACCACAATAAGTCCTGAAACTTATTTCCTATTTAATTTCAATAAATTCGACGATATTATTTCCAAACACGTTAATATTATTTTAAAATCACAAAATAATGTAAAACAACTAGGTCCGATTTACGGATGTTACAAGATGCATCAGTGTATGCATAAGAGAATGATCAGGAAGCCTTGTTCTCGCCCCGTGGGCCAACACAGTCTCATATCACTGATGAAATTGATCCTCCATTTGAAGTTGACCACCATGGTCTAGCTGATATATGGAAAGAAATGGCTGCTGGATTAGAGTCCATAAGGGTATTTAATCAAGTATTATTTATTCTTTATCATCATGCTCATGGGCCAATGTATGGAGGCAGTAGTTAATAGTCATGATATTGGATAAATAGGTTTTGCATGAGTAATATTTCATTTACACTTGAATATGTAAGCTGGTGAAATACATTTTCTGTTTTTTTATCAGGATATGGAGCCATCAACTAATGAACAAGTGAGTAAAGATGTAGAAGGGTGTGATCATTATTTTATCTTGGAAGAAGATATTGGTTATTTCTTCCGTGTCTGTGGAATAACTGAAATGAGTATCGAATCCATATTTGACTCCAGATCCCTAAGGTCTACTTTCCTCATGCATCCTTCTATACCTCTTTTTTATTATCCACGAGATTCTTATTTTATACTAATATTTTTAATTTTGTAAGGTTTAGGTTTATACCAAGTTGCTAGTCGGAGCTGATGTTTATACTTACATTAGTTGATGACTTGATGTGATAATATATGTCATGCATTTGGTAAATGAGGGTTTCACTGAAAGTATTAGTACACTTCTATGTAAATTTGACTTGTTTTCTTAATTTTATCAAGTGTTTGGCCAAGACTATTTTATGTAAGTTAGGTCTGTTTTCTTGTTTGTATTTGACCATTAAGCTCACCAGTTGATTTCAACGTCTAAATCAGAGTACTGCAGCAAAGTTTGCCAATTTCAAAAAGCACCTTTACATAAATTCAATATTCCTGACGTGTTATGTTGATTAAACTTCTGCTAGTACGTGAATATTTTGGATTTTTAAATAGATTAAGATCACGAAATGATATTCTCATTTTTTTTTTTTCTGTTTTTTCTGGTTGCAAGGATTGTTGATTGAGGATGGTGACTGTCATCTATAAAGGTTAGTACTTCAAATCTTTTTAGAAGCATTATCCTTGATTTAGTAGCTGATTTTGTATAGTGATGTTTGTAGATGATCATACGGAGAAAAGGGATCGTTGTTGGTAGTTTCTATTTTGCAGCTGAATGTCAGCAATGGTCAGGATAACCTTTGGAATCACGTTGTATATATTTAGAATTGAAGTATTGGAAAACTTTTTGTTTAGATTTTTTGGTACTTGTGGTTGAAAAACGGTTGCCTTACATTGTATTTTAATGGAATGAACCATAGTAGTCGCTGCTTCTTTTACTTCGTTTTCAGGGTAAAAGTGACTTATTATGCTCTTCTTATATGCCACCAATTGTATTGCTCAAATTTTTTTGTTCGTTGGTCGTGATAGTACTCATTTAAGAATACGACTAGCAAATGAATGGGGGATAACGAAATATAATACAATACGATTTTGTGTTTATTTTCTGCTCTATCATTGTAAGAAGCAAAGGCAGGTGGATTTCAAGGATTTTAGTGGAATTCGTGTTTCAGTGAAGCCACTCAATGCTACAAACTCATGTGACAACTAACAAGACCCAAACTGAAACACATGCTACAAACTCATGCTACAAACTCATTTGGTAAATGAGGGTTTCACTGAAAGGTTTCAAATGGCTGAAAATTTAGCACGAGTTATTTCCTGCCACTTAAACGCATGAGTTCAAATCTCAAGTGTACCAACATAGTACGGGTGTAAAGTCCAACACTACTCACACAAAATTCAATAGAATGATCGCCATTCACTGCTGTAACACTAAACCCTGCTGCTCTCTCCATATGGTCTGGTTAGCACATGAGCCTCTATCAATCTGCACTGCCATCATTGGTGTCCACAGATGTTTTGGATGTTGATGCAGATTCCTTTGCAGTTCCATTCTATATGTCCAGATAAAATGGAATTGGTCAGCAGACTAATAAAAGAATAATCAGGGAAAGCTTTAACACGGAATATTACAAGATCATCATTGTGTTGTTTCATAGCAATGCCCTTCTTTGTGGCAGCCTTAGCCACATAAGGAGCTTTTTCCTGGTCACAGAACATAGAAGCATCAATACACACGTGCTCTAAATAAAGATAAAGTTCTACAAATTGAATAGATCTTACACATGCTCTAAATAAATATAAAGTTCTACAAATTGAATAGATCTTACAGATTAAGACATGGCCTTCCACGTAACACTAGCATCCTCTGCAACCTGTAATGTAACGAACACTGAAACTCAGAGGCGAATTTACTTGTATGCAAGGGGGTCCATGGACCCACCTTAAATTTCAAGAAGCTTGAGAAGTTTATGTATATATCTTCCATGGACCCACCTAATTATCATACTTGGACCCACCTTAGAACCATAAACATAGAAAGGTAAAGAAAAGATCCAGTTGTTTCTTCAAATTATGAAATAAGGGAGTTGCAGGAAGTCTGGAAGATGAAGATGAAGTTGCAGGGAAAGGAGAGTGAAATAAAAACGAATCTATGGTGTTAAAGAGAGAGGAAGTTGTAACACCCCTAAATTTCGGGTTGAGGAAGCGGTCAGGTCGGGGTGTTACCAATCAAATATCACAAGCACAAAGGTACATAATGAACGACTCTAAATGAGACGTTTGAAAATAGTTATTACATTTACCAAAATAAAACGTTTACATCGTTCGCGAGTTCGCAAAATGTGATCCAATACATAAGTTGTAGTACAAAAATAATGCAAGGAAATCCAAGTGTTTGAAATCATGCGACTCGAGCTAGCATATCTTGTAGTAATCCTAATCCTGCTGGGCACCTGAGAACACATGCTAAAACGAGTCAGCTATAAAGCTGGTGAGTTCATAGGTTGGTTAGTTCGAAACAATAGTATAAACTTTGTATGTTTGAAAGGTAGTTCAAAAACTACGATTTTGACTTGCATTGTTATAGAGTTATAATATCAATGTGTGTACAATAAACGAGGTATCTAATACCTAAGTAACCGTGGTGTATACCTAAGTACATAGAGACAGTGGCAGTCCGTGCCTAGATACCTATCAGGTATAAGTATGTCTACAAACATGAGGCACTACATGCCTAAGTAATATCGAGTAAGTGTATGACCGAGTCATATCGAGGGTGTGGCAATCCATGCCTAGATACCTATCAGGTATGATTAAGTCTACCAATGTGTGGCAATACATGCCTAAGTACAAATCAAGTATGTGTATGACCACGTCATATGATAACAAGTAATAATATTACTTATTCAGTAGTAAAATACTAGTATGCCACCTGGCATAGCGTGTTGCCTCCAGCAACATGTAATTGTAGTCTCGCAGAACTGTGATTGAGTATTTAGGCAAATACTGAGTCAACGATCTCGAGTGTAAGCTCGCCGATCCGTTAATGAGTGCGAATCTCGAGTATAAGCTCGCCGATTCCATCACTGAGTGCGAATCTCGAGTGTAAGCTCGCCGATTCCATGCTTTGTATCGCTTTACCACGATATCATTTTGAATCACTTTACCGTGATCTCGTTTTGTATCACTCTAACCGTGATATCGTTTTGTGCCCACTTTACCGTGGCATCGAACAGTGTTGCTCGCAAGCAATGTATGTAATTGAGAGCCGGCAGTACTACGACATGCCCGACTAAGTAATTGAGAGCCGGCAGTACTACGACATGCCCGACTAAAGTAACCGTGTTTGTATGAGTGTATGTATATCAATATACATAAGTAAATAGTAGATAGCGCCATGTGCTTGAGATAGTGTACAAGTATATGTGTGTGTGTGTATATATATATATATATATATATATATATATATATATATATATATATATATATATATATATATTTATATATATATAAGTTTTAGTCAACAAACACATCTAGCAGGGTATCATGTAACACATGAAAGTGGTTTAGTGTATCTAGGTATGTATATACAATACTTAGATATTAAGTGTAGCACAAAGAGCCTAGGTATGTATAACAATCCCCTAGCTGTTTTGTATTAGTATAAAGGGCTATACTAACGTACATTACTAACGTATACTTCTGGCCTCAGCCTAGCAAGTATATTGAGGTCTGTGGTTAATGTTTATTTAAGTGCAAATCCATTCTAGTAACAATGGAATGCAAAGGCAGTCTTAGTTCCTAAAAGGAAAACTAATCATGTAACAAACCTAGTTGTTGTCCAGCGTAGGTAGAACTAACCAGTTCTAATATATTTGATAGTATTGTCCCGCGACAATATGGTCAATGTATAGTGATGACTTAAGCAAGTTATGTAATGGTAATTGTGTCTCAACGACCAGGTAGTGTGCAGTGGTAACCTATCCAGGTTAAGCTATGGTATTGTCCTACAACAATATAGTAGGTGTAATTCCTACGTATTACACATTTTGTATTACATAACAGTAATATAGTCAAGTGTGAATTATAAAAGTTTATCATTATAATTCAAAAACAGTAATTGTGCATGCGTCTCACCCCAAAAACAGTAAAACAGTTGAAAGAGTGGGGCTATGAACTCACTTGTGAGTTGTCAGCGATCCTACGATACGTGTGTTGTCCGAATGATAGCCTCCTGGTGTCCTAAACACGTGAGGTTATATAAGTAAGAGACAAATCAGTTTGTCTAAGTGAGTTGTGTAAATATTCATTTGTCGTTCGGGTTTGGAAACCGTGTACGGGGGTCCGGGGGTAGCGCCCCTGGTAGCGAGGTCCAAGGGGTGGCAACCCCTTGCGGGGTCCAAGGGGCAGAGCCCCTGGCTGGGTCGAGCTGCCAGGTCAGCTTGGAAAATTTTTATTTCTACTACATTGCTTTGGTGAAAAAAGCATTTGAAATTTAAATTCGTTCATTACGCGAACCTGACTCGTAGGTCAGTTGGCGAGGTCAGTTCATAAAGTCAGCTCGCAAGACATGGTCGACTCGCAAGTCTCGTCTCGCAGCTCCACTCAGTTCGCGGGTCGAGTCGCTTCGCAACTCGGTTTGCACACAAGTCGGTTCGCAAGTCAACTCGCAACTCAGTTCGGCTCGCAAGCCAGTTCGGTTCACAGATTTCGGATGAGGTTTCGCGAGTTGAGTTCGGATAGGGTTTTGCGAATCGAGTTCATCTCGATCCGTACGACGAACTGATGTGAACTTTGGGATGGGTTTCAATTTTTAGAGCATTTTCAGTGAGGTTTTTGGGCAAAATTCATTGAGTAAATGTTCTAGCATGTAAATAAAAGCTTTACATGTATTTTAAAAGTGTTAAGAAGTTTCGTACCACGAAATCGAAAACGAAGAAGATGAAGATGGATTGCGATGGGTTCTTGAGCTTGATCTTGTTGTTTATGATAATGATGATGTCCGGCGATGGTGGTGGCAGCTGCGGCTGCTGCCGATCTGCTGTTGTAGAGAGAGAGAGAGAGAGAGATGAGAGAATGTGGGTGTATGTGTGTGTGCAAAAATGAAGAAGAAAATGAGGTAAAAAAGAGGGGAAAAGGGGTGGGTCAGTGCGGGTTGGGTCCGCGGGTCTGGGCCGACCCATTCGGGTCTCGGTTTCGTGTTATTTCGTTTCTCCCAAACTCGTGTTGTGTTGAACTTTTTTAAAAATAATCACGTACGTTTATATAATTATATATAAAAGTTTTAAGTACTTAGCATTAATACGTAACTAAATACGAGTAATTAAGGTTCAAATTGGGCGCGAAAATTCACCCCTTTTTGACCGGGTGTTACAGAAGTGAATTGGTAGGGTGAGGTTTAAAGTACTTGTACAATACAAGTTAGTAATGCATGATACATATTCTTTTGAATGGATAAAAATGTATAGGTATCTGTGATGATATATTTGTAGTGTATAATTAGGATTTTGCTCTCTTTTTTAATCAATGTTAACTTCTACCAGTATAAAATTTGTTTAAAAAATAACATTTTAATAAGTTACATGTTTAGAATTTATGAAATCAAGTTATCATATTTTTTTATGCTTCAAATCATACACTTCAAGTATAGTTATAGTCTATATATTAGCTTAATACATTTATATATATATATATATATATATATATATATATATATATATATATATATATATATATATATATATATATATATATATATTCAACGTAACGTTTTCTTGGTATTATATAATCCACCTTTATCAACCATTAATCTTGCACAAACTTATGTTCATTATACTTTAAATCTAAATCATTTACTCGTAAATTTGAACAATTTAGAAAAATCACAGTATATTATAACTCATCAATCATACAGTAAGTTTAGGTAATTCAATAAAATGAAATAGATCTGAGACTCAACACGAACCTCAGCTACTGATTTGTTATCAGGAAAAATGTCCTTGAATTCCTCCCTGAAATTTCGAGAATACACAGCATAAGTCACGATACTACAAAACAGATACATCCAATCATCTCAACACAAACGAATCGTACGCGAAGGCCAGAAACGCAGCTCCGTCGTCTTCTTCGTTCTCTGCCGTCTTCTTCATTGTTGTCCTGTAACAACACAGAAAACACGGACGATTCGAGAATTACATTACACGCCGCTAATCGATTCACGCGTTAATAACATGGCCGTCTTTGAGGGTGGGCGAGGTGGTCGACCGCCCAGGGCCTCTAAATTTCGAGGGCCTACAATTTTTCTCAAGTTATGTGATATGTAAAATATATATGGTGATTACATAAGAAATTGACACTTCTTTTATTTTGAAGTAAGAGATCTTTGTTAGTAACTAGATTTAGACTACTTTCATATTTAAACAGATATATAGGTCGAATGAATGGTCCAAAATTGAAAGCTTATATTGACGTGTTAGAGTTTGACTAAAGAGTTAATAACTAACAACTGGGGATTTGAGAGAATAAGTATAAGATAAATAAATATGTATTAGAGAAATAAATAAATTATTTGAAAATCGGATCGTTGAGAATCAATTTCATCGAAACTTTATCTTACTTGATATTTAGTTATAGGGCCTCATTTCCGTAACACGACAACTTTGCCCAGGGCCTCTAAAAGTTCAGAGACGGCCCTGTGACGGAATAAACAGTAAATGATTCGAAATTACTCAGCGAACTTCTTCTTAGCACTGGTAGGAGCCGGCGATGTGATCACGAGTTCCTTTTTACCTTCAAACAGCTCGATATCAATATCACTAAGTCCGAATCCCTTAGCTACACTATGAGTTGTGTACAATTTCGTACGACTCTGTTTCGGCGGTGGTGACCGGAATTCCTCGCCGTAGATTTGCATCACCTTAGAATCGTCCAGGTGCCAAGAGATTTTCTCCGGATTTTCGAATTTTTCTGTTGAGATTTTAGTGATTGAGTTACCGTTCCGAGTAGATCTTGTGACCAGCTTTTCACAATCATCATGTAAACTAGTAACTTACCCGGGCGTTGCACAGTTCGAGTGAGAAATCTATATTGAAAAATGATGCTAGCATTTGCCATTGAAGCCAGATCAAAAAATTGTTAACATTGTATACAGAAACAACGTGAAAAATACCATAAATGTGACCCGCTTAAGGAGATAATGACAACCAAAACCGGTAATAACAAACTATTTAGCATGAGCGATGTATTATGTTAAGAGTCCCCACACCGTGGTATGTCAACTAATATTGGTTTATGTCAATAGTTTTATTCGTGATACGTGTGTATTCACAAGTTTGATTTAAAATTCATGTAACAGAAGACATTGTGGCGTGGATAATTTATTTTGACCAGGAAGTTTTGTATAGCCTGGAATTTTTCAAGTTAGTATAAATATATAATATAACCAACAATACTAATATAGTAAATATAAAAACCGAAAACTCGTACTTTATGTTAAGGATGCCAAAACAAATAGCGAACAAAGCAAGGAAGGAACTCCTAGTAAGAAAATCAAGGATGAAATATGTTGTGAAGTATGCTATAAAAAATCAAAAATCGAGGGTAAGGCATAAAATGAGAAAAAATCAAGGAGGAAATATGTTTAAAATAAGGAATAAATATCAAGGAAGGTTGCTATAAAATAGAAATGAGAGGATGACATAAATAATAAATAATTAATGGGAGGATGGAAATATAAAATGGGAGGATGGAAATAAAAATGGGAGGATGTAAAATGGGAGAAAATTGGAATTATTCTTGTAGTAGAAATAGGAATAATTAATGGGAGGATGGAAATATAAAATGGGAGGATATAAAATGGGAGAAAATTGGAATTATTGTTGTAGTAGAAATATGAGGATGACATAAATAATAAATGATGGGACGAAAGTATAAAATGGGAGGATGGATCTTTTCATTACTCCTATTAGTTTTCAATTTTCATTCATATTTTTGTTGCGCCTCCCATAAGCTAGAGACGGTTATAATGTTTTGATATTTTTTTTTTTTGTAATTAATAACATATTTGAAAATCCCCTTATCCAGTAAGGAATTTACAATTTAAAACTTTATATTATTCAGCAAGCAAAAGACTATTAAGATATTTTGATGATTTTTTCTAGTTCAATATTAATTTAGGTGATAAACTTTTACATTCAGTAATCTATTTACAATTGTTTACCATTTATAATTTAGGAAAAAATGGATGTCATATGTCTATTCCATTACATCGATCTCTTTTTTCCCCATATCATTACCTACAAAATATTCTAACGGATGATGTTATCATAATAATATAAATTTACAACAATTAAATGAAAAACAAACTAATACAAACCTTGTGATGTGGTTAATGCCATAGTAAACTTTTAGTAATATATATATATATATATATATATATATATATATATATATATATATATATATATATATATATATATATATATATATATATATACACACACACACACACACACACACACACACACACACACACACATATATATATATATATATGAGATTTGGTCGTGCTTGTAAATAATCATAGCTTCGTCCTCTTAAATATAGAAAGTAGTGTTGATCGAATTATTCAAAATGTAACACCACATGTTCTTTTACATTCCTACTTTTATATAAATTTAGATTTAGTTTTACTTGTTGATTTGCTTATAATTCTCCGACCGAGTGTATTGGATGACCTTGCAACAACTTCTTAATAAAATAAATTGGACGTTATATGTTAACTTAACATCCAGGTCTGTTCACATACTAAGTTAAGGTATTATAATATAATCACGGTCGAACATGGGCTGAGACGCTTAACATGCCCATAATACGGCCCAATAAAGTAGCCACTTAAAGGCCCATAATTCTTGAGGGCCGTAATAAAGTAGCCAGTATGGTAAATGTTGTAGCATCCAAATAGTATATAAATAATCATAAAAATATTTCATTTTTCAATCCGACAACATAATAATAATTTTGTCATTTGAAAGTAAGATTTAAACATATAATAAGACAAAGTGGAAACATAATATGATCTTGCATGTTGACTACTTTATTATAAGTCACTCTCCAATTGACTCAACTAATCAAAAAACAAAAGATGGATGGGCACTGACTATAAATCTCAGATAGTCGTATTTGTAGAACAGGCCTACATCAAGTGTGAATGTTAATATTCATCGGTATGTTAAAATTATGTTCTTGTATGAATGGCATCCAATTTCCAATCATGTCAACCTCAGACGAAGGGTTGTTGGCGTCATTTGTTGCATCTTCATATACCTTGAGTTCAATTTCCATGGCTGATATAGGTCCGTGCAAATCTGCAGAATCGTAGTTTTGTAGGTCGTATGCACGAACAAAGCCTGGAGGAAATTTCTGTTGGTTAACGTAAAGTATGTTAGTATTATATATATATAGGTACAGACATGATTCGAGTGGGTAATTTAATTTACCATGTCTGTGTTTCTCACATCCTCCTCTGATGTGATATGTACTGTGAAGTGCTCAATTGGGTTAATCTCGTCAATCATATGATAGGGTTTTTTTTTTCACTGCTAATGCCTTCATTTCTGTTTGCCATTCTTGTGTCCTGTACATGAATGCAGATTGTTTACCTGTGTAATCTAAATTTAATATCATGTTTAAGCAGCAGGCTTCCTAAAGTTTTAGTTGATTGCATACCAATGTCCATGTTTCACCACACAGTTGTCATTTTATGGCATTTCTAAATTGTTTGTTCAATGTTACAAATGTAGATTGCAAAGAATGGCTATACTTTATAGATTATTCACGTACAAAGTTTCCAATAGTAACTAACTATTAAATATGTATCCATGTATCAATGTATAAATAATCTCTAAACTTTTATGGCTTTAATCAGATTTACTTATTTATTCAAATATATATAATTGTGTATTATATTTTTTACGATATAAATCAGACAACATATATTATAACTGAATGACGGGTGGTTGTGATTTAGTTCCGGCTACCCTATATGGAGAATTGCATTATATGATATGCCATGGTTGAATTACTGTAAGAATGTTATGTAATGTAATTTGAACTTGCTCCCCTAAATTTAAATTACCCTAAATCACAAATTATGCTTGATCAAGTTTGGATTTTGAATCCTAATACTAAAAACATTGATGAAGTAATTTATGTATATAAAACAGGATTGGAACCATACCTTTGATTACTTCGTCGTTATCTTGTATGGTCTTCGTGTGCCTTTCACCCTAAATTGGAGAAGTGAAGATATTTGAACCTCTCTCCCGTAATTGTATCGATTTGTTAGTGTTTATATAATAGTTGTATTTGACTGGTTCATTAGTAGAGCTATTCTTGGGGAAAAAAACATTTATAAAATAATGTCACATAGTTAAGGACTTAAGGATATCAATTGAACATTGTATTGTAAGATGTGCAATCTGACATGCTGTTTTCTTAAAGTTGTAAAAGATATTGCTTTCATAATTAGTATACCTAGTAATAATAATATAATAATGAATTTTATAACAATGAATTTCATTGCCATTGAAACAGATAAAAAAATTGTTTACATTTTATACAAAAACAACATGAAGAATACATAGACGTGACCCGCTTAAGGAGACCAATGAGTAAGATTATGTGGTAAGAGAGAAGTCCACATACAGGCATACAAGATGAGGTGAAAAGCTAATTTTATTGTATAAAACAAATTTAGTCAACAAAATATTTTTCATTTTGAAATAGAATATAAATAAATTAAGAGCAGTTAATTATTTTGAACCGTAGTACCACACATACTGTATTTGTAAAAAAATAGGGAACGTCTTTATTAGAGGGTCAATAATATTATATTAATGAATTTCATTGCCACAGAAAATGAGAGGCAATTAAAAGTCTGCGTACCATTTCATTGAATATATATATATATATATATATATATATATATATATATATATATATATATATATATATATATTAAAACGGAATTTCTGGCTGGAATTTTACATTGGATATATTTAAATTGAGCCTGGAATTGTATCCTGGCAATAGAAACTCATAAAAAGTCACCAGATGAATGTTGGGTGCCTTCCAAAAAATGAATAATAGAGCAAGACAATGTGCCTCCCAACAAAATGCCATTGTATGCCTCCCAAAAAAATGAATAGTACAAAATGAAAAATCCAGTTATATAGAGTCAAAAATAAAAAGTACTATAGAGTCAAAAATAAAAATCCAGTTAGAGTTTTGCATGCCTTTAAAAAAATATTGGGTGCCTCCCAAAAAACAAATAATAGAGCAAAAAGTTACAGGAATGTTAAGTGCCTCCCAAAAAATGTACCTCCCAAAAAAATGGAGTCAAATATGAATTTTGAGTGCCTCCCAAAAAATGTGTGCCTCCAAAAAAAATGGAGTCAAATATAAAGTTACAGGGATGTTGAGTGCCTCCCACAAATTGTGCCTCCCAAAAAAATGAGTCAAATATGAATGTTGAGTGCCTCCCAAAAAATGTGCCTCCCAAAAAAATGGAGTCAAAAATATAAAGTTAAAGGAATGTTGAGTGCCTCCTAAAAAATGTGCCTCAAAAAAAAAATGGAGTCAAATATGAATGTTGAGTGCCTCCCAAAAAAATGGAGTCACATACAGGAGCATAGATGGTGGAATTGTTATTAAAGTTGAGTAATGTACATGCACGTGGTATAAGCTTCCAATATGAGGGAATGAGGGAATAAATCGTGGAAGAGTCTGGATAAAATGATAACTACCTGAAAACTGAAATGCCATTTATTAGACGGTGGAGATTAAAAGTCATAGTGATCGAAAGGGTGAGAATGGAAGTCAACGGGAGAGGTTACACTACCCGGTGGCCATATATATGGTAAATTCTTCATGTTTTTCGCCACGCTAGGATTCGTTTTCATGGAAGCAAGCTTTGATAGTAGCAGTTTGTACGCTGCCGCTATAAGCGACTTCGGCATGGTGGTGAATGGTTGTTTGGTTTGAAAAAATGGGGGGAAGGAATGGAATTTATATAGTGACGATGATCAGTGATCACGTGAAATAACCGCCACCTTGTGGGCCACGATGCAATATTATAATTTCTAAAAGCTTTAACTAAAATTAGTATTGTTAACTTAAAATGTGCAATTATAATTGAAAATGAAATAAATAATAATATAAACCAAACTATATTATAAAATAACAACGAATTTTTAAGTTTTATACTAAGTAATAATATAATTATTATAAACTACAAGTGTTGCAAAACTTTCTTGTAAAAGAAGTTGATTGTGGAGTTGCTGGTTTCAATTTCATAACATAAAAATTATAATAAAAATTTGGTCTGACTATATCTTTGTACTAACATGAACAAATTCAGACGTTATAATTAACATTAGAAAAAACTTGAATTCCTAGTTTATAGTTATATGGTCACATCACATATAAGTTTAAGAATACATACATACGATTTGCATAATTTGTAAGCATACATTTTCAATATTTACATTTATTAATTAATGAGTTAATTTTAGATAAGTAATTTAATTTATTAAAAATATATTTTATAAGGATAATTAAGGTAACAATTGATGTGCCATGTATAAATTTTTTTCTAAATTGTTAGAATTAGTTATTTTAGGTAATAAGTTGATGTGGCATAGGTAAGAATCGTGTAAGAACCTTTGTTATATATATATATATATATATATATATATATATATATATATATATATATATATATATATATATATATATATATATAGGGGAAGGATCAAGAGGGAAGCAATTTTTTGGGGGAAGTAGGGAAGTGTAATATTCATCACGGAGCATCTTAACTTTGCCAATACAAATATCAAAGATAAAATTAAATTTACTCGTATATAGTAATCAAGATCGATGCTATAAAGAATATATTAACAGATGAAAGTCAATTTTAAGTCATAATATTATTTTATGAATATTTATTCAATAAAACGTTAATATTCATCGTGGTGAATGTTAACTTAACATTCATCACGAAGAATGTTAAAAAATAACATTAATTTTCTTTTAACATTCATCGTGATGAATGCTAAGTTAACATTCACCACGACGAACATTAACGGTTTGGGATTTAAAATTTATCAATTAATGTTATAGCCTACAAAAAGAATTTATCATGGAAGCTTAACATTCATAGCATCCATTTTGATCAACATTAATTAATTTTTACTTTTTAATTTTCGACAAATGTATTGACGAAGTTAAGATGCTCCGTGATGAATATTACACTTCCCTACTTCCCCCAAAAAAAGTTCTTCCCCCTGGATCCTCCCACTATATATATATATATATATATATATATATATATATATATATATATATATATATATATATATATATTTATAGATAGATAGATAGCTTTTAGCTTTTGGTAAAATTACTAGTTGTTTATCAAATATCTATAATGTTTATACTTTATACAAAGTTGTTTCACTCACTAAAACTCAAATTAAAATGTAAAAAGTGGGCCATGTTGACATATGCAATACTTTCTATAAATAAAATGAAATAGAGTCTCAATTGAATATTCTTCCAAAAGTGGGATTGCAAATGCGACTATCATGCAGAAATTATTTATTTATTTTTTTAAATCCTTTTTTGTTTTTTGTTTTGTAAAGGTTATTATGATATGATTTTATGGTTTGAAAGGAATGTAGAGATTGAGAGCCCCTTTAATAGATTTGTATGGTTTCCAATACTCATCATAGGTTGATACGTGCAAATCAAAATTATCAATCATTTCCCACATCTTATAGTAGCAAGTCAATGTGTAACTTGTCTCCTACTTGAAGTAAGTTCTTTATTTGGTTGATGATGAATATAAGGAAGAATAATGCCGACAAAATGAAGACAGGGAATGAGAGATTATCACCGAGAAAAGCTGTGATACTCATCAAGTTTTAGTGAATATGAGTATATAAATAGTTGTGTTGTTCGTGAAGGCTTATGGAGATTCATGGGTGGGTGCATATGTAAACTTAATGTACGTTATAAGTTAAAAACAGTGATGGAGGTACAGCAGCTGTATTAGACTTTCAATGAGTGATCCCCATGGTAGACGATAAAACACAAGTAATACATCTATCCTTTTTCTTTTTATTTTAATTTGCATCATATTTCAAAACACCATGATATGAGTAAAGAAATAAAATGATGAAAGCCGATGTAAACATCACACATGCAAAACCAGTCAACTGAACTGATGAAAGAGGACAAAGTCGAATCTTTTACAGAGCGAGTAAGAAATAATCTCTTTATAGTGTACATTGCAACAAGCTAATTCAACCCAACAGTTCTTACTCTTTACCAAAATCTGCACTATAATGAGCGCTAGATTCAAGCTTCTTTGCTTCATTTAATTTACGAACAGCCTGCAACATTTTTCCAAACACAAAACAATATCAGGAGACCTCACATGCCCCAAGAAACTTCACAAGTGAAACTGGAATTGAATGAAAAAAAAAAAAGTTTCAGATAACTTCTTTCAATCATATGTTGTGATGACAGAAAAAGTTACCTTCATGAAATCTTCATGAATAACATAATCACGTTCTGCACGGATTGCTGACATGCCAACTTCAGTGCACACATTACGAAGATCGGCTCCGTTAAACCCCTAAACAATGCCGATGATCAACAGTTCTGTTCACAGTTAACTAAAGATAACTGCATATGTTAACTTGATGTCGGAGCTTACCTCGGCAAGTTTGACAACGGCCTCGTAATCAATTTCACCATGTTTAGCAATTCCGGCCGCATGAATTTTAAGAATTTCCATTCTTGATTGCTCATTCGGCAGCGGGATTTCTATTTTTCTGTCCAATCGACCTGGACGAAGAAGAGCTGGATCCAGAACATCAGGTCTGTTTGTTGCCATGATCATTTTTACCTGAAGGCATGAACGAACAAGTTCACTTTTTTTAGTGATGCAAGTCTAAAAAATTACCCAGCAGAATTTAAAGAGTGCAAGAGTATACAGGTTTATGACAAA
The DNA here is from genome assembly GCA_949592205.1 of Helichrysum umbraculigerum. NCBI lineage: Eukaryota > Viridiplantae > Streptophyta > Magnoliopsida > Asterales > Asteraceae > Helichrysum > Helichrysum umbraculigerum. The sequence continues at coordinate 24,400,586 of CATIUR010000005.1, forward strand.
AATCATTCATCAAACATGAAAATATATATTTGTCCCCCTAACCTTGCCAAGCTGATCAAATCCATCCAGTTGATTTAGCAACTCCATGAGTGTTCGATGAATTTCACGGTCAGCACTAGTTCCCTCACTAAAACGGCGTCCACCAATGGCATCAATTTCATCCATAAATATGATGCATGGCTGGTATTATTAACAAGCAAACATTAGAACACTTGTTATATATGAACTTGAAGAAAATAAATTATCCTTCAATACTACTTCGTTTTTCCAAAACCACCCGCTACCAGTTAATTCAAAGGTAATGAGTTAAAACAGGTTCGGATCAAGACGGGTAATATTTTATACGGGTTGTAACCAATAGGTTGATTGGAAACACCTTTTTTCCATAAATATCACTTATCAAAAGATAATTAGTGGGTCAGACGTGATTACATAAAATATAATAGTTTTAACAATAATCTAATTTAATAACACAATTAATTAGATGAGTTTATCCCAGAACTAATACACTTAGGGTGACTCTAACCTGCTACACCCATTTTATCCATTTCCCTCTACGCTAGTACTCCGTATTTGTTTTATTTCAACCTTGTGACCCGGTATGCATAGACTAATAACTTGGACCAACCAGTTCATATTAAATGGATCGAAATTACCACCTCTACAGCAAAGGGAACTGGAAAGTATTGTAGCACTGAACATGTTAAGTAATAAAGAGATTTAAGGGTAGAAGCAATACTTGGTGATCACGTGCATAACTGAACATTTCCCTGATCAATCTTGCACTCTCTCCTATGTACTTATCAATAATGGCACTTGATACGACCTACAAGCAGTTCCCAAGTGTTAGGAATAGAAGACACGTCAATGGCCATATCATGGAAATATACGAATGTTTTACAAACCAAGGTACCTTTAAGAAATTAGCATCTATGTTGCTAGCAATTGCTCTAGCTAGTAACGTCTTCCCAGTACCAGGAGGTCCATAAAGGAGAACACCCTAAAAACATCACTTCTGTCAATTTTCTAATAACTCTAGCCTAGGCCACCAAATATATGAAATCTTTTCTTGTCTATATATTGGAAAATCGACAATAGGTACCTTCGGAGGTTTGATGCCCACCCTCAGGAAGAGCTAAGGATTCATCAGAGGCAATTCTATAGATTCCCTGAGTTCCCGAATCTGATCTGATAGCCCTCCAACAGCAGAATAGCTAACATTCCCAGGATCTTCATGAAGCATGTTGTAAACGACTGGGTCAACCTGCAACGATGTTGTGAACATGCTAGTCCAATCTAGTTGGAGGGCTAATAGCCAAGAGAACCGGTTGAAATAATATTAAGCAAATATACTAACTTCACGGGGGAGTGCTCGCATAGTAGTTAGGGTTGTCATATCAAGAACCACTCTAGTCCCAGCTGTTAGTTTTTCCTTGTCCACTTTACTGCGGCACCCAACTACATACCTTGGTCCACTACTGGCTTTGACTATCACTGTAACATCATAAGTAGGCTTTATTAGTAGATAGACACAATGATGTCCCAAAAACGATAGCATGGTATTGTCAGTGATAGAAACTTTACAAAGTAATGGAGCACGAGTGTTTTAAAATCTGTGGTAAAGCATAAAGATGCCTAAAAGTATGTGCTCATGTTCACTAAGCTCAGTGCAAGTAAAAAGATAATTATAAAGTTCTGATGAAATCAAAGAGAATAATGGAAGTATTGGATACATCTTTCACTGTCCAGAGGCCTGAGAACTTCGCCTATGATCTGCCCGACACTTTGAAGAGACTTCAAATCCTCTTCTGTTTTAGCATATTCTTTCTTTGTATTCCGTAGAGCCTCTCGCACTGCAAATATCAAGTTCCGCTGTTGTTAATATGGCATATGACACTCATATAGAACGAAATCAAGTAACAGATATTTAAAACCAGAACAATTTCCAAGCGATCGTGAAAGAGCTGCAAATGATGATGCCAACGTAATTTAAACAAAAAACTAATCAACCAGCAAAAGGATGCAAACGCATCTACAAACAACATACTTGAATGGATCCATCCAAAATATGGTGGACAATAACAAACTTGAATACCTGCTCTTATACAGTATTTCTTTCCCAGATTATAAATGAGCTAAAAGGGGAAAGGGAAAGAAAATATTTATGCAGCATAAGATTAATGAAAGTTGCACTCAGGGAAATATTACTCATGTGAGAATAAAGATCAAAGTGCAGAAACAATGCACAGTTCACCAATTAAATCCAATCATTTTAAAAACTGATTAAGCGCCTATGACAAGCATAAATACCTAAGAATCCACTGTAAAAAGGAAATAACAGTTATAGAATACACATTTAAGTAGTGGAAACTTCAAGGAAGAAAAGTATGATTTCCAATCTCCCAAAGTGAAACCCTTCTTTTCGAAATAAAATAATTGGGTCAGATAAACCCAGTAACCTTGAATGAAACAACTCAATGATAAATGGCTGATAGTAGATAACTACACTCAAAAAACCTCTAAAGGAAAATACAAAGCAATAGACTAAGTCGTCTGGACACAGGCCAATAAGTTAATTAAGCTACAAGTCTGCGGAAAGAGGTCAGAAAACGGTCTGGTTTCACCGTTTAAGACCGAAATAACATCTACATTTACCAGCTCCTAGGATAACTAATATAAATATAATGCTTGCATTCATAAAACTCGTCAACATAACATAACAAAACCCTACTGTTCCACTAGCATGTTACTGCCACATCAAATCAAATATTTTATTTATATCGTTACAAAAATTGGGACGAAACCAGCATCTAATCGATTGATTTTACAATCAACCTAACTTTACTTCAAAACCTTATCATTAATATACACAAATTGATAACTATATCAACAACAAACAGGTAAATCCCCAAATCTACACAAACCTAAAAGCAAATGAGCTAAATTAGGTATAACTACAGGTATATAAGATATTTGGTTTTATAAACTGAAATATAATACAATTTAAAGTAAGTAACCTCCTCGAACACGAGAATCGAGCTCTTTATGTTGAAGCATTTTTTTCCGGTAGTCGGTAACGGCAGCACGGCGACGAACGGCATCTTCGCCCTCACTTGTCATCGGAAAATCAAAGTCGATGGATCTCTGAATTGCTGTTACTATTGATCTGGCTGCCTTATGGAAAATCGATGAAGAGAAACTACGACTTGTTACTCAAGAAGAGAACTTAAATTTGGGCGTTATATAGATACATATACACCGTGTATACTGCAAAGGTCCATCTGGATTGAAGATTGGGCTTGTAGTTATTTGGGCTTTTTGCAAATGTATTTATCTATTTATATTTCAGTATACTTCGGCCCAATTCATTGTTGGAATTTGACTTGATCAGAAATGTTTTGTGAACCTAAATTGAGACTTAAAAATGAGATTAATTAAAGTGAAGAAAATATTTTTGGTATATAAAAAGAAAAGGAACTGGTAGATAGATTGTCATGGATCGTATGGTTTATGCAATGCGTAAATTTAGGTATATATATATATATATATATATATATATATATATATATATATATATATATAAAGCATATTTAGCGAAACAAGTTATTTACAAGATAATATCTTGTTCACGACATATTTTCAAAGTAATTGGAATTACAAGAGATGTGATTTAAGTTGATAGAAGCAATTCATTGAATAATAATTCTCTTTATTTTTTACCAAACACCCTTCTTAAAGGGAATTCAAATTCCAATTTCATAAAATTTCGATAAATCAAACGTGTCGTAAGATTTTATCTCAAATGATTTACAAAGTAATATGTTGTGACACCCGGTCAAAAAGTCAATTTTCGCGCCAGATTTAAACTTTGATTAATTGTATTTTTATAAACAATTATAACCAAGTGCGTTTTGTAAATCAAATGAAATATTTTTATTTAAAATATTTACGAAATTATGTAAACAAAATTATAAATTTAAAATATTAAATTTATATAACGATCGGGGAAACGAACATCGTACGGAGCGCGAATACACGGAACAAAAAGAGGAGACCCACACTCCAGTGGGCCCCCACAAAATCAGCCAAAAATGGGGGGAACCCACCCCATTATCTCATTTACATCATCACCATCATCTTTCCTTCCTTCTTTTTCTCTCCAACCCATCAAATCACCACCTCACTAAATCGCAAAATAACACCTCAAAACGACCTCAAATCATCACGCTCGTTTGGAAGAAAAGAACCACCACGTCACGATCTACAATCCTATCTTTTCGGATTTCTCCGGCGTTAAGAATGTAAGTTTCCGACAAATCTCGAAACACTTCGATCTTCATTGTTTTCGACTTTTTATTGTTTCTATAAGCTTAAGATGTCCTAATATGGGTTGGGTAAAAGATTTGGACCAAAAAATGGCCGAAAAACTCGTTTTCAGCTCAAACTCCGGCGAACAGACGGGAGTGTCACTAGAGTGCCAAAAACAGTGCTAGCGACACTATCTAAGTGTCGCCCTTATAGCGACACTACTTAAGTGTCGCCGAAATTACTTGATCAGATTTACATTAGCGACACTACCTTAGTGACGCCAAAATTGAGAAGTGTCGTCTATAGCGACACTAACCAAGTGTCGCCATATTACCTAACTTTTGGAACTAGCGACACTATCCCAGTGTCGCCATGAATAAACTAAGTGTCGCTAAAAACAGAAAACAGATTATTTCGATAAGTGTCGAGACCAAATTTTACCACTTGATCTTACTCCGAATTTGGATTTCGGGTGCGTTTTTACTAAAACAATGTAGTAGAAATAAAAATTTTCCAAGCTGACTTGGCAGCTCGACCCTAACCAAGGGCTCTGCCCCTTGGACCACGCCAGTGGTTGCCACCCTTTGGACCCCGCTGCCAGGGGCGCTGCCCCCGGACCCCCGTACACGGTCTTTAAAAACCAATCGACAAACAAACATTCGAACGACTTACTTGGTCAGACTATTTGATATCGTACTCATATGACCTCACGTGTTTAGGACACTAGGAGGTTACCCATCGGACGACGCGCGTATCGTAGGATCGCTGACAACTCACATGTGAGCTTCATAGCCCCACTCTTTCAAACGTTTTACTGTTTTCGGGGTGAGACGCATGCTCAATAACTGTTTTCGAATTATATTAATAAACTTTTATAATTCACACTTATCTACATTACTATCATGTAATACGAAATGTGTAATACTTAGGAATTACACCCATCATATTGTTTTGGAACAATATCAATACTTAACCTAGATAGGTTACAAATCGTGCACTGTTAGATGGTTGGAAAACAATTACCAATACATAACTTGACTAGGTTATCACTATCCAATGACCATATTGCCGCGGGACAATACTATCACTATACTAGAACTGGTTAGTTCTACCCACATGACAACGACTAGACTTTTACAGGATTAGTTTTCCTTTTAGGAACTGAAACTGTCGACACACTCCATGATCATTAGAACAGAATTTGTACATAAGTGAACATTTTCCCGAGACTCCAATATACTTGTTAGGCTTAAGGCTAGGAGTATACAATAGTATCATGCGTCAGTATAGATTCCTTATACTAATACAACTCAACTAGGTGATGGGTATTCATACCTAGGTTCAATGTACGACTTAATATCTAAGTATTTGTTTATACATACTTAGATACAATCAATTATTTTTATGCGTGGCATGATTGTTACATGTGTTTGCTGACTCAACAGAGATATATATATATATATATATATATATATATATATATATATATATATATATACATGCTCGTATATCATCTTGAGCACTTGGTGCTATCTTCAATATTACTTATGTATATTAGTATATATACAATCATACAAACACAACTTCTCAAGTCGGACTCGTCGTGGTACGGTCGGCTCAATCAATCAAGTCAGGCATGTCGTAGTACTGCTGGCTCAATTACAAACTTTGCTTGCGAGCAATTCAAAACGATGCCACGGTATTGCAGTGGGCACCAAACGATGCCACGGTAAAGTGGGCACAAAACGATGCCACGGTATTGCAGTGGGCACAAGTACAATACAAATCGATGGATGGGCGGGCTTATGCTCGTGATCCACACACATTCACGGATGGGCGAGCTTATGCTCGTGATCCGCAACAAGTTAACGGATCGGTGAGGTTATCACGCGAGGCCGTTAGCTCAATCATGTCCGGGTTAGTTTACACTAACTGGGTAAACGGACACACAAAACATTTTCAAACATGTCCGGGTTAGTTCACACTAACTGGGTAAACGGACACACTAAACAATTTTCAATTTTGTCCGGGTTAGCTTACGCTAACTGGTCAAACGGACAAACTAAAACATTTTCAATCATAAGTTCTGCGGAACTACAATCATTTTCAATCAAGTCCGGGTTAGCTTACACTAACTGGTCAAACGGACACATCATAACCCCAAATCATAGATCTGCGGGTCTACAATTAACTGTTGCTGGATGTAACACGCTATGCCAGGTGGCACAACAATTATTACTCGACATCTTATGTCGTGGTCATACAATTACTCGGTTTACAACTTAGGCATCTATTGCCTCACATTGTTAGATTTAGTTAATACCAGATAGGTATCCAGACATGGAATGCCACAATCTTTATGTATTTAGATACATACCACTATTACTTAGATATTAGATACCACGATAGGAGTATACATATTGGTATTGCAATAACATAACAATACAATTCAAATCGTGGATGTTGAAATCATTTACAAAACATAAAAGGTTTTATACTTTATGTTTCAACTAACAATCCTATGAACTCACCAGCTTTATAGCTAACTCGTTTTAGCATGTGTTCTCAGGTGCCCAACATGATTAGGAATGCTACAATATATGACTAGCTCGAGTCGCATGTTTTCAAACAACTGGATCACTCTGCATTTACTTTTGTATTTTCAAATTATGTATTTGGAAACTTACTATCAAACTCGCAACGTTGTAAACGTTCTATTTTGGGAATGTATAATTATTTTCAAACGTCTCATTTAGAGTCGTTCATTATTTACCTTTGTGTTTGTGATATTTGATTTGGTAACATCCGACCCGACCGCTTCCGCAACCCGAAATTTGAGGGTGTTACATATGTATACCACATTAATTTCAAATATAATATAGAAAGCGAACTTAGGACATCATTTAAACTCAATGAGCTAATAAGACTCTCAATTTCAATTAAAAATGATTTGAATAATACTATAATGTTATATACTTTCAAATAAGCCCTAAAATGGTAAAAAGTAATGTACTACTATTAGATACCATCTTTAAAAACAAAATCATGTACACACATCCTGTGTTTATACAAATTAATATTTAACGAATGTATTTCAAAACCCATATAAAATCATTGCTTGTGAGTATATATATGCTTTCATAAGTGATCATGTTTCTTATAACTTTTTTATTATTATTATTATTATTTTATTCTGAGAAATACAAGGACTCGCATACTTGAGGTATATACATTTATTCACGAATATTTACAAATAGTTCTATTTTAGGATTTAAACCCACAACATCAAAGTTGATGGGTTACCTCAATGTCGATAGACTAATGACCCTTTGGTTCCTTATACTTTCGGGGAGCGATTCGTACACCATATGCTTTTAGCCATACACCACTGAACGTGTTCAATAATGTACAATAATGCAAATCACATTAAGTGGTGTGTGGCTAAAAACATGTGATGTACAAATCGTCATCATACTTATTAAACGAAAACTATATATTAACCATATTTTCCCACTCAATTTTATAATGCATGGATTTCTCACAAATCAAGCAAATGATAAGTAGGCTTTTTAACCCAAGCCGAAAAGAAGTTAGGTGGTTATAAACTTATAATGCATGGATTTCTCTCGAATTAAGCAAATGACAAGTAGGTTTTTGAACCCAAGCCGAATGTAAGTCGGTGGGCTATAAGTTATTGAGATTTTAATTCCACTCGATTTCCATTATAATAACTTTAATTTAAGCATACTGATTCTATGAAAAGATTAATTCATTAGCCCCACGTCCAGCGATTACATCAAATGATGATATAATGATCTCCATTTGATGGTAATATTGTTTGTATCTTCTATTATCAACCTGTGCACAACAAAGTTCATTTTTTCAATTTTTGTTTTGACTTCTTGATAAGTCCATTGGTTCACAACAAGAAGATCAAAATTGTAAAATATGGGATAAATACTTCTCCTGGTTTCGTACAAATTTCAACATACATCAAGCATAGAACTTAATCCAACTGGAACTGTAGCTCATTTGGTACACACGTAAAAAGATTTGGCTGTTGATTCCGATTCTTGACCTTGGGAATTGGAATCATACTAAAAATTAGGCCCACGTAAGTAAGTGTTCATATGAAAACAAGAAACTCACTTCGGTCAACATAGACGATAGCTTGGTCATCTTGTTCTGCAAATCTAGTTTTTCAGCAGCTGAGAGTACACTGGAATCTTGTTTATTTTTTGCTTCCCCAAAGACTTCTTGAGAGTCATTCATGGATTCATTATTAGAGCATTGTTGTTTCCGTACTTTCTTGACATTAACAACTTCCTCAAGTAGTTGTTGAGCCGCTTTTAGATACTTTGAATCAGAAATCACATCCTCGATTTCATATGGCCATAGCACTCGGAATCTTGGGTACTTTTATCCACCAAACCGACGTTTGGATCCAGATACTGATCCGAATAGAATCGGGTTCCTGAAGTTGTAACATGTGAACCCATTTGATCCACTAACAACATCTCATAACTTCTACAATCTCTTAATATACCAAAAAAGCACTCAAAGTTTGTGAATTAGGCTTTAGAATTAATAACTGAAGCCTGTAAATGCAGCTACCATCCAAGCTAGGGATGGCAATGGATCGGATATGGATCGGATGATGCCATATCCACATCCATATCCATTTAAATATTTTCGTCCGTATCCATATCCATATCCATATCCATATCCATATAATTTCAATCCATCCATCCATAACTATATCCGATGGATTAAGCGGGTAAATGGATGTCCGTTGGATATTCAAAAAATGTTTAAATTTTTTCCTAATATGGAATGAAACAACAAATATTGTAACGATGCATTAAATATATCGTAACAATCAGAAATTTATTTACAAAATCATGTAATCATTGTCGTGAATGAAGCATAATTGATCACAATTACAACTAAACATATATTTTGACACATGTAATTGTGTTCTCTATGTATATCGGTTAATCATACATGTTTTGATTGATCGATGATCGTGGATTGTGAATAGAAGCAAAACTTGACTCAGTGCGATAGATTTATGCATTTCAATTTGCTATTTAAATATAAAAATTAAAAACCCCTCAAATATACATTATGTATTTAATATTTACGACTTTATATATTCAATAACACCTTACTAGTTTATAGCTTATATGTATGTGGATATGTAATTTATATGTGTGTGTGTGTGTGTGTGTGTGTGTGTGTGTATATATGTGTGTGTGTGTGTGTGTGTATTTCGGGTGAAACGGGTGATTTAGTTGTGCAAAATGTCAGATAAAGAAAAAAATACTGTTGTAATAAAAACTGAAAAACTTACTTGGATTTCCATGTAAATTGATGTTTATGGCATGGTTGTCAAGGCTTCTAAAAACTTCCTTATGCCTCGAATTGATGAAAAAAAAAATCATATGAGATATTGGCTTCTTCTCTTTCTTACTTGACCCCAGTAATGTTATTCACAGGAATAAATCATATGTCAATATCTTGATATCTTCATGGATAATTGTACGCTAGCTATGAATGCTTTGTATATGATTGCGACCAAATGTTGGGTAAATTGAAAGAATAAAGTTGTGTATACACGCCAATACACGACACTACATGTAATTGATACCCAAACCGGATGAATGGATATACAATGATTGATGACTACACGGATATAAATAAAAAGTCAAGCATATAGGACACTAAATAATCTCGACAACATCATGTATATGATATTTCGATAGTATATAAGATAAAATTATTGAAAACTGACAATCAATTTCCTCATCCAAAACCAAACACACCCTTAATACCATGAACGATTTGTCTATGATATACTTGGCAAATTTTATGATCGTTGGTCATAAATCAGGTGGTGAATAAAGTTTCTTTCAAGTTTCTGTGTATCATTGGCTTTTTAGCCTTTTGGGCTATCTATCTTTGATTGTATAATGTATTAGAATAATATAAGTTTCATCGGGTAAATTATCGTGTTAGGCTACTAATAAAAAAGTTAACTTAATAAACTAATTGTGTTTCTGGATGTATTTCAGAAGGAACTAATGTGTGATTGATCGGATGGAAGTTTAGGTTGTTGATCCTAAAAACAATTCGAATATCGAAAAATATGGTTAACCGTTCAAGACAATTTCTAGCACTGGACTTATTAATATTTCCATTAAGAAGATATATCGACCAATTTAAACGTACTATATTTATTTATAATTTTTGCATAAATGATAAATACGATTAGTGTAGCCTTAATTAGAATCACTACCGATGTTTATTTACATCAAATCTGGTTCAAATAATTCAAAATAACAAAATACAAAATTATACATATAAAAAAAATTCAAACTTCAAATAATTTAACATAATACATAAAAATTCAAATTCAAACATTAAAATTATATATATAGATTTAGAGTCGGCCGTGTTATCGCGGGTGTTATATCTAGTATAATATAATAATAGAATTAATATTAAATTTCTGTTATGTATTATATAAAAAAATATAACTCAGTATTTCTTTGTAATAGTACTAACTAACTTCATGTAACGAATTTAATTTGCTAAATTTGTATTTACTATCAATCTTATCTAATAAAGGGGGGTTTCGCTGATGTCATGAAGCTGACTTGTCAAGTCATGAGGTAGGCTTTCATGATGATGTGTCAAGCTGTGGTTAAAAGGGTGATGTTATCAAAATGGGTTAAAAATCATTTTGTAGTAAATTAAATAAATGACTAAAATTTATTTTTCAAAAATGCAACTTTTTTTCTTGAAACTTTAAATTACTTTGCATGCTTTTAATTTTATTGGTTGTTTTTGCCTACCAATATCATGCCTGCCACTCTTGCCTCTTGATTTCTCTGCCATTGTCATCACCAAATTAAAATGGAGGAGCTGTTAATTTAACATTCATCATTTTTCTCTACCTATTTCATTCACTAATTAAAAATCATAATAACACTTACTTTACCAAAGAAATATTTAGCGGATCATTACATCGTCATCTCCATTGATCTTCCTGGCTTTCTTTTCTCATATGAGATTTTTTGGGTTTTCTTCTTTCCACCAGATTCTCGCCAAGGTTAGTATTTCAAGTTCAGCTTTTATGTACACATTTACTCTCTTTATTTTTGTTTTTAGGGTTTGATTTTGAATTTCAGATTTTTAGTTCTAATCCTCTCTTGGATTTCATTTCACTCTCTGCTCTGTAATTTTTTATTTTGATTTGTGCTTTGTTAGATTTGACAATCATATTGTTGATGCAGTTTATGAAGATGCTAACCTATTTGGTATTGATATAAACGATCAAAGGTATGTAAAGTGACTTAATCTTTTGAATTTACTTTCGTTTTAATCATTTGTTGTGAGTATCTATTTCATGCATATTAACTGTTTGATGAAATGCTTGAAGGCAAAAATGAATTCTGTTTAGAACTAAGGTTTTTGTTATAACTTGTGATGTTTATGTGGTGTTTTTTGTAGGTTATGATGTTCATGTAATACATTAGGTGGATTTTCATTAGGTAAATTTTAGATTTTGTGTTGGTTATATAACACCCCTCATTTTCCATGAATAATATTATATTGAAAACACGGAAGCGAAGAAAATTAAAACATATTTAATTAATATACGTTAGAACAAAAATCATAAACCGATTATAAGTTAAGTCATGTCGAGTTAAACAGGTTTAACAAACACATAATACGGGGTATTATATAAAACTTAACATTAATTGTTACAAAACATAATCAGAGTAGCAAGCTGTCAAAACATTCCCCAGCTCCTAGAGCATCTACTTTCTGCTACTCACCTATTCAAAATATAATCTGCAGAAAGTAAATGCGAGGGATTAGCACAAAGCTAAGTGAGTGAGTTCATAACACAACATATAAATTAGCATAATCATATAATTGCTTCAAACAACCGCAATACGATATTCAACAAATCAACAACAACTTAACGAGGATCGGTGGCTCTGGGGATAACCGTAATGCCCAGGTGGCTCCCCAAGAACACTTACCCAACCATATCCGTATGGCCATACGGACGAGACCGATAACTAGTGGTAGTTGAACTCAAATACATAATCAAACACACAACAAATGAAGTACGACTCTGTATCATTCATTCAACCCCTGCCTAGTTCAACCAACCATTTAACAACTCGTTGACCTCGTTAACAACTGATGCCCGAAGGCCAAACACGTAGCACATAGGTTCACAGTCAACAAGGTATATCAACTAATCAACAAAACATATTCACGTTTATTCGTTGCAATCAAATGATCACAACTACATTTAAATGGTGAGCTCTGAATCCACTCACCGATACCGTTGCCTCCAAAATCTCTGATTCCAGAGATCACTTATCTTTCGGAGAATCTGAGAATCAAAAATCAACATAAGTTAGTACTTTGTCTCATAATTAGTAAATATCAAAATGAGCATTTATGTAAAATGCCACAATAGCATTCAATAAGTGCCACTATAAACACCACCTTCTAAACACATGCATTTTGGTGAAATTTGAAAAATCCATCAAGATTAAACATGCAAACGCGATCCTGACTAGTCAGGGCTGGATCGCGTTCGTCCTTAGTCAAAAATTCTGTCACCGAAAAACACTGGCAAACGCGATCCGGATGCTTGGCCTGGATCGCGTTTCTAAGGCCAAAAACTCGAATAGGTCGTTTACAACAAGGGAACGCGATCCGGAACCATAGCCGGGATCGCGTTCATCTGTTCTTCAGCTCAAGAACAGACCTGAACGAACTTTAAATCCATTTTCAATATTCAAACTTATCAAACTCGATTCTAATGCATCTAACTAGTTAATAATCATCACATAACATCATATATCACAAACAATCACTATATAACGTACAAGAATCATTCAATTCATCAATTTCATTTATATCTAACATTTGAACTTATAAACTTCATTACCTTTAAAAATGGAGATGATGATGAATAGAAGAAGAAGAAGAATGTGATGATGATGATAGCTAGTAGATTACAATTTCCAATCACTTTGTAGTTTGATGATTTTATTGGATTTACTAGCTAGGGTTTGGTTCTATAAGGAAATGGAATGAAAGGGAATTGGTAAAATGATCCAAAAGTTAGGTCGATCTTTCTTAAAACCGACCTACAACTTTGGGTACTTAATACCCGCTCTAAATCTATTGTCTGGCACCTAATTGCTAAATGCGAGAAATTCATTTTATTGTTCCGTCAACTTTAGTATATTAAAACAAGCAACATTTCATTATCCACAATAAAACCTGAGACCTATTTCACCAACTTTAATAATTAAACAATTATATCACAAAATTATTTAAAACTATCAAATACGCAATTATAAATAGAAAAATACCAGGCTATCGGAGAGGATGTTACAGGTTATATTGCGGAGGGTTTATGATCTTGGATCCGTTAAAGCTATTCAGATGGAGATATGCATATATAATGATTCTAGATCGGAAATCCATCCTGCTGCTGTGATGGAGCACATTAATGCACAAGTAAGGATGGAATTAAGTGTGTTTTGGCTATAATGTGAATTTGGCATTTACAAATGATGTATTTAATAATTTAAGTTGTCTTCATTCGATGTGTACAAAAGTTTGATTTTTATTTTTGACTTTGACATAGCCTCTTATGCTCTTAAGAGATGTTACCATTCATAGTGTGGACAAGTCATTTGGAAATAATTGTAGTTATATCAACATTGTTTTTTTGTTATATAACTTGCTAAAAGTTCTAATCGAATTCGGGTGGTCTATGCTGCAAAGTTTTATCGCGTCGATAGCCTTAGTTTGACTGTTTTTGTGTCAAACTTAACAACATTTGTGATAAAAACATTTAATAAACTTAACAACATTTGTGATAAAAACATTTAATAAACTTAACAACATTTGTTGGAGACTGTTGTAGGTTCATAGTAGCTGGAGAGTCACAAGTTTTTGACAATATGAAAGCTGTTTCGAGTCATAATTAAAGGGAGACTGTTATAGGTATGATTTTAATAATTAATACAGAGTACCATTCAATCAAGGCTCTTTTAGTTGCTATATGATTGAAAAATTACTTATATTGGCCGTTCTGTTACGTGTCATATAGATATAATTCTAAAAAACAAGTTGAGGTTGGAGTTCCTTTGGAAGGTTTACCATGTTTCAGTATCTTATATATGCAGGGACAAATTTCAACAGAACTTCGATTTTAAAGAACCTGGAATAGGTGTACATATGGATGTTTAATTCCTATCTTAGTTTTCAAGTAGAGATGTCTAAGTTTTAACTTTTTCATCACATGAAACAAGATGGTTTGTACATATAAGATTATTTCAGTTCGAATATAAGTGAAAATGCTGGCAAAATATACTCTTCCGGCCCTTAACTTTATTAGTAGTATTTAGTTTTCAATATAAGTGAATTGTTAATGGGATCATGCTTAGTTAGGATTGATGTTGTCGCTGATCAAATATCATGCACAATAATATGGTGAGAAATGATCAATTGTACAAGTTTGTTATATCATCTTGCTTAAAAAGTCGCATATAAATACAATTGTAGTTGTTTTAGAATTACAGTTTATAATGAAATGGTGCATGGTAGTGTAGTGACTTTAGCTGAATGTTTTGACTGACTTGGTAGGACTAGGACAGTTTAACCTTTCTGCCAACGATTTCATATTAAATATTATGAATCAAGATACTATTGTAACAGTTAAATGTTTTAGTAACTTCTATTACTATTTATTTATGTATTATAATCTTACATAATCATACTCAATACTCAATGTTCTAATTAATCCGGATATGTATTAAAATCCAGTGCATGTCTTTTATTTATATTAAAATGCAAGCTGCAAAATGTAATAACGTACAGGTTACTATTGGAGGTGGTAAATTGGGTAGGCAATTTTTTATAGTACGTGCAGGGATGTGCAGTACTTTTTAGTACGTGAAAAACTTAAAAATAGTGGTGGAAAAGTGGGCATGAGCCATATATATTAAGCTTCTTTGTAATGATATTTCCACCTCTATATTTGATAATAGATCCACCAAAAATAAGCATTGTAGTGTTGTATTGTACAAACGAATAATGTATATTGATGATGGATTATACAAATGCAATTTCAAAGAGTGCTTAATGATATTATTTTAGGATTATTTAATATGCAAAGTAAAATTAACACTATCAGCTCATGTTATTTCCTATATGCTTATAAAATAATATGTTTAGACAAACCCGTGTTTTCACGGGTCTTAAAACCAGTTTAAATTTTTTATTGTTGTTCTTTTGTGTCATGTATTGATGTACTCATGTAAATTTTGACTATTATACTATCAATTGATATATTACATTTTGTATAAAATGAATTGTACTTGTTAAATTTTCCAGTTATGCTTAGAATTTTTTTTTTATTGATGTCTATTTGTGTCATTTTATATGTCAAATTTTACGCTACAGGTAATTTACCAAACAGTGTTATACAAATAAACAGCTTCAACTTACAGCCTACAACTACAGCTTACAGCTACAACCTACAAGACCCTGTATCAGATTATTAGATTATATATACCTCCAAACTTAAGGAATTTTCAAACCGATCTACTATGGTGGTTTTGAATTGATTCTCATTTTCAATCCACCATTCCATCCTATAATCAAACCCAAACCCGTTGTCATTTCCGATAATAACCCGAATGCTCATAAATTTATCATTTAAAATCCTCAAATCACTTATAATCAAAATTTCTTTATCTATCAAAGTTATACATTAAAGGTTAAATCTTTCGATATATATAAAAGTGAATCCTGTATAATAACAAATTTCAATTCAAGTTTAAAATTTACTGCATAAACAAAACCTTTCATGTTAATTTAGGCATGATAGAATTCGGATGATTAGACAACTCCCAAGTCCTAACCCTACATTCTTCAGTTTTGCCAGCTCATCCATCACCAAACTGATTAAACATTCCCAATAATCTTTTCATCACTTCAATTTTTGAATCTCACATTTACTGATATACGTACATTTATATACACTAAATCATAAATAACAAAACATCAAATATAAGATGAGCCCCACCCGTAACCCATTATTCTTTCGTCGGCAAAGTAAAGAACCAAAAGAGAAAAAGCAACAGAAAAATGGTGTCAATTGTGTCACTTTGGAAGGATTTATTCGGTTTCAACCAAAGAAGACGTTGACAATGGTCTTACTCGTATATGATAACGATTAACACAACAAATTAATCGTTTACAAATAACTACAGTAGAATGATTATGATTACATTCGGAATGATTTTATAATACCCTATCATAAATAATTGTAAACAATGTAGATTTCATGATTAAAAGTTGGTGTGACATCAGCCGTTTTCATCACCCATAACTTCTTTACTTTTATTTAACGACATCGTTGAGTACAAAATTTGCATTTTTGCCTAGCTGAGATGCTACTACACTAATTATTTAATATTATAAGGAGAATCATATGATTTCTTTTCTAAAAGTACAATAATAAATAAGTGTTCATACAGTGCTAAACTTTATCCGTATATCACTAATTATAATTATATTTTATACGTTATCTTGTATAACACTATCACGTATAACACTATCACATATAACACCATAAAGTACAGTTAGTACGAATTACTCTCTATAATAAATGGGAGATGATAAATTCACCAAATATTTTCATAAATACAAATTTTTTTAAAAAGGGTGTGGTTGATTTATCAAATCAAATATTTTGGTGGAATACAATAGAATAAAAGGTATATGATCTCCAACATTTACCCTAAATGTTTTACTTTGAGTAACAAAATAAAGTGGGTTTAAATTAGTACAACGATTTTATGTGAAAATGGAGGAATCAATCAAATTGTGTCACATGCCACTAAAATAATTTTCCTCCACGTTTTCAAAAATCAATTATTACACAAACGGTAAGTCCAAAAATTACAAAAATTACACCATAAAAATCAACATTTTTTCTCTTCGATTTGCCATCTCATAAAGTATACTTCCGACGACTTTTATTTTTATGGGTGTTACAAATTGTACAGATATTGTAATACATTTGTTACTAGCCGGTATCACATGTGTTTTTCGCCAGTATTACATGTGTTACTAGTTGGTAACACATCTGTTACCCGCCGCTAACAAAAGATGTGTTAGTTGTTTTCAAAGCTCACCGAAAAATAACAAAAATAAAATTCATTGAAAGCATATCTTGTAACATCTCTAATCGAAGAGGATAAAATGATGATTTGTATGGTATAATTTTTATGTTTTCTCGGCTTATCCTTTGAGAGATACATAAATTTAAAAAACGTGAGGAAAATGTGTTTTATGACACTTTGTGCATTATGATTGGTTTTTTCGTTTTGACTCAAATTTGTTGTACTCATTTGAACCTTACTTTAATAAATTAATCTTTATAACAATATTTGCATTAAATATGATTAATCTAAACATATAACGGTTAATTTAAAATAATAATCATCTTAAAGTAGCATTCGAATAGAATTCCAATTCTTTCCGTTCAAAGTAACAAATTTACGTTGTTACCAAAAATAGCCGACCTTCAAAGCTGCGTTGATTTGCATAATGTTTTTGATAGAATTAGAATTTATTGAAGGAATCAAAATTTCATTGAATTTGAATTTCTTTAAATGAGGATATTTGATGACTTATGACGTAATTCCTTTATTTATGAACCAAACAAGATTTCAATTGCATCAAATCCCGTTGATTTTCACAAAACCAAAAGCAAACTAAGTGTGTTCGAATGATTTGTTTTGTTCATATTTTGTTGCCTCTTTGACGATGTAGTATGAAAATTGAGTTTTATAATTATAAACCGCGTAGTTAGCGTATGCTATACAAGTATACAACTGGTCAGCCGGATCTAACGATCTCCGGCCGCTCAATATCTTTGACGATAAGGCTATATAAATCTTCGTTGACTTTCCAATTCCAAATTATAATATCCGTGAAGTGTGAAGTGTGAACCCTAGTTTGGAAATTGGGCACCATTTTCCAAAATTAAATCAATACTCATCACTACCACCACAAATTAATAATCTTTATAATCTTCCAACATTTGCCCATCAATTGGCAGTTCTTGATTTTTCAAGATATGGATTTCAACTTCCACTTGCTACGTCATCTTGTACTAAGCAACAACAGGAAGAAAACTTGGTTTAATTGTTACCGTTTCTTTAACATTGCGCCACTCATGATAATAATGCTCATTTGGACCACCACTTACTTGTTTTATAACTTTTACTTTTGTCAATTTTTATAGGGATTAGGGTCTGGAAATGTAACAAACTTTGACCAAATCTCTATTGTGTGTACCCAACTTACGTATACTAATTTTAATGCAACCAACTTTCCAAAATGGTGTTTTTGATGTAACTTGATGACGTGTCGCGCGTATGGCATGCCACGTGGCGTATGGAGAGAGCAACATGTCACCAAGTTACATCAAAAACACCATTTTCGAAAGTTGGTTGCATTAAAATTAGCATACGTAAGTTGGGTACACACAATAGAGATTTGATACAAGTTAGTTGCATTTCCAGGTACTAATCCCATTTTTATATTCTTTGTATATGCACACAATGTGTTTGTTAAAATGCCTGACTGAGGTGTTTATATGCAGCTAATCCAGACCTCGCCCAAATTAAGAAATATGGACTTGTTTTATGTCTCCCATGCAAATTATATGCACATCTTACGTGGGTTTTAGTGTCTCCTATGCAATAATGCATTACTAGTGCTAGTAGTAGGGAGTATAATATTGAGTTGGATGGTGAGTAGAGTTTTTGACCAACATGGTAGTACATTAACATTGATATCTCTCATCAAGGAAGATGCTTTTTGACACACACAACATGGCCTTTGATTGTTGATCATGTGCACATTAAAATATTAAATAATGATAAGTAAATACGGTTTTATTAAAGGCTCATTTGGGTCGAAAGTGTATTATTAGCAGCATTTATCGGGTCGAGGACTAAAAAGCTATATCCCTTTACGTTTGATCTAAAATGTTCATAAGGTGAAACGGATTATGTGGGTGTTAGTGGAACATTATTGTCTAAGTAAGACTAACAACACCAGGCTGTTTCTTTTAACCTTTTTTTAAGGTTGGTAATAATAATACTATAAAACATCACATTGCCTTTTTTAGTCCACTGAAGCTGTACCACAACACCAGTGAAATACAAGTCTTTAAATAGAAACAGAGTTTGAGCAAAAGGGATGTTCATGTGCTCATAATTTATCTTGTGAAAGAGGGTAGCAGAAGAGGGGTCAAGCACTACTAAAGAAGGAGAGAGCAATGAGAGCAAGTAGTGCTACACCTCTTTATCTTGTTCTCGCATTTCTTCTTTTTTCTGCACTATTTTATAGACCCACCTGTGCTACTAAAAGTGTAAGCATCAATAATTGCCTTTGTATCTACCAATAGCATAACAATACTGGAATGTTTCTTATATTTTAATTTTAATTTCATCAAAAAATTTCTCACTTATTTTTAGTCATATGTTGTGTACCTGGGAGCTCATTCACATAGTCTTGAAGTTTCATCTACTGATTTGAATCAAGTAAGAGACACTCATTATGAGTTTCTTGGTTCTTGTTTAGGAAGGTAATGTATTCGCTCACGTGTGCTTATTCATCGTCATTTATCTTTCCTTTTTAGCTTTTAGGCTTATTTATTTGACAACAGTTGTCTTTCTTATGGTGAATATACTTGAATTTACAGTAAAGATAAGGCGAAAGATGCTATCTTTTACTCATACACAAGGCATATCAATGGTTTTGCTGCCATACTTGAAGATGAGGAAGCTGTCCAGATAGCCAGTACGTAGTTGATAATCATATAATTGTTTTTTTAGTGTGTAGATTTGATATGCTTTGAATTGTGTGAATAATTATCCATTGCAGAGCATCCAAAGGTAGTTTCAGTCTTCTTGAATAGAGGTAGAAAATTACATACAACTAGATCATGGAATTTTATGGGACTTGAAGATAATGGTGTAATTCCTCCGGGTTCGATCTGGAAGAAGGCAAGATATGGTGAAAACACAATCATAGGAAACCTTGACACAGGTCAGCTTATGAGTTGATATTCATCTAGTTCATCTTGATGCTTGTAATATTTATGATGAAGCTTATGATTGAGCTAAGGGTATCGGTTATCAATTCATAAGTTTCAGTCTCTTTTTTCTATATATTCTTTATTTGTTTGATGATTATTGCTGACCAAATCTCCAACATTTTTGTTGAAGCTTGTGATATGGATTTACTCACTGTAGACAACTTGCTATTACTTATATTCTTTCAAGATGGTTGCCTTTTAACTTCTTTCATTTGGGATCGTTGACTTTTTGATCACGTTCTTTGCTTACTGGAATGGCTTAATTGTGCATTATCATCCGAAGAACTTAACTTTTGAAATTTTATATGCATTTTTCGTTTGAGTGATTGAAGTATTGAACTCGCACTTTTTTCATTATTTGGCAATGGCAATTGATAATGTTTTGGGGATCGCTAAGCAATAAATGATTGAAAATAGAAAATACATTTGAATATTTCGTCCAAGAACTTGGTCTTTCATACTGCAAAATTCTTATCTGTTGGCCACTATCATGGGTGCACATGGTTTTTCCGCACTGGCATTTTAAATTGGTTTCAGCTTCAAAAGCTAGCAGATTCAGATTTATTGATATATTTTGTAGATATGACACTTCTTATTTCTTTTAGATATTGCCATCCTCATATAAGAATTATTTATGTTAACCCCTTATGCTGATTAGTATTATAAAAGTCAAGGCTAACCAAACTTATAAAGTACCACACTATAGTCGGTCATAATCAAATTTTAGCAAATTACATAATGCACGTTGTCTTATATTTGATCATATTAAACTCCCTCCAAACTTACATTAACTAATATTATTCTATTTTTTGCCAGGCGTTTGGCCTGAGTCAAAGAGCTTTAGTGATGAAGGAATGGGACCAATTCCAATAAAATGGAAAGGAGTCTGTCAAAATGGTGTGGATACTAGCTTCCGCTGTAATCGGTCAGGTTCCTACTACACATTATGTACCCATAGTTTATGCCCAAATATATTTTCTTTTTTATATGTGTGTTTTTTTTTAATGCCACTCTAGCTTCTAGGTGGCATGACCTAATAGGCTTGAAGCTAAACCAATATTATGACCGTTCCTGCTTTGTTTTCATATGTGAAGGAAGCTGATAGGAGCAAGATACTTCAACAAAGGTTATGCTTCTGTTGTGGGACCTCTAAACTCCACATTTGAATCGCCACGTGATCGTGAAGGCCATGGGTCCCACACCTTATCTACGGCCGGAGGTAACTTTGTATCAGATGCCAGTGTATTTGGGTATGGGAATGGTACGGCTAAAGGGGGATCACCAAATGCCAGAGTTGTTGCTTATAAAGTTTGCTTCCCCCCTGTGAGTGGAAACGAGTGCTTTGATGCAGATATATTAGCAGCATTTGATATGGCCATTCAAGATGGAGTAGATGTGTTATCTGTATCTCTTGGTGGGGATGCTGTTCCTTTTTTCAACGACAGTGTCGCCATTGGCTCATTTCATGCGGTTAAGCATGGCATAGTTGTCGTGTGCTCCGCGGGTAATTCGGGACCCACTGATGGCACAGTGTCCAATGTTGCTGCCTGGCAAATCACAGTTGGAGCTAGTACCATGGACCGTCAGTTCCCTAGTTATGCTGTTCTAGGCAATAAGATGCGCTTCAAGGTCAGATTTCAATACAGCATCAAATGGGATAAGATTTACAAGCTATAATGCCTGATTGGTTTTATAAAAATCTGAATTTCAGGGCGAAAGTCTTTCTGCTAAACCATTGCCGAAAAACAAGTTCTTTCCAATCATAAGTTCCGTTGATGCCAAAGCACCTAATGCGGATGCCAAAGACGCGTAAGGAATACAAGTTAGCAAGTGATTGTGAACATGATCCACATGTTAGTGCCTGAACTTTTGGTTTCGGTGTTTCTTTATGCAGGCAGCTTTGTAAGGCTGGATCATTGGATCCCAAAAAAGCAAAAGGGAAAATCTTGGTATGTCTTCGGGGAGATAATGCTAGAGTTGACAAAGGCCAAGAAGCTGCTTTGGCTGGGGCTGTTGGAATGGTTCTAGCCAATAATGATGCTTCTGGGAATGAGATTATTGCAGATCCTCATGTCTTCCCTGCTACACATATCACTTACAGTGATGGTCTAGCTGTCTTCCGTTATCTCAATTCAACCAAGTAATCTACACATCCCCACTCTTATTACGATCAAACATTTCCATTAGGAATCCTTAGATATGGCACTTCCATCCAATTACTTATGAATTGGTCTATTCGGGTATGCCAACTTTTAACAGGACAAATGGGTTAAAACAAATAAATAGCTTAGAAGAAAATGTGTCAAATAGGTTGAACATGTCGAAAATCGCGTGAACTGCAAATATAATGAATAGAATTTTGTAAATTTAATCTGTTCCAACCCGACCTGCAAAAATATGTACCAAAATTAAATTTTTTTGAACCAAACCCATTTGATCCGTTACCCAACCTGCCCATTTTCCACCTCTATAAAATTAGTCTTGTGACCCCCGTTACGTAATTGAGGTATTATTATGCCACGGAAGCCAAGTTATCTGGTCTTTCTTGTACAACTGGTCATCTAACCTTTATGACCCCCAACAGGTCTCCAATGGCTTACATTACACATCCGTCAACTCAATTGGACACAAAGCCAGCGCCATTCATGGCAGCTTTCTCATCCAAGGGACCTAACACCATCACTCCAGAGATTCTCAAGGTTATACAAGGATCTTTATCATTTGCCTTACATTAACTGCTTATGATGTTGCATTATATATTGATAGATGTTAGTTCGTAACTATGTTTAGCCTGATATTACTGCACCGGGTGTGAGTATAATAGCTGCTTACACTGAATCTCAAGGACCAACAAATCAAGATTTTGATACACGTAGAGTTCAATATAATTGTGTGTCTGGCACTTCTATGTCATGCCCACATGTTTCCGGTATTGTTGGGCTACTTAAAACCCTACATCCTGATTGGAGTCCAGCAGCCATTAGATCGGCCATCATGACCACCGGTGAGTTTACCCAACTATAAGAGAAAATTATATTTATGTCTTACTCTAGTTTACCACAATCTCGATATCTTTATTACTACGTAAACTCATGTCTGAGCATTGTAATACTTTTACACACATTTCCGTGTTTAATCATGCAGCAAGAACACGGGACAACGAGGTAAAACCAATGACAAATGCATCACACATTAAAGCAACACCATTTAGTTATGGAGCTGGACATGTGCAGCCAAACAGAGCCATGGACCCTGGTCTGGTTTATGACCTGACCACCACCAATTACCTTGACTTGATGTGTGCACTCGGCTACACCAAATCTCAAATTGTAAAGTTTTCAGAAACACCTTATACATGCCCAGCTGAAAACATTAGTCTCTCAAACTTCAACTATCCATCAATTACTGTACCAAATCTAAATGGTTCAATCACAGTGACTAGAACCGTTAAGAACGTGGGTTCACCTGCCACTTACACGGCGCAAGTATTTAAGCCGGCTGGCATCTCGGTGGTGGTTCAGCCTAAGAGCTTGAAGTTTAAAAAGATTGGTGAAGAGAAAACCTTTAAGGTCATTTTGAAGTCCAGGGGCAGGGGAGTTAAGGACTATGTTTTTGGACAATTGAAATGGTCAGATGGAAAACATTATGTGAGGAGTCCTATTACTGTTAAGACCATATGATTTGGGGGGGTGGGAAAATCATTACAGTAAAATAATTTAATTAGTATTATTATTATTATTATTATATTATTGAAATTAATGAAATTTGTTTGATTAGATTTCCTACCTGGTACGTATATCAATCATTTTTGTCCAATTCTGTCATATTTTGCTGGACACCTTACTGTTTATAATTCATGTTTGCATGGTACTGTTATCAAATCAATGTCCACAAAATATTTACTGTATAACAAATTTATCTATTGAATTATTGGATTCCATCTTTCACATGTTCCCAATATAATAATAATATATAAATAAATATATAAATACGCGAAGAGAAGACTATAGCAAATTTAGGAAGCTTTCGGTGCAATACTTGGGTCATAGAACATTTTATTTTATAATGAATTATAAATAATTTACAAAATAAATAAATAAATAAAGTAAAATGCTACATTGGAGATACATTTTAAAGCATATAAAAAGGTGTATTATTGCTGGATAATTATTCTCTCAAGGAATGGATAATTTCCATTATATATAGTAATTTTGATTCAATCCGCAAAATGGTCCAAATTTAATACTAGACCTCTTTGGAACTCTACATATGGATATGCAATTGGTTGGTCATCATCTTCTACTCTCCATCTGCAATATCACCAACATTATTAGACACTACTTACTAATTTACCTTTGGTTTTACAGTACAAATTACAGATACTTATTTATTACAAATAGATATAAAAATGGTAAAACAATTAATCACCTGAAATTTTGTACAAGGTGATGAAGGAAGAATGCAACCTCTACTCGAGCTAGTTCGGACCCCGGACAACATCTTGATCCTCCACCAAATGGCGTAAACTTCTTGCCCGTTTGATCTTGCCTTTGTGTCTACATATATATCCAATTTGTCCTCATTTAGTTTTAATAATTGTAACACTAAGATTAGATATGTACAAAGGCATGTTTGGGTGACAATGTGTATAAACACATACAGTTGAAGATTAGAGGAAATTTAATTAGTTAAGTACAAAAATATTGAATTACTATACCTCCCATCTCCAAGGATGAAATTCAAGGGGACTTGAATGGATTGATGGGTCCAAATGAACTGTACTTAGAATTGGTAGGACCTTCCAACCCGCTGGTATCAAATAATCTGACGATAAAATACAAAAAAAAAAAACTTCTGGTTTCAGCATTTGACAACAAATAATATTTATTAAATTATTTAATATAACAAGACCCACTAAATTATCAATAATCAATAATACTTATATATAGTAACATATAAAATGCATAAAGTGGCTCATGCGTCATGCATGCATGAATCATTGCTATGAACGAACCCTTTTTGACCTTCATGGTTACTCCGTATAATTTAGACAGATTTTAATTGACTTTTAATAAAAATAAAAATGTAGATATGAAGTTATACATCAACCATTTATACGTGACAGCGATTTGTACAACATAAAAAATTCTCTATACACCACTAATTATACTTTATAGTATTGTATAGTACAAAAATATATATTGCATTTAATCATGTACGGAGATTGAGTATTACTTAGATGTGAAACTTGCGAAATCTTTTGACGGTGTACAATTCATCACTCATTTATACATGACTTTCTTAACAATAAATCTATAACAGATTAAACCCGTATTTTTTTTCCAGTTTATTTGATACCAAAATATTGAAAAACACATAAGCAGTTAAGTTTAAAATTTCAAATATAAATAATAAATAAATACAGAGTAGTGTAGTTACCTTTGAATTTAATATCTTTGAGAGCCTTTCTATGCACAAACTTGACAATGTTGCCATATCTAAGAGACTCATTGATGACCTAATTGACAAAAGTAAAGTGAGTACTAGGTTATTGATATCATCATTAAACTAATGTTAAATAACTACAGTAATTAAGAATATACCTAGCTATATTATCTGTTTTCTTTTTTAAAAAATGGAATATGGAATATTAACAGCTTTGCCTAACATCTCATATATATCTTTTATATC
This sequence comes from Helichrysum umbraculigerum, assembly GCA_949592205.1. NCBI lineage: Eukaryota > Viridiplantae > Streptophyta > Magnoliopsida > Asterales > Asteraceae > Helichrysum > Helichrysum umbraculigerum. The sequence goes on from CATIUR010000005.1 coordinate 24,426,813, forward strand.
ATACTCCTATCAAAGATAATTTATAGAAAGAAAGATTTTAATGATGATTTTGTGTGAGCACAGTTACTTTTTTATTTATATTTTTATAATAAAATTACTCAAAAATATATCAAGGGAAACTTATAATTAGAATACATTTTGGGTGAATGCCATAATCTTGTAGTCTTCCCAATTCAAAGACTCATCTTTCTTCTTCTTGCTCCTGATGCTTTCATGCTCTACCTATGATTATCACATAATAAAATTATTATTATATATTAACAAACAAAATTCTAAGTCTGACTTTACAGAGTCAACCAAATACAATAAAGCTTCAATATTGACATAATTTTTTAAAATTTCATGAAAAGCCTATAACATTAATGATATCAGAGTGTAAAACCAGTATTGCAGGTGCAAAATCTTTGGTTTTTATGAATTAAATCCATGTCAACTTTGATTCAATAAGTCTTAGCTTTGACTTTCAAAAGTCAAACATATGTTTTTGCATAATCAATGGCACATAAAAGTAATTGGTTATACCTTCAATTGTTCAAGTGTAGCTGGGGATTTAGCAACAAAATGCACCACCATGGCCATTAAAATAGAGGTAGTTTCATAGCCACCCAATAGAGCATCAAGAACAAAGCTAACTTTTTCATCATCAGATAAGGTATCAACACCTAGGAGTATCTCCAAGAAATCACTTCCCTTTTGTTGGAAATTAATATTCATATTCCCACATATATTATCATTACTATTATTAATAGTATTATTTTTTCTTCTTTCCTTTATAATCTGCTTGACACTTGATGATATTCTGATTCTAGCCTGTAAAGTTGACACCAACACAAAGTTCATCATCACATGTACATGCCTCTTCTTCCTTTTACAAAACCAAGATGATGATAATAATAATGCAAGCAATAATAATTATGTTTCAATATTTCTCATTTCTCTATATAAATGTATTGCAATCTATAAGTACACATTAAGCTAATTTAAAGGAATTTGCAACTTGATTTTGAACTGACTGGTATTATTTTTTAAAATTTGGAGAATTTTAGGATCAGGTAAAATTATATGAAAATTATTATACTAATATCAAATTTGAAAACATAAAATAAATCATAAAATAAAATTTAATAATTAAAAATGGAATTCAGTTTCGTTGAAATTCCAATGATCATAATGCATGATTGAATAAGGTTAAAAAGCAATTAATTAATGAAGTACAAACCTGAACTGCATTTGCATAAGGTGTTCCTGGGATGTAGAGTGGAAAGGAAATTAAACCTCTCATAAAAGTAAGGAAATCTTCAAGAATTTCTGCAGTCTGTGGCTCTTCTGGTGTTAAGCCTAGAACTTGCTTTACTATTACATTGAAAGTAAACTGTTGCAAAACAAATCATAAATAAATTAAATATGAATCAATCATCAACTCAAATATATAAACTACAGCACTAATTAGGGATGATCAAAGAAACAGAAAGTATAAGCAAATTAATAACCTTTCTAGCTTCTTGACAGAAGATGACTTGTTTCTTGTGTTTCCAAGAATCCAAAATCTGAATGGTGGTTTTCTCAATGTGGGAGAGAAAATCAGATTTAGATTTGGTGGTTGAGACAAGAGAAAGGGCCACATTTCTAAGCCTTTTGTGGGTGTCACCCACAACCACAAGCATAGATATCTTTCCAAGAACACCATGAATGGTCTTTGGATAGCTACATTCAAACAGCTTGTCTTCATTTTGTAGTATGAAATAGTTGAGTTCTTGATCACATGAAACAATGGTAGGTGAGAAGAATAAATGGGATTTGAACACTTTCCCATACCTGAAAAATAAAATTATATTTAATAATTAAATATGTGGTTTTGTAACATATTTTCTTGCTATAAATGTGTGTCTTCTCATGTATATATCACTTCCATGTAGCATACTGTAAAATTCTATGTACAATATATCAAGAATCTTTCTTTTTATAGCAAGTTTACAGATTTTTTTTTTTTAATTCTGTAATTTTATGAAATAATAAGTAATTACCTAGAACAATGTTCTTGAAGAAAAGAACCAATGGTGGTGGAAGGATGAGGGTTAAGAAAAGCTAGGGTTTCACCAAGAAGTGGCAAGTATCCAAATGAACCTCTAGGAAGAGCACCAAGTTTCTTGTTTTTTAAGAACAACAAAGGCAAGAAATGGTTCAAAGTTAAACCAAACACAAATCCCACCAAAATTACCATCCAAAAAACAAGCATTTTGATGGGACAAAGGGATTATTAAATTAAAACTTGAACAGATTAAAATGATGGTAAGTATAGGTTTGTCTCTGTTGGATTCTTGATGGCTGTGTACTTTGTTTGTGTATATATAGAGACTAGGCTACACACAATGAAGGTGTTTGTGTGTGTATGTTTTCGTAGCAAACTTTAAAGCAAAAAGTAACAGGCTTTTATGGGGGTACAGTCGGTGAAATTTTGACTTTAATCACAGGCATAGGAAATGATATAAACATAGCTAAGGTAGCTAGCTAAGGATCTAGACAAACACTATAGGTATAGGGGTTAAGTTTGTGATGTGTACATACTAATGTCCTTGTTATAGAACAATATTACATTCTTACATAAATAGCTACTTGTAATTTTAAGGGATAAATATCTGGAAATGCACTCAACTTTTCTCAAATGTCTTTTGTGTGTACCTAATTTACGGATGCCCTATTTAATGCACCCAACTTTCAATAACGGTTATTGTGTACTTTGCTGATGTCTCGTCCGTTTAAGATGCCACGTGGCATCCTTAAAAGATTATATGTCATCGACACATCAGCAAAGTACACACAATAACCATTTTTGAAAGTCGGGTGCATTAAATAGGGCAACCGTAAGTTGGGTACACACAATAAACATTTGGGACAAGTTGAGTGCATTCCCAGGTACTTATCCCTAATTTTAAATACGGAGTATATGTTTGAAACTTATATTTATTGATGTCTTAATGCTATTGTTACTTTGAAGATTATACTTCTTGGTTTTGCATGCATTTATAGAAGTGAAAAATAATCGTTACCAAAACTATATGAGTGTCGATGGCCGGGCTATGCTTGTTAAATCGAGGGAGAATATTGATTCTATAGACGAGTGGAACATATTGAATTCTAACGATGATAGATCATAAAGGTGTCTATATATATTGCATCTGTTATATTGTCTTCGTTCCTCAATCTAATGCATAAATTTGGGAGGGTGTCTTACACCAATTGCAATGGTAATACTATGAGCGTTTTAAGTGTCACGTGATGACGTACATCAGTATCGGTACACTGGTACCGAAACATCGCGATCATACTGAAACACCCATTTCGACCGAAAGACATATCAATCGAGTTGTCACATCTAATTAATGCAGCAACCGGTGGCGGTAACACTTTTACCCACCGGATAAAAGGGTGGTACCGAAACAGGCAAAAGAGTGACACCCTGGACGCTATAAATAAGTGCCCAACCACCAGTAGGTGGGTATTCATGACACGTATTAAATACGCTCTCATACCGATAGAAACTCCTGACTTCTGTGGCGTACAATCCATGTCTGTCTCTTAGGACACTTTGGATTACCATTAGGGAATCCCCAACCGAAGGGGAATCCCCCTTTCGGGTTCAGGACTTCTTGACACTCCAAACTCTTTTTCGACCTTGCTCCAAACTCACCGACACCTCTGACCCTCATATACTGAAGCATCATTCGGTTATCCTACATCTACTGCACTGTTCCGTACTACCTGGAGCAACAATTGGCGCCATCCGTGGGAACGACTGAACAAATGGAAAAGACAAATCCGGAGGGAGATTCGGAGGGGTCCAACCGAGGAAATGAAGCGAATATATCGAAAGATGAAATCACACCAGTTTTCGTAAAGGACAATTACGAGAGGATTCGGAGCATTATGGATACTATCAAGAAAGACGATCCAAGAAAGACATCCCGAAAGCTATCATACGAGGAGACGGACTCCACTTACCGTCCTATTTCGGCAACAAATGAAACAACTAGTCAGTCTGAAGATACCATGGCGAACGGGGATCGAAGGGGGAAGGAAAGGAAATCGCGAAAATTGCACCCCCGGGAGAAACCGTCAAAGAAATCACGAAGGACTAAAGGTAAGTGGTCAAAGAAAAGAAACTATGTTTCGACCTCGTCAGAGGAAATAGGAGAAGAGACAGAAAGTGAAAAGAGTTCGGAAGATGAATTAAATTCACCATATAAACCTTCTTTCGCGAGGAGGTTTACAGCTCGAATAGCCAATTGCCGAAGACCTGCTCGAATGAGAATGCCTTCGCACGTTCAAATATATGACGGCACCACCGATCCGGATGATCATCTTAGTCTTTTCTCGGGAGTAGCAGAAATGGAACAATGGTCCATGCCCTTATGGTGTCACATGTTCGCACAAACACTGTCCGGATCCGCTCGGATGTGGTATGATAGCTTGCCGGAGGGGAAAATTGATAGTTTTGAAGAGTTGAGAAGAAATTTCGTTGCGCATTTCACGTCGCAAAGAAGGTACACTCGACACGCGGTCGAAATACACGACATTAAACAAAGGGAAAATGAAACCCTCCAATGCTTCATGGACCGATTCAAGGCTGAAAGCATCGAGATCAGCGGCACGACGGAAATGATGCAAATTTCCGGTTTCATGCATGGGATCCAAAACAGACAGTTGATTGAAAAACTAAATAGCGAAATACCGGACACGACCGAAGAGATGTGGGAGATCACGAAGGCCTTCATACGGGGTAAGGAGGCAGCTGCGTCACAAACCACTGATTCGGTCTCAAAAAAGGTTCAGCCTAAGGGGCAAGTTCCCTGGAAGACACATGGGTCCTCCAGACCATTTCTGACTTACGGGTCCAAAGCACCGGAAGTTAGGAGAAATACCCAACCTATCGTAACACATCGAAGAAACACCCCCTTTACGGCACTCACAAAGACACCAAGCGAAATCTTGGCAACGGAGGAGGCACGCTCCATCTTCAAGCCTCCGGGACCGATGGCCGGCGTCCCTGAGCGGAGAAATCTCGATAGATACTGTGATTTTCACAATAAAAGGGGTCATCACACAGACGACTGCTTCCAACTCCGAAAGCAAATTGAGGAAGCATTAAAATCAGATCGCCTCACTCATCTGATCAAAGAGGTTAAGGGTGGTCCGATCGGAAGGCAGGAAAGTAAAGCTTTAGTTCCTCATGGCCAGAAAGACAACGGGCAAAAAAGACAAGGAAAAGCCGTGATGGTAACATATACCGAATGGAATAGAGCAAAGAGAAAGGAACGAAGCGAAAGTTGGATGGACGAACCAATTGTCTTCCCGACAGTACCAGGATTCCTCCCCACTAGCGACCCACTGGTCATCAAAGCTGAGGTAGGAAATCAAATGGTGCACCGGATCTATGTTGATGGGGGGAGTGCATCTGAAATCATGTATGCACATTGCTTTCGGGCATTGGATATGGAAGCGCAACGACAAATCATAGATGTCGGAGGGCCACTTGTAGGGTTTGCCGGGGAAAGAGTATGGCCGATGGGCGAGGTAACTTTACCTGTGACCTTCGGAGTGTACCCAATGAATCGAACGGTTATATTACGATTTTTGGTGGTTGATGCACCATCATCCTATAACATTCTGCTAGGACGCCCAGGCCTTTCGGCCTTGCGCGCCGTACCATCGACCATGCATGCCATTATGAAGTTCCCAACCCCACATGACATCGCGACGATAGAAGCCGAAAGAAAAGAAGTCCTAGAAAGCTTACAGGCCAAAAGGAAATTATACTAAAAAACCCTACCTGACACATCCGGTGGACAGATACCGGAGTCGAAACCCAAAAAGATTGAGCAGGAGGGGGAAATAGAGGAGAAGGTGATCCTAAACCCAAAGTATCCGGAACAACCGATAATTCTGGGAGGAAGAATACCGAAACATGTTAAAGAATAAATGCTGCTCTTACTAAGGAGGAACGTGGATATATTCGCATGGACAGAGGCCGATATGGTGGGAGTACCGAGAAGCATTATAGAACACCGGTTAAATGTCGACCGAAGCATAAGGCCAACAGTACAAAAGAAGAGGGCTTTGGCCCCAGAGAGAAGTAAGGCAGCATGCGAAGCCGTGGATAAATTGGTAGATGCCGGAATCTTGAGAGAAGTCAAATACCGAACCTGGATCGCAAATCCAGTCATGGTCAAGAAGAGCGATGGCTCATGGAGAATGTGTGTCAACTTTAAAGACATCAACAATGCTTGTCCCAAGGACCCGTACCCCCTCCCAGAAATAGATTGGAAGGTCGAATCGCTCTCCGGTTTCAGATATAAATGTTTCCTCGACGCATATAAAGGCTACCATCAGATACAAATGGCGAGGGAAGACGAAGACAAAACTGCCTTTCATACCGATCAAGACGTATATTGCTACCGAAAGATGCCTTTCGGGTTGAAAAATGCCGGTGCCACATACCAACGGCTGGTGGATCGATGCTTTAAGGAGCAAATAGGACGAAACTTGGAAGCCTACGTCGATGATATTGTGATAAAAAGCAAAGCATCGCAAACAATGTTGGCAGATATCGAAGAGACCTTTGTTAACCTACGGAAAATAAACATGAAGCTTAACCCGCAGAAGTGTATTTTCGGTGTCGAAGAAGGAAAGTTTTTAGGTCATGTAATCACCGAAAGAGGAATGAAAGCAAATCCAGACAAAACAAAGGCAATAGTCGAAATGCGACCACCAAGAACCGCAAAGGAGGTACAAAGGCTGAATGGGAAGTTGGCCGCGTTGAATCGATACCTGTCTCGGTCAGCCGAAAGATCACTTCCTTTCTTCAAAACGCTAAAAAAGTGCATGGATAAGAAAAATTTTAAATGGACGGTAGAAGCCGGAGTCGCGTTCGAAGAATTGAAGCAATCTATCACCTCTCTTCCATTACTCGTGGCACCGAAGGTAGGAGAAACTTTATACCTGTATTTGGCAGCAGCCGAATAAGCAATCTGTAACATCCTCCGCACCGGTCTGGTAATTTCTATTACTTAATTGATTATGTAATTGTTTTAGAAATTATATGACATTATTTGTTTAATTGAGAAACTTAGTTAAATAAGTCCCAGAACTTATTGTGACTAGTGAAATGTTAGTCGTTTTAAATTACCTTAGTTAACGGTAAAATAAAATAAGTTTATCGCAAAATGGTTTTAGGTTCCAGACAAAAGATTGAAATGGGACTAGTTTTAAGTGGATACGGAGTCGGTGTTAAAAAAACTTAACCGACTATATAACCTTCCTTTTTAGGAAAGTTCTTTACTTTCCCTTTTTGGAAACTAAAGACCTAAACAAGAAACCTAAAACCCTATATGTATATCAATGAAATCAAATCAGGTGTTAGAAGTTAATTGGAATTGATTCTGAGTTCGTTAATCATCTTCCTTCTTGATTACCTCTTCTTGATTGTAAGTCAAGTTTGATTTTGAATATTTTATGAATTTGTTAAGTTTCATGTGATTAGTAAATGATGTTGAATTTGGAGTAAACATGATGTTAACTAAATATCATATGGCTTTTCTTTGGTGTTAGAAATCTTGTTTGAATCATATGATAGTCCAAAAGTTGGGATTTTAGTTATTGGGTTCGTGCAGAGTTTTGGACCTGCAGCTGCTGCTGCTGTCCTGATGAACAAGCTGGCGGCTTGTTGTCACAGCCGGCGGGTACTATGAACACAAAGGGGAACCGGCGGGTCGAAAGACCTAGCCGGCAGCTCCTACAGCCTTTAAAACTCAAAATAGTTCTGTTTAGGAAAAACTTAATTCACCCGGTGGGTGAAGTGTTCGAGCCGGCGGCTCTAAGTGCCAACCCGACGGGTAGTGATCCCCAGCCGGCGGCTTCTGTGCTCCAGACCAGAAATTCAATTTTTATTATATACTATAGTTTCAATGTTTGCTACTTGTTATAACAATGATAAATAGATAGTATATTGTGATAATAATAGTATTATGATAAAGTAATGCATGATTTAGGAATTGTGAATGTGATCTTAATTGTACGATCCATTATGTTAAATTCCTATTACATGTATTAGTACAAGTTAACTAACCATGTTATTGATTACTAACTTGTGTTGAATTATTGTTCTCAGATCCTCCAAAGACCAAGTAACACCTGGAATCAGAGTTTTGAGAAAATAAAGGTATCGGTGAGTGGATTTAGAACTCACCTTTCGATTTAGTTGTAACCGTTTGGTTGCGACAAGTAAACGGAGATTGATTATAAGACTGTTTAGTCTGTGTTATTGATTATGAATCTACGTGATATGTGATTCTATGTGTATCAGATTATTGAGGTCAACATATAGTTGGACTTTTTGGTTATTATGTGAATTACACAGGTTTTTATTCATCTGTTGTGTTTGAGACATGTGTATGAGTTTAATAACCAATAGTTATCGGTCTATTATGTAATGGCCATACAGATTGACGTTAAGTGTTCTTGGAGAATCCCCGGGTATTATGATATCTCCAGAGCCACCGATCCTCATTGAAATTGAAACAGAAATGTGTTTACGTTTAATTGCTGTAAACATATAGTTATGCTAAGTTGAATTGTGTGTGATAAATTCATTCACTTAGCTTCGTGCTAATCCCTCATTTTAACTTCCTGCAGATTATGTTTGTTATGTGGGTGATCAGGAAGTGAATGCTTTGCAGGGAAAGTTTGACAGCTTGTAAACTCTGATATGGTTTTGTTATAAACCTTGTTTTGTAATATATATATAATACCCCGGCTTATGTAGTTTTTAAACAGTTTGAATTTAGTGTATTCTGAACATGTAACTGTTTATGTACATTATCTTAATGTACAGTATATATATATGTTTTAAATTTATACGCTTCCGAGTAAAATAATAGAATATTATTGTATAGAAAGAGGGGTGTTATACAATCAGTGCGGTACTGATGGCCGAAAGAGACGGTAAACAACTGCCAATATACTTCATTAGCAGAGCGTTACATGGTCCGGAGGTAAATTACCCACCACTGGAAAAACTGGCCTTATCTCTGATACACGCGTCTCGACTTACGTCGATACTTCAAGGCACATCAGATGATAGTAGTCACCGATCAGCCAATCCGGCAGGTTTTGCAAAAGCCGGAAGTGTCCGGAAGGTTGGCAAAATGGGCCATCGAGCTTAGCGAGCATGGTATCGAATACAAATCAAGGACAACGATTAAAGGGCAGATACTCGCGGACTTCATGGTCGAAATACCCACAGAGAAGACGCAAGTCAATCTCAGCGACACCGAGTGGAATTTGTTTACTGATGGAGCGTCAAACAGTTTGGGATCCGGCGCTGGGCTTATACTGACGGATCCCACTGGAATTGAACACACGTACGCATTACGCTTTAACTTCGGTGCCTCGAACTATGAGCCCGAATACGAGGCGTTATTGGCAGGGCTCCGATTGGCACTAAAGTTAGGGTCGGAGAGATTAAAGGTGTTCGTGGATTCAAAATTGGTGGCTAGCCAAATCAACGGGGAATACGAAGCAAGGGACAACACAATGAAACTATATCGGGATAAAGCTAAGGAGCTAATGCAAAAGTTTGAAAAGGCCGAAATAACACAAGTACCGAGAAGCAAAAATCACCAAGCAGATGCGTTAAGCAAATTAGCTTCGGTGGCTTTCGAGCATTTAACTAAAAAAGTGCTGGTCGAAATGTTAGATGAGCCTTCGATCACGTCGAAAGAAGTAAATCTTGTAATAACTGGGGATGGAACAACGTGGATGACACCTATCTACCAATACTTAACCGAAGGAGTATTACCCGATGATGAAAGAGAGGCACAAAAAGTAGCCGTACAGTTGTTACGCTACGAAGTTGAAGATAGAGTGTTATACAAAAAGTCATACCTTGGACCACTCCTACGGTGCGTCGGACCATTACAAGCTAGCTACATCATAAGAGAAATCCATGAGGGGTCATGTGGACTTCATTCGGGCCCCAGGTCGGTGGTAGCTAAGGCAATGAATGCAGGCTATTACTGGCCGACAATGCACCAGGATGCGGTAGAAGAGATACGGAGGTGTAGAGCCTGTCAATTACATGCTCCGATCCAAAAGATGCCAGAACAAAACATGGTACCTGTGATAAGTGCATGGCCATTCCGAAAGTGGGGAATGGACATAGTCGGCCCATTTCCACCGGCTCCTGGAAAGGTAAAATTCATGTTAGTAGCGGTAGATTACTTCACCAAATGGGTGGAAGCAATACCATTAGCAAGAATAACGGGGAAGAATGTCAAAAAATTTGTATGGGACAACATCGTTTGTCGATTCGGTGTACCTATGGAGCTCGTCAAGGACAATGGAAAACAGTTCGCGGACAACCCTTTCAGGGGATGGTGTGAAGAACTTAAGGTGAAGCAAATCTTTACATCGGAGCCTTATCCGCAAGGGAATGGGCAGGTCGAAAGGGTCAACCATAGCATTGTGCAAGGGCTGAAGGCGAGAATCGATACGGACGGATCGATTGGACAGAACACTTGCCACACGTCCTATGGGCACACAGAACAATGACAATAACAAGCAATGGAGAAACACCCTTCAGTCTGACTTACGGCTCGGAAGCAATCATACCGGCCGAAATAGGAATCCCAACCTTTCGAACCACCAAAAAGGGAACTGAAGAAAATGATCAGAACTTACCACTAAACTTGGATTTGTTGGAAGAAAGGCGCGAGCTCGCCGCCATTAGGGAAGCAAACCACAAAAAGAAGGTGGAACAATATTACAATCAGCGGGTTCGTCCTTCGACATACCGAGTAGGTGAGCACGTTCTTAGAAGAAATGACCCAAGTAGGGCCCAACACCTCGGCAAGATGGGTCCGAAATGGGAAGGCCCATACCGCATAACAAGAGCCTTCGGTAACGGATCGTATGAGTTGATAGATGAAAAGGGAAAGGTATTGCCGAGAAGCTGGAATGGAATCAACCTTCAAAAATACTACTTTTAGGTGTAAGAAAGTAGGGATTAATTTTGTTCCTAGATGTCCCGAATGTAATACAATATTTAATGAAATTAACGCGGTGAGCAGCGGTTTTATTATATCATTACAAGTACCACATAAGGTTGAGCATACCTCTCTAATTCGCTCCGGTATACCGACACAAGTTGGTACACCGAAACCTTTGGTTGCAAATGACTAGCCAAGGTTACAGGTTCACAGAAATCTGCCAAAGGACGCTTTGCTTAACGATCACAATGACCAGAAACGGAAATGCAAAAATAACATTTGCATATTGAAAATAAAACTCCACTAGCCTACGGCAAGGAGTAAGAAAGTAAAATGTCAGATGCACAACAAAATAAAATTCCACCGACCAATAGGTCGAAAATGAAAGGGCAACACACGGGTATAAACATGCATTCAAGAAACAAATCTTGTCACTAGCTTTCGGCCAATGACAAACAAGATACACGATCATATATAAATAAAAATACAACGTATAACAAAAGCATCCTTCGGTAGGCAAATAACAGTAGATTATAAAGAGTTTATTACAATAGTTTGAAGTCACCCAACGTATAACAAAAGTTTATTACATAAATCGATCTAAGGCTTAGGAGCCGGAGCAGGTTTCAAAGCTTTGAAATCATCAATGGAAATGTCGCCATTTTCGGTCAACCGTTGCAAATAGGGATATTGGCACAGGCCCAGGCCATCGGTAGCAGTATCCAAACGTTTCTCTGCCTCCGGGTCGTAACCTTCAGAATCCACCATCGGTACACCCATACTTGCATTGTGATAACCAAGAACAACCCCTTCATGTCGGCCGTAAGAAATACTTGCATTCTGAACATGGGCAACAGATTGCAGATACTCGTGGCTCTGTCGGAGGGTCTCGAAAGCATGGCTGGAAGAATGAGCGGCGAACCACCTACGTTCCTCCCGCAACTTGTCAATCTCCCTGACCAACCCATCGATGATTTGCTGTTTCGACTGCTCCATTGCTAAAAGCCTTTCGGCGCCACTGCTCCTTTCGGTAGCTAGGGTTCTCTCATGATCGGCAATGGTAGCAGACAACTCATCAACCTGCTTCTGCAGCCTGGCATTCTCCTCAGTCTTTCCTTCTACCCTCTCCGTCAGTATACTAACTTCCCCCAAAGCCTTCTCTCTTTTCTTCTCGGCCACCCGCAACCGTTCGCAAGCAACCCAAAGCCTTGTTTGATCCAACACACCTCCGTCAACTTAGGCCCGAAGCTCAGAAATACATGTGTCACGCTCTTGGAGGTCGGCGAGAGCTTTCTTCATGTTCTGTCTTTCCCGACGGAGGGCCTCGTAACAGATTTCCCACCTCCGAATGGCCTCTCTCCCATGCGTAGAGGTCGCGGCCTGATGCTGATAAAAATCCGACATAACCTACAAAAACATTTATGTTAGCCAAACACACACTTTCCCAATCACAATTAAATGCTATTTATGCTACGTACCTGAATGGAAGACTTGGTAGACATTACACGTTTCTCCCCATCGGTAGCCAATCCACGAATAAGCTCTCGGCAGACATAAGGATCATCCATGACATCTTTATTCTTGATGTCCCAGTGAGGACGAAATGTCTTCTCCGCGAACTTAGCGTCAAGTTCTTCTAACCCTCTTTCGGCATACCGAGACTTCTGACCCTCGATATCCTCTCCCTTGGCATAACCTTCAAAAATGTGCAAATTACTCGCACCATTTAAAAACCTGTCTCCTCCATCGTCATACTCCTCATCACCTTTCTTACCTCCCTCCGACGCACCACCTTCACTAGCCACGTCATCAACATCAATGACCTGGACAGGGTTAGGATCAACAGTTTCGGTAACCAGTCGTGATGGCGACGCCTGTTTCGAACCTACAGCACGAAGGACAACTTGAAGGTAAATGGACCGATCACACGGACTACCTTTTAGCTTATCAAAAGTGACATCTTTCATAAAAACATCGGGGGTGGACCATCCGAAAGCAGGAGGTGTACCGCCTGGAAAGAAATCATCAAAATTACCAAAGTCGGAAAGGTCACCTTCGGTGTCAGATTCCGTCTCCTCGTCCACCAGTTGACGTTGCGAGGTACCGGAGGCTTTCTTTTGAGAGACAGTTTTGTTAGGTTTTGCCGCACGTTTAAGTCGTTTGGCCGGCTGCCTGCTTCCTTCGACATCATCCCCACCCTCCTTTCATTTCGGCGGTACGACTTTGGTAGATGGTGTCGGCAAAGGGGCAGGAGTGATAAGAACAACATGCTCCTCTGAAGGAGGAACAACGATGTCGGGTCTAATCGACTGATGCGTGGGCTCTTCCGGCCGGCGTGGTCGGGATCCAGCGGTAACCTCAGTTAAGTCCTTCTTCTGGAGAAATGCCCTTAAACTCATTTCTGCGAAAAACAAAAAGGACGGTCAGTTTACGTATCGACATCAAATATAAAAAAATAATATAAGTTCGGTACATCCACAAACAGATTAAACACACACACACCTTCCTCTCCGACCATCAGAGTAGGTATCGAATCATCATCCGCCCAATTCCGACTAATTCCAGCAACAACCAACGCCTGCTCAAAAAAGCTACGGACACGTATAGGATTGGTAATCAATGTTCTGACAAGATCTAACCCAGCTTCGGCATCTGTAGGCATGTCATCTTTTATAGTAACACCGAAAGGTTTCCACACCATCTTAAATGGAACGGCAGAAGCTTTGATATAAAAGAAATGATCTTTCCACCTTTTGACGCTGGTAGGGTATTGAGTTATACAACTTGATATTGGTTTCGGCCTAACCTCAATAGTAATCCAATTACCCTTGCGGCTAAGTGTATAGAAACGACGAAAAAGAGGGACAGTAGGTTCAAAATCAAGGGAACGGCATTGAATCTCGAAGGTAGAAATTTTCAAAGCAGCACCAGGGGTTAGTTGAGAAATATGAAAATTATGATACTGAATCACGGTAAGAAAGAAGCGGGAGAAAGGTATACGTAAATTCGAACAATTGAAAAAACGAGTATAAACACCTATCATACCCTCCGGAAATTCATCTATACGCTTATTAGGTCCCGGAGCAGTAGGGTTAAGATCCATGGGTATGTTATATGTTGCGCAAAAAACGTTGACGCTGGTTTGAGTCATAACCGAGAAGCTCTTATCCCATTTGCCAATAGTCATGCCGTCGGCCATGTCGAAAGAATACAATAACTACATATACCGAAAAGGAAAGGCAATACTATAAAGCACCGAAACGGAAGCATGCATACAAATTAACAGTGGTCACCTACCGAACGAAAGGGAAGCATAGCAGGAAAATTCACTAAAACAGACAATAAAGTAATAATAAGGACGAAGGAAAAATTACCGAGGTCGAAGATGACAGGCTTCGGTAGCACAAGGTAACTTTTCGGCTGGGCAATACGCGTTTCGGTCGCAGAGGAAAAGAAGAAAAGTGATAAAAATTTACTAAGGTAAAAGACTATTTATAGAAGAAAAATATAATCGTTACGAAAAGACGGACCGACGCGCCCTTCTGACAGATTGACAAGACAGGATAATGATGAACTTCCACGCGTCACGAGGCAACACAAGACAACACGTTTAGCCATAAATGACCGATGAAATCCAGAACCTTCTACGACCGAAACCGAAATAAAAAAAAATATTTATAATAATAATAATAACAATAATATAAAATAAAGAAAGAGGAGAAAATAACAAATTAAATCTATCCCGATAAAAATATTATTTTCATCGAAATAGATTGGGGGGCCGATGACGTACCTCCGTATCGGTACACTGGTACCGAAACATCGCGATCATACTGAAACACCCATTTCGACCGAAAGACATATCAATCGAGTTGTCACATCTAATTAATGCAGCAACCGGCGGCGGTAACACTTTTACCCACCCGATATAAGGGTGGTACCGAAACAGGCAAAAGAGTGCCACCCTGGACGCTATAAATAAGTGCCCAACCACCAGTAGGTGGGCATTCATGACACGTATTAAATACGCTCTCATACTGATAGAAACTCCTGACTTCTGTGGCGTACAATCCATGTCTGTCTCTTAGGACACTTTGGATTACCATTAGGGAATCACCAACCGAAGGGGAATCCCCCTTTCGGGTTCAGGACTTCTTGACACCCCAAACTCTCTTTCGACCTTGCTCCAAACTCACCGACACCTCCGACCCTCATATACCGAAGCATCCTTCGGTTATCCTACATCTACTGTACTGTTCCGTACTACCTAGAGCAACATCACGTTAGCATAACATGATGTAATCTCATAACACTTGCAATTGGTCTCATGTAGTTTAGGAATGCTCATTTTAGGTTCTTTAGTTTAGGACTGCTCATTTTAGGTTCAATTATTCGGTTTATGTTTTGTTTCATGTTTATGATACTAATTTTTAACTGCCCACTAATTTTCTGACAAACTTTTTTTTTTTTTTTTTCAGTTAGCAAAAAAAGTTTGAATAAACACACATAAAAAAGGAAAAAAGAAAAACTATAGAATATTATATTGTGGCTACTAATTATCTATAAACACATTCAGTATTTATTGGTGTTTTATATCGGTCAATATTACTTTTATTATAAAGGGTTTAACTCACTGATCGCCAACGTACTCTCTTTTTGTTCCGAGATTACCAACCAACTGGTTTTATTACCAGGATCATTAACGTAATTGTTAATTTTGTGTTGAGGTCACCAATGTATATTTACATACGGGCTTGAGATCGCCAATATACTTGTTAGTACGGGGTTAAGATCGCCAACAAAATTTACAAAGAAATTTTTTTTATAAAAGTACGTTGGTGATCCTGGTAATAAAACCGGTTGATTGGTGATCTCGAAACAAAAAGAAGAGTATGTTGACGATCCGTGAGTTAAACCCTATTGTAAAAGGTACAATATAATCATCAATCGTTTCCAAATCAAGTGTTAATATTTTATTTTATTGTTAGTCCCAAAATAAAAGCTAATAATTTTCATTATACCATTAATAGGCCTGTAAACGAACCGAATGAACACGAACGGAGTCTGTTTGTGTTCGTTCATTAAGGTTTTGACGAACATACGAACGAACACGAACGGATAAGCGAACGGATTTTGTTGTTCATGTTCGTTCATTAAGAAAATTTGTTTGTTCACGAACGTACGCGAACGTACACGAACAAGCACATAATTTAATGCATTTCTTCGTTAATAACTTAAACGAACCTCAACAAACACAAACAAACGTGTGTATATATATATATATATATATATATATATATATATATATATATATATTATAACTCGAAACTTTGTGATACATATTCAATATTACAAAACGATCACAATATGAAGATAAACTCTTTTGCCTGGTCCGATCGTTGGAAAAAGCAACACATGCATCTGGAACTAGTGGTGGTGTGTTTGGAATGTTGGGAAATGTGAGAGTCAAATATCTGGATGTTCAATATTATTAAATGAAAATATAAAAATATTAATAATATTCTATTTGATATATAGCTTAATCAATATAAGATATACAAATATGTATTAATATAATTAAACTGTTAGTTAATAAACGAACATTTAACCGAACATTCACGAACATGTTATCGAACGTTCACGAACATAAATGAACGAACGAGACCTATGTTCATGTTTGTTCGTATAATTAAACGAACGTAAAAATTTGTTCATGTTCGTTCATATAACGAAACGAACGAACATAAACGAACTTCCCGTCGAACGGTTCACGAATAGTTCGTCGAACGTTCAGTTCGCTTACAGGCCTAACCATTAATTATCACATTTGCATACAAAGGTGTAAATCGTGTAATACTTACACAGTTACATCCACTTAGAAATGTCTGATTTAAAAGGGAAATGATAATGACAGCCCCTAATGAAATATGTGGCCGAGTCTATTGTTTTTGTTGGAATAATCCATGTGCTTCGCACGTGCATAGACAAAAAATGTTTTTCTTTGTTGCAAAGGGATCGGATATGATCGATTTAAGGTAACAATTTTACATACGGAGAGGTCAAAAGTTGAAGTTGTAATGTGTATAATAATAATTCATCTCACCGTGATATGAAAAAGAAAGTAGTCAGGTAGGTCTATTGCTTTAATATTTCAGAGGCGTTAATTACCCTTTGTAATTTGTACTCTCTATGTCTTAATTTAATTATTCACTATTAATTTGCACACATTTTTAAAGAAATACAATAATTGTACTGTTTTTTTTTAAAGGCAGTAGAGTGATCCCGGGCGGTTACGGCCACTAGGCAAGCTAGTGGACTCGATGCGCTGGCGAGGTCACTATCCCCCACTGCTTCCAGAAGGAAAACCCCACAAGGTTCCGAGCGAGGCTCGAACCTGGGCCTTGTGGGTAAAACTCCACTGCATCAAACCAGCTAGGCTAGCCATCATTTGCTAATTGTACTGTTGACCCATAAGAATTTATCATTTTTCATTTAAACAATTTCTAATTTGTTGAAACTGAAAAATTATTTTGAGACATCCAAAAAAAAAAACGTAGACATTAAAATTGGCAACTGTTGTTTTCCGTTTGAGGTTAGTTTAGTAAATTTGCTTGTGACTGTATTCACTTCCGATCTTTAAAAGTTTAAGTCTTTAAGATTATAGGAGTGCTATTTGATCATTTAGAGCGAGGAAAAGTAGAAATATAATTAATCTGGTGAATTAAATAAAAGTTAATTAAATACTCGTTGGACACCCTAAACCTCAAAGAAGAGGGTGTTATAGTCTTCTTACAAGGTTACTTAACGATCAAGAATCCTAAACGTATTTAACTAAAATAATAACACTTTACTAAAAAGTAACTAATCCGCAAAAAAGTAACTAATGTTAATTGATTAAAGGAACTTAATGAGATTAAAAGGTTTGCTAATGTTAATAAACAGGTCAGTATGTATAGTCATTTTGTTTGCTTATTGTTTATGATAATGATGATAATGATAATTGTGTACGTTACTTAGAATATAGAGAGTAATTTTTTAGGTTTTTGATTATAATCTAGCAACCTATATGTGTTACGCAATAAAGTTATGTGCATATTTGATGCAAGATATTTATAATGTGCTGACACATGCACGTGTGCATGCCCCTTAATCCAACAAATCCTTTAACTAAGTAATTTTAATTCTATATTTTTGTTGAAAATTTTTAAAAGTGATTTTTATTGTTTTCCATACCTTTTTACATATACAAACTGACATACAAGAAGAAAGCTATACATAGTATTAACTTTGTTCAAGTATTAATAATCGTACATATATTCTTTTTTCCAATCAATTTCCAAGAATTATGAGACAGAACAATTAAACGAGGACGTTAAAAATACGAAGAAAATTAAATACGTTTTAGTGTTGTACCAAATTTAGTGAAGCAACCATTATATATAACTGCACTAACATATCACTAAGGCGTCTCCCAATGGTTTCATCACTTTGTGGGGTTTGTTTCTTCACTTTAGTGACATGGTTATTGGCACGCTTTCATTGGTCTGTTTCATCCCTTGCATTGCGTCAGTTTGGCTACGAATGGTTAGAAGAGGAAGTGGGCCATCAACATTTTTTTAATGTATTGCTATTTTTTATTTAGTGTATATAAATGTAGGTATATTGGTAAATATGAGGCTCAAAAATTGAAGTGACGAAAGAACTATTGGCAAGGTTGTGTATGTCTTTCGTCAGTTTTGAATGCGCTGAGGAGCTGACACGGCTGATGAAAAAAGTGATGAAACCACGATCGGAAATGCTCTAATATCTCTACATTTCGCAGATAAACTCTTGGTTGTAAACATTGAGGGGGCATTGGGAAGTGAAATTAATGTCTAGTCTACAAGGTTTTTAGCTGACTCCTAGGGTCAAAACACATTGGGTTCCTCATTATTACGCTACTTTTTTCCCCCTCTCACCAACTTCCCTCTGTTCGTTGCCCATCATCGTTTGTACGTTATTTTTAGACTTGAAAGAAGAACCTTTATCTTATGGTAAGCGCACAAAATATCGAAGTAGTCGTTTTTTATTGCAATCAATCGGTTTCGGTGAATAATTAGTCATTAAATATATATAAATTCAAGGAACGATTAAAAGCTTAAGGGTGTATTTGAATGGTGGGTCTTGAAGTACGGGTATGAATATGAACAGGAAAGGAAGGAATGATATATGATGTTTGTTTGAGAAATCAAATTTTTAAAATTTGGAAATCAAACTCTCAAAATGAGAGGTTTCTTCAAACCCATAATTCCATAAGTGGAGATGGAGATGGGTTTGAAAGTGATACTCATTATCATTAATTCCATCTTACTAGCGTCTCTTAATACACACGTACGGATTACATTAAGTCATTAACCAAACAAAACGCACCGTAAATATTTTCCGTAAGCCCTCAGCTCAAAGGTGAAATAACAGATCAATTGGATACCTCCTAATTTCAATCAATAATCATAATGTAAGGCAAATGGTTATTTCACACTTTTCTACTTGTAGAGCTTAGGGATCAAACTTTAATCAACAAATCAATCGTTGAACCGGTTATTACAACATATGAAATTATTTCTTTCTTGAAAATCATCCAGAAAATCACGTAATTGTTCATGATCATTTGTTATTGTCATTGGTGGAGTCGTTTCAGATTAGTTATGACGCTTATTTTATTCCGTTGATTTTATAGGATTATGGATTATTTCATATTATATACTCCGTTAAGGATGTTATCTAGACTAGATGTATAAGAAAAATAAAATTAAATAGATGCACATGTTTGGCATGTAGAAGGAGATGTGAAAGGTCAACAGTGTGCACGTACTGCAGATCCGTGCAGCGACCAAGTTAAGAAAAATAAATCGTGGAAATTTGATGAAATAATAATAATAATAATAATAATAATAATAATAATAATAATAATAATAATAATAATAAAAGCTCTTAATTAATTAACTTCATGTTAAGTGGACTCACTTCATAATAATAGAGAGTATATAAGAGAATTAATAGCATAATATATTACCATTAAATTCATAATATATTTTTTTTCATAGCTGATACTTAAAAGTCCGTGTAAAAAACAAGGGTAAAAATGTCATCTTCACTATCAAAGAATGTAATTTTTGAAACTTCGTAAAAACTGATTGTGAACACTTATTTTGAGACGGAGGGAGTATAGAGTAAATTTTGTTTCGACTAACGAGTAGCTAGCATATAATTAAGAAAAATTGGAAGAAAAAGAAAAATTATGAATTAAATAAAAATAGGAGTGTGGTTATCGAGAGAGCACGGGAGGTAGTGTCAGACTGTCAAAATGAATTACTCCGTATATTGAATTTAAGGTGGTATTTGACTCTATTATTGTCCATTTCTATGTCTGAAAGGGTCACTCAGTATTCCTCCATTTGGCCTTTTCCATTCAAACTTGTATAAAGTCACTTTAACACTACTTTGCCTACTGCTAATTCTCAATTCAATCCTTCTACCCTTTTTTCCTTTTTGCATGGGGTAATTACCTTAATATACAAAATTTGCTTAGCATTTTACAAATTGTTGGTCAAATTTGTTTGTTTCACAAAATATCACTCAGTTCCGCAACGATGGAGAAAATCGCAATAATGCTTTAGAAATTCGTAATATTCATTTCGCAATACGCATATTTCATTTCGCAATACGCAATACTGACAAAAGTCTTGCAATAATTTCGCAAAATGGCTAACTTTTGGATAATTTGGCAAGAAATAGTTGTATTGCGAAATGAAACTTGCGTATTGCAAAATGAAACTTGCGAAATGCTATATAAATCTTGCGAAATGCTATATTGCGAAATGCTAAAACTTGTGAAATTCCATTATTGCGAAACGGATATTGCGAATTGAAATTGAAATCTTGCGTTTTTCTCCATTCTTGCGAAATTGATTGATATTTTGTAAAATATAAAAATTGAGTTGATATTATGTAAAATACTATATCCATATTGTATATCTAGGTAATTAAATATCCCTTTTGTATCCAACTATATACTCCGTATAACGCAAAGTCTCCCTCCGAAATTAATTGGGCTATGCGTAGCCTCGAAGTTGTAGCTAATGGTGATTGAACTTAGATCTACTTTTTAAAGATTTCCAAGTATTCACCGCTATGTACCCCTTAGGTTATAATTTGATAAACATGAAGATTTCCAAGTCTTTACCACTATGTACGGTTATAATTTGATAAACATGTATACTACATACTCTATAAATATCATTATAAAGTGCAATGATCTCTATTTTAAGGCTAGATTTAGACAATTAGACTGTATATGTAGCTCTATTTATCATTTTATTTGATTTAATAAGTTCTAACATATTTATATGTTAGAAAATCATATCAAGGAATTCTATTTTATTAATATATATATTTTTTTCAATCTAGTTAGACCATCCGCAGTCGTAACACCAGAACGCTCATTATTCAGTCGCCACATCAGCATAACACCACAACACCATTTCATCACACACAATGGTAACACTAGAACGTCCATTTTTCCCCTTTGGCCCCACTTTTTTCCACATAATATTCACTTATTTAACAATACAATTTAATTAAAAACAATAAATAAAATTCAATTATTAAAATACATAACACTATACCTAACACAATATTATTCCACTTGTTGGGGTCAACGGTCAAAAAAACATTGATTTTTTTTTTTTTTTATGTTTTCATTCATACGGGGCAACTCTGGAGAGAGAAGATATATATATTAATATGATAATGTAGATATAGATATTATATCTATCATTCTTCTTCTTGACAACCCCCTACAACACAATGCTATATTATCGTTGGTTTGCAAAAAAAAAAAAAAAAAAAAAATTCTTCTTTTGAATTCGGGTCGAACAGAAACAAGGAAACCAATTAAAAATGGAAGAGGTCCCACGGTTGCATCGTTCTCGTCCTGTTCTCGGATAACGAACGCCGCCAGAACGCCTACCCAGAACGCCCCACTCCGGCGTTCTGGGCGTTGTGAAGCTCGATAACGCCCGTTTACGGGTGCGTTGCGGGTGGTCTTAGTCGTCCTTTTTAAGGGTAAGCATATACATATCTCAATCAAGTGTTATATGTTATACTATACACATAGCACAATACTTTCCACGAGACTTGATACAATATTTACGTTTCACATGCCGCTTTGTCATAGGCCTTTTGGCAAGGGTATCCATCTATTTCTAACTGGAAAAAAAGGGGATGTAAACTTTCTGATCAATCTAAACTATTTACTCTATTATGATTATGATTTTCTTTTCAATGAAGAGACATGTGTTCTAAAAAATCTGAAGGATGTTACTCCATAGTTTTTTTTTCTTGTTAAATTTTATCATGAAGTTCAAATAGAAGATTTTTTTTTATAAAATATTAGAACAAAAATGCCAAAGTAATATAGGTTATAGTCGTCGTACATTAATAATGTGTATGTACGTGAGAAAAGTGGAACACTAAAAAAACTAGTAGCATGCCTGGTGTAAACATAGCCACAGTCATCTCTTTTCCTTTGGCTTGCACTTTACTCGTATAATGTACTTGCTTGGTCAAATTCAAATTCATTGTTTCACATTGTCTGAGAATGGAAGAACTAATAGGAATGTGTCATGTATCACAAAACTCACTTTCCTTCACGTTTTTAAAAATTAAATATCTCACAAACGGTAAGTCGAAAAATCATAAAAATTGCACCATAAAAAATCAACATTTTTTTCTTTTCGATTAGAAATGTGACAAGGTATACTTTCGACGAACTTTTTTTTTTTCGTTTTTCGGTGAGTTTTGAAAACGAGTAACACATGTGATACCAGCCGGTAACACATGTGATACCAGCAAGTAACACACGTGTTACTAATTTTGTACAATTTGTAAAACCAAAAAAAAATTAAAAATCGTCGAAAGTTACTTTGTGAGATGTCTAATTGTAACATCCTCCCTAAGGGTTTGGTAATTTCCTGATTTTAAATTGATTATTTAATGTGTTAGGAATTACCTAAAATTATTTGTTTTATTGTGAAACTTAAGTAAAGAGGTCCCAGGACTTATTGTGGATAGTAAATTATTGGTTGTTTTAATTTACTATAGCTGACGGTAAAATAAAATGATTTTCTCGCAGTTGGTTTTCGGGTTTCAGGCAATAGATTTAGAACGGGTATAAAATTACAGCAACTGGGTATCAAAGTCGGTTGGTTAAGCCGACCTTAATACCCCATATTTTCAAAGGTTTCATGATTTCCTTTCATTTTGAAAAACTTCCAAAAGCAAGAAACCATAATCAAAGAATTGAAACAGCAAACCTTGTGTAATTCCGATTCCATAATACATTCACTCTGTTATTACCATATCAATTCCTTCATCTTCTTCAACAAGTGAGTTGATTTTGAGTATACAAATGGGTTTTATAAGATATTGATTGATTGATTGAAATTGAGAATAATAGGTTGTTATTAGGGGTTGTTTGATGTTCTTTGATGTTAGTGGAAGTCTTAGAAACCTTAGAAATCGAGTTTTTTGAAGTTATAGTGAGATTTGGTTTGAAAATTCGGTAACAGCAGCGAAACTCGCTGAAACTCAGTTCGTCTCGCGAAGCGAGTTGAGATGTAGCGAAGCGAGTTGAGTTCTAGTGAGGCGAGTTGAGTTTCTGCGAACCGAGTTGACCTGCGAGTTGAAAACACTGCGAATCAAGAATTTTAAAGTTTTTGATTTTGCAAATTTTAAAAATGCATAAGTGTTTAGTTGTACTTTAGAGACCCCTTTTATTTCACAAATTTTTATTAACTCGGATTGGGCTGAAATTTACAGTCACTCGAAAACGGCCCAACGATCGAGACTCATGAAATAGAGCCTAGGCGGTTTTGGCCATTCGGGGTCGTTTAGGGGTCGGAAATGGTATTTTACAGTTTTTGAACCTCGTTTCGGCACTTTTTGACTATGTTCCGGATTAATCTTTTGGTTCCTTTGACTTTAGGGGTTTACCTGCTTAGGTAAATATGTTCTAGATTAGTCATAAGTGTTATTTACGACTTGACTGAGTTATTATGACTAGTTATTGTTTATTAATTAATACTAAGTATTGACACATGATTGAGTTAACCAGTTATAAGTAATAATATAAATTGGTGATTATTGGTAGCATGATATAATTAAATTAAATGGGTTATATGTTATGCGATCAGTTACTAACTCATTGTTTATTTAATTGTATTCTCAGATATGGAGAAGGCTCAGTTATATTAGACTTCTGAGCTTGCGGCTGAGGTAACGGTGAGTGGATCTGTAATCCTCAGTGTGATTTAGTTGTAACACGTTTGGTTACAAGGGGTAAACGTACTATTACTGTTTTTGTTTGCCATGATGATTTTGGTTTAGTAGTAATAATACTGTTGATAGACTGTTTAGTTGGAAATGTTGACCTGATTGAATATGTGAATATGTGATCACTTGATGTTTGGCCTTTGGGCATCAGTATTGAGGTCAACATATTGGTTGGGTTTGGTTACTATTGTAAGACGACATGAATTTTCTTGTACTTATCGTTATAGGAAATTAGGTCGTATGATATTAGTACCAAACTATCGGTCTCGTCCGTTATGGCCATACGGATATGTAAGGTAAGTGTTCTTGAGGAATCCCCGGGTGATATCTCAAGAACCACCGATCCTCATTGTATTGAAATGTTATCTCATTGACATGTTGTGATATTAGCTGTGCGTTCTTGGCTGAGGGTTTCCCCAAGAACCATGGAATTCTGTGAAATTGTGTGTTTACAATACTTGTCTGTAAACAGAGTTGTTAAGCTAAGTTGTACTGTTGATTATTTATTCACCCACTTAGCTTTGAGCTAATCCCCCGCATTAATACTTCTTGCAGGTTATGAATTTATCATTGGGTGGGCAAGAAGTTGGACTGGACGAAATGTTTGACGACAAAGCGTTACTCTGATATATTTTGATAAGAAAATGATGAAATTATATAACACCTCGTATGGTATTATACTTGTTATAATGTTGAGTATCAGGTTTTGGAAACAAATTTATGTACTTTTATATGATATACGTTTTAAATATTCGCTTCCGAGTCAAAATAATTATTATAATGGTTTAACAAATGAAGGGTGTTATACTAATTGAATATGAAAAAATGTTGATTTTTATAGTGCAATTTTTATAATTTTTCAATAAGCCTTTCTTGAGTTATTTAATTTTTAAAAATATGGGGGAAAATGAGTTTTATGCCACATGACACATTCTTATTGGTTATCTTATTCTCACAAAAATCTATATTCTCATTTGAACCTCATACTTGATTGCTTATATATACAAATGTTAATATATATTATATGGGATGGGATGCATTGACTTTTATACTTATTTTTATATAGGAAAATGATAAAGACAACCTTAAGGGTTGTCAATAAGACTCTAACACGTGCATTAATATTTGTACTCTTACCATAATAAATATCATGACCCTCTGAATTTAAAGTTGACCTCACCTGAATTTTTGTTGAAGTATAATCATTTTATGTGTGTCTAAATTGATTATTGACAGCTCTTAGGGCTATCGTTAACAATACTCTTTTATATATACAAAGGTTAATATATATATTATATGGGATGTGATGTATTGAAGTTTATACTTATTTTGGTTGTATGTGTCTAATATATATTTATAGATTTTCTATTGTATGTATGAAAGTTACTAATGATGTCTACTATAGATATTTACATTAGTTTTAGATACACACCATATAAAGTTTGTGGATACTTTAATAGATGTATTACAACTTTAATACAAATATTAGAAATATTAGAAACTTTCATACACACATTAGAACTTTTTAAAATTGTAGAGTTTAATACGTTCCCAAAACATTAACCCAGTGTCTACGTACTATTCTGTTTATTCCTAACGAGTTAGTTTTTTTTAGCTCAAATGTATGCAGTTCTATCGGGGTATTAATGTGATCGTCACCAACCTTTTCTTTGACCTCTCCCAAAATATTTACCTACAATCTACAAAGGTTCGAACTTAAGACCTTATATGAGGATACCACGTACAAACGCTTATCAGTAGAATACCTAGGTGATGGTTAGTTAAATTAGTTACATTCAAAGAACAAAGTTGACTGGTTATATTATTTAGTCAAAATTGAATAAAAAGGTTGCATATTCGATAACCAATTGTTTCCAAGATATTACGGAGTATTTGGAAGAAAAAAAAAAAATCATAAATTAGCTAAAAAAGTATATTTTTAACCAAAGACTATTATTAAAATATTCAGGCTCGTATGGATCAATAATTATACTTTGATCATTTTTCATGCGGGCTTGAAATTTGTCATGTTTTAGATTATTAAATACAAATGTTAATCTATGTATGTCCTAGCATTTTACTGAGAGATTTTACTGTATAAAAATACAAACAAACTATGCAATCTAGTTTATTAGATTTAAATTTTTAGTTCACTATTTGTCTATGTTTTGTATATATGTTGTCAATGTTAGAAGACAAGAAAATAAAGTTGATGAAAACGAGGCTGAGTCAAAGTTGAGGGTGACAATTGTGGCATAAATCGTGTATTTTCATTTTTATTTTACAAGAAGTTGGTAACTGACGATTCAAATCGGTTCACCGACTGTCTATACATACTCTGAGGGCATATGTGACCTCAACAGTTTTAACTAGGGGTGTTCATGGTCTAGAACCGGACAAAAACCGGACCGAACCTAGAACTGAAAAATAAGAAAAACAAGGACCGAGGACCGGACCAAATATACTCGGTACTTTTCGGTTCGGTTCCGGTCCGATTCGGTTCTTGGGTATTTTCGGTTATACCCGAAATTTGCACACTGAAGTGACTGAACAATTCATGGGAACCGAACCGGGCTCGGACCGAACCGAACCGAGAACCGAAAAATAAGGAAAACAAGGACCGAGGACCGGACCAAATATACCCGGTTCGGTCCGGTTCGGTTCCGGTCCGGTTCGATTCGCGGGTATTTTCGGTTCTCGGGTAAATTTGCACACCCCTAGTTTTAACTATCACGTGTCAAGGATTGAATCCATAACCTTGTGTTATTTGTGGTAAAAATGCTTCCACTCATTATCAATTTAGCTACATAAAATTAGCGACTAGAATACTATAATATGAAATATTAATTAACATTTAAAACACATAAAAACTCTTATAGTCCGTAGTTACGTATTATTATCTCCTTCCATACTTGCATCACTACCACCGTCTATAAATTATTGAATTACATAAATATTGTACTAACTAACTATTATTATTCATTCATTCCTTAAAATTAGTAAATTTGTAGAAATGAATGGGAATACAACTTTACAGATTGGGTACGGCCGTTGCCATCCAGAACAGCCGGGAACAATTTTATTTGTATGCAATATGCATTGGTGAGTGCACGTGCGGTCATGTGGTCCCCGATGGCATTGGCATGCCACTTCCAATAATACTACTCCTACACTACTACTCTCCTATTTTTCCATCATCAAACGCTAATTGCTATTTCCCTCCTTCCCTCCTTCCTTCCTTCCTACAACTTTTTATTTATATATATATTTTTTAAAGTATAATCAAAATAGAAATAATTAACAAATTATAAATTTAGTACTATGAATTATAAATAATTAGAACACACACTATATATTGCACATTAACGATACTCAACTTATAACGGTCATCATAATAATTGATTATTATACGATGAATTACTAATGCACCAACTTTGATATATAAACTTTGCAAATGGACATGAGTAGACCTTTCTAAAATTTGTTTTTTGATGATGTGTGAAGTGTATTTGGAAACCACTTGCACAAACAACAAAAGTATTACATCAACTTATGATGAAGTGGACAAGTGTATGATTTCGTAATAAATCAAAATTATATATGAATTTCAGAGTTGACTTTTATTTGGATTAATTAATGAATATACTAAGTTAATCCGTGATTAGTTTATACTTTAAAATTAATAAAAAACGTAGACTAATGTCAATGATGGATTAAAATATAAGTTAAAGACACATCATTATCCAAAAAGTAATTAGTTTATAGATTTCATCGTTTTGCTAACAGATTTTTTTGACTCAAAAGAAGCTAAAAACTTGAAATAGGAGTAGGGCAGGCCAATCACATGGTGCCCAACTAGAATTTGTGGGCCTATGGACCCAAAAAACAGCATGGTCTTCTTCAATCTTTCCTGTTAATGGACTTTATTATATGCCTTGCTTTAATAGATAACTATCATCATGTTATTATGATCATGATCATGATCATCATTGTTGTATACGTGTATTCATCACAATGCTCATCATGGTCTTCATCATTACTCAAAGTACAAAGGTATATGATAGTACTCAACTCAAATCGATCGGATATCATCGTTGAAACACAATAATTGTAAAATAATGTTGAAGATACATAGCAAAATGATCATATCATGTCCACCATAGACTAGTAGCTTAAATCACCCTTGAAAATACTTTGCTAAAAAATTATACGGAGTACTAAATTAATTTATTTAGTTTATAACAATCAACTGAAAATGGATCTAAAAATTGATTGTTACAGACATATGGCATACACTAACTTGGGGTAGGTTCTTTTTAGGTTAATTCATTAATATTTAATATATAGATTAAACAAATAAAGATGCATAAATTGGTATTATCATGTGATTTATTTAAAATCAAATTACTTAGTCACCTACACTAGTGTAAGTTAAAACTTTACTTATTGGTTTCTATGTTGCTGGCACAATATATTTGAAAAAGTTGAAGTGGTAATTGGAGGGGTGCGCCGGGCCTAGGCAGTAGTGCAACGCCAAGGCGACACATGAAGAGCCCCATTAGCAAGCTAATGTGATGGGCCTTCCCCCATAAAAAATAAGATTAATATCGAGTGGGCCGATGGCCCACATATCAGATATTAAACTGATAAGAACAGATACTACACTTGATCTTAGCCAAAAGGCCGAGAAAGGTATGCTTCTTCCATCCTTGGGCCTTTGCTTTTATAGCCAACTCCCCCTCATCTGTTTACCTCCATCAACCGATGTGGGATGCAAACATCATTTCAGTTGTAGCTGTCCTGTCCCCCCTTTCACTTCACATAAGGACTTCTATGTGCAAAACATAAAACATCATATCATATTAGTAAATATTTCATTAGTAAATTAGTAATTGTAATCTAATTTATTCTAGAATTCGGCTAAATGATGACTGGATAATATGAAAATAGCTACACCTATGTTATTGCTTGCTATAAAATCAATGGGTTAGACAAAGCATAAAAAAGTTTGATAATCTTTATTTGCTTTTCTTTGTGGGTTTGTTACAAAGTTACAATACTTGATACGGTAAATGTAATTTAAACATTTTATTCATATGTTGATGCTTAACAAAGGAATATAAATCATGTAATAAGACTTGAGAAACACTTGTGAATGTGTAATATTGAAAACCTTTCTTTTGGTGTAACACCGATCTTAAGTAACCTACTTCATCTTATCGATCTGCAAATGTATGTAGAATTCTTTTAAAACTCTGTGTCCTCGTAGAAAAAAGAATTATAATGAACCAAGGATTGCATTAGGATCCGGTTAGAATTGCTAGTTGAAATATCCGTTTTTGTGAAAAGATAGACATATATCATATCTACTAGACTAACATATACATGTTTTTTATATATCGACTATGGATCAATTTTTGTTTGTTGATTCGACTTAATAACTTGATTATCTTGTCACGGATTTTGTATTTCATACCAAAACACGTTAACTCCGATTATCCAACAAAATGGATAAAACAAAATCTTGTTCGTAATATCATCAAAGATGTAGATTTCTCTTACTCTCGCAGTTTCACGGGCAATGTCCGCAACAACCATGTGAAATTGCTATATATTAGAGCACTCCCATCGCCCGTCGGTTCGGTCCGTCGGTTGGTTTTTGTCGGATTCGGTTGTTTTTTCCTTTTTCTTTTTTGTGTGTATAAAACTAAAGGTAAATTGGTAGATATGAGACTCAAAAATTAAAGTGACATGTCACTGATGGCAGGGGTCTAGGGGTGTACGTGGTCCAAAAACCACACCGAACCGGACTACAACCGAATCGGACTGCGAACCACTAAATGAAAACTCAAGAATCATGAACCGCACCATGTAATTCGGTTCTGATCCGTTCTGGTACCGATTCGGTTCTTGCGATTTTGGTTCAAAACCGTGAACCAAATAATATACATGCATATATGTTTTTTTTCAAAACTAAAACGTTGCCGACAAAACTTAAGATGGATGCAGCTACATTTTTTTTCAAACAAAACATGCATGTATGTAGAACACAAAAGAATATCGTAGATCAAGTTCCCAAAAAATTATTAAATGGATCAATCGTTAACAAATGATCAAAAAGAATGATCGGGCAAGTGTGCAAAAGTAACAAAATTGTTACTTGTGTGTACTTGTGTGTACTTGTGTGTGGACGACGAAAGAATGAAATAAATTGTAAGCTGAATTCTTTGGGTGTATGGAGTATAAAAGATAAAAATCTAGAAAAACATATATACTTATAGTTAATAATATAGTTTCTATAAATCTAATAATATAACTCAATTTCTATCGATATTAAACGATACACATATCAAGTATATATTTCATTTAGTCTATATAATCGGTTCTGACGATTCGAATCATTTGTATTGGTTCTAAAACCGAACCGAACCGCGAACTATTAAAGCTAAAAGATAGAACAAGAACCGGACCGTTAACAACTGAAAAGTCTATAGTACTATATTTTCCACGCGACTAAATGCATAAATGCAAATTTCAATACATTGATTACGTCTTAACGTTTCCTCCACACGCATTTTCCCTATCAATTGTCTTAAGTCTAGTCTAAACTGTCACCTTACCTTTTAATTAAAGAAACCAAACATCATCAACAGCAACGTGCAAACAACAATGACTTTTTATCACTTAAAAAAAATCTCATTTTTATCATTAGATCAGGCACCTAATATCCTCTGGAAAATAAAAATCAATTTTTTTTTTTTCAATTTCCTTGACATTTATTCACCACTTTCCTAAAATCCGTTGACTTCAATCATACTATTGTTCTTTCCTGGAAATTTCCAAACTTTATTTTCTCCCTTTGTATACCAAGTAATCTTGTTGAGAACCCATGTGAGTTGCACTTTGATATTTTTTCCTTGAATAATAAAAAATTGTTGCCCACCAAGTGTTTGATGTTTTGTCTACTTTGATATCTCGTACTCAGGTTGATAAATTTCAGAACTTTTTGTAGTGATTTTTGGTGGGTCGTAAGTGGTTTTGCTGGATTTTGATGGATCAATAAATCTTGGTTTCCCAAAATTATCATTAATTGAAGAAAATGGGCAATGCCAGTAATTTGCAGGTGGGTGG
Organism: Helichrysum umbraculigerum; assembly: GCA_949592205.1. NCBI lineage: Eukaryota > Viridiplantae > Streptophyta > Magnoliopsida > Asterales > Asteraceae > Helichrysum > Helichrysum umbraculigerum. Next base: position 24,458,357 of record CATIUR010000005.1, read on the forward strand.
ATTCAATTCCCATATTGAAGTGAGTTGTAGTCTATTTTTTCCCCCTTTTTATTTATCTATTTGATTTAATTTTGTTTATATATCATGGCCATTTAGATTGATCTACACCAAGAACTGTATAAGTTTATGTAACATAAGATTTGTTACAGATGGGATCACCAGAGGGGAAGCCAGTTATTGAATCACACGATGAGAGCTACTCCGGTTCAGTTTCAATCAGAAGAAATATGCTTTCTATGAATGGAGTCTTAGAAATTTTTGGCAGGAAAATCATATGGAGTAGAGTGATAACTAGCATAAAGATTGCTTTTTTATCTGACAAGCTTAATTTACTTATACCATGTGGCCCATTAGCTATACTGGTTGATTATTTGACTAATCATCATGTGAGTTATATTGTTGTTTTTGTTAGTTTTCAATAGCACTTTTGAGACCCCTTTTTTATGCTTATTGTGGGTTGATTTTGTCTTTTGTTAGGGTTGGGTCTTCTTCTTGAGCTTACTAGGTATCATACCATTGGCAGAACGTTTGGGCTGGGCTACCGAGTAATCATCTCTCACATTTTCATCTCTAGTCATGTTGAACATGATATTATCCGGATATGTTCTTCATGTGATCTAGGCATTTTTATTTGTGTTATGGCCTCATCTTATATGACATTTATGCTTATTTTTATGCAGACAACTGGCTTTCTACACTGGACCAACAGGTTGTTACCAACCATCTATTCTAAATATAATGTGATAAGTTGATGTTGTTGTAGACTTTGAATTATGTATTACTGACAAATCAAAAACTATAACAATTGGTTATATGAATTGTGATTTGATAATTACATGGCTTGTACAAACTGAAATTGCAGTCGGGGGTCTTCTGAATGCTACTTTTGGCAATGCAACGGAGTTGATAATTTCAATGTATGCGATGAAACATGGTATGCTACGTGTTGTGCAGCAATCGTTACTGGGCTCAATTTTGTCAAACATGCTGCTTGTGCTTGGTTGTGCATTTTTCTGTGGAGGAATAGTTCAATCTAATAAGGAACAAGTGTTTAACAAGGTCAGTTTAGTAGTTCTAAGTTGTTGCATGATTGATTTAAATTTGAACTTTAAACTCATACCAACTTTGTTGGCAGTCAAATGCTGTTATGAGCTCGGGATTACTCTTGATGGCAGTCATGGGTCTATTGTTCCCGGCTGTTCTCCACTTTACACACACAGAATTGCATTTTGGGACATCGGAATTGGCCCTTTCAAGATTTAGCAGCTGTATAATGCTTATAGCATATGGTGCATATCTTTTTTTCCAGTTGACTAGTCAAAAGAATTCGTATTCGCCTATCACTGAGGTTGGTGATTGTCCTGTTATCTACAGAGACGGTATATACAACCTCAAAATGGTTTTTTCGCGTATTAAAAGGTTATAGTATATATCTAATATTAGATTAGAAATATCAGGAAGCTAGTCAGGAGAATGAGAGTTCAGATGATGATGAAGAATCTCCTGATATTTCAAAGTTGGAGTCTATTATCTGGCTAGGCATTTTGACACTTATCATTTCGGTTCTGTCTGAATATCTAGTCAACACTATCGAGGTAACCATTTACCATATTGTTTCAAACCTATCTGAAAAGTAATAAATTTTTACTTGAACCTTTTTATTAATTAATGACATGATTATATATTTCAGGGTGCTTCTGTTGCATTAGATATTCCAATAGCATTTATTAGTGTTATCCTGCTTCCAATTGTTGGAAATGCAGCCGAACATGCCAGTGCAATCATGTTTGCGATGAAAGACAAGCTGGTAAGTGCTTTCTTGCACTTTATAATTCATCATACGAACCATTGTTCATTTAGAGTTTCTTTCTTTTTTCTTCTTCATAATTTCTTGGTTATTATATGTGCAGGATATCTCATTAGGAGTGGCGATTGGCTCCTCAACACAAATATCCATGTTTGCGGTATGTACAGATGTCAATAGTTGTAGCATTTGTTACCTTCAAATCTCTGACTTCTAGATTTATAATCCGTTTGCTGTAACTGTAGATACCGTTTTGTGTGGTGGTTGGGTGGATCATTGGACGGCCACTGGACTTAAATTTTCAACTTTTCGAGACAGCAACTCTCTTTATGACAGTACTTGTAGTGGCTTTCATGCTGCAGGTTCAGAAAAAACCTTATATTTTATGTCAAGTTCAGTCCTCTGTGTAAATCAAAAGTTGCACCTAAACTCTGTTTCATATGTTTGCAGGATGGAACATCTAATTACTTCAAAGGACTAATGCTCATATTTTGCTATTTGATAGTTGCTGCAAGTTTCTTTGTACATATAGATCCTCTATCTATACGTAAGTTATATAAAGACCTGCCTACTTATTTGGCTGAATTTGGACATGACGTCTTTTGTTTGACTTTTGACTAAACTATCTTTGCTTCTATATTGTTTCTCTGAATTTTGCAGAAGATAAACCTTTAAAGCCATAGTTGTAGATCAAACCCTTCATTGAAACTCATTACATATATGCAAATTCTAGAGAAGGGTCCTGCGAATCCAGCAGGTAGCAAGCAGAATCATGAGTGACAGATACCTTAAGCAAATCAACTGTAATGTTCCAGCTTGACTTCCGCGATGGCATAGTAATTATTGCGTAATTATGTAATAGTAAACACATATGCTGTAAATCACAGGTTTTACATAAGTTGAAATATATGAAATTCAAAGTTAATCAATTTGTTGCTGACATATTTTTTACTCCATTACTGTGATGTAATTTGATACAGACTTGAAGTTTATAAAAGTTCTTGAACAAAAGGAGTTTGAATAAAGATTATTGCACAATAACAAGAATTATTACTAACCAATAAAGGTAGGGCCCTGGTGTTCAAATGGATGGATCGGTTTAAAACCGATCCGTATACATGAATTCAAATGGAGTATGGTTTTGAAAATATAAATACGATCCGTCCAAACAAATTCAAAAACCGAACCAATCCATCCGAATTATTATTTGGATGGATCGGTTTGGTTTTTGGATTCCAAACACATACATAAATATATATAATATTTACTAAAAATATGTTAGATATTATAATAAAATTATACAAAATGGATGGTTATCATTTGAACCTCCCAGTACATATACATGTGTGTGTAATATAATAATAAAATGCAAAATGAAACTATAAATTACATACATATATAAATGAAATAATTTTGTAAACTATAAAGTAAACAATTTTGTATACATATATAAGTAAATAATTTTGTAAACTATAAACTACCTATTATATTTGGATATTTAAAGAATATTAATAATTTAGTAAACTATTTTGTATGTGCATGTATATATATAATGTTTGAAAAATAACAATTTTTTTGTTATTTGATTTTTTTTGGATAATCCGGTTTGTAATTTACTAACCAAAACCAATCCGAAATCCAAAATAATAAGTTTGGTTTTGATCCGAGCCGATTTAAAAATACAATTATCCAAACCATATGATCCGATCCGAGTTATCCAATTGGATAATCCGGTTTTATCGGACATAGAGGTGTAAAAACGGCGGGGTTAATCAAATTGGTCTGTCATGTTAGGTTTGACCCCCGAATACTTTTTGGCTCTTTTTGCTTGAATTTCAATACTTAATAAAATAGTTAAATGCATAAAAAGGGATTATCTGATACTTGTTTTTATTAAAATATCAATATGTTCCATATTTAATTACACATTGGCTTAGTTTTGATTCAAAGTTTACATATAGAGGTAAAATGTAAACCAAATCAACCCATTTCTAGTTAATGGGCAGAACTACTTCTCTAATTGAACATAATATAATAATAATTGATATAAGTGATCGATTATTTATTTATATAAAGATTATTTCTTTACAAAAGAATTGGCCATATGAAATGAAAAAATGCAATTTTACACAAAGTATGTAATTCTTTAATAGAAGAAGGTGGAGGTGTCTGCTGCATTGTTAGTATCCCTGCAAAGAATGGACCTAGCCTCAACAATCGAGCGAGGTGGTTCAACATCTTTCTCTTGTAGCGCATTCCCTTGCAATCGTTGCATCTGGGAAGCAAAAGTATCATCCAAGATCTACAAAGTAATCAAATGAATTTAAGTCATGCTGCTATAAAATTCATATTCATATACAAAAAGAAAAAAAAAGGATGAATAATACACAAAACTTACCCCAAGAGCATAATACGATCCGTTGTACCATACACGATTTTCCTTTCTCCCCTCCAAAAACTTCAGCACAATCTATAACTCATAAAATTAAATGCATCAGAACATATTTCTTCTTAATACATATAAAGAGATGAAGAAACAGTAGCTCAATCACCTGTCCCATTTTGTCCCATAAACCGCGAGAACTAGCAATGAATATTTGATTTGTAAAAACCTCGTGCAAATTGGATACACATTCAACTAGCTGTGAACACAAAAACTGCATCCTCTCACGAATTTCACCCTCTCCATCTGCTTCCTTTGTTTCCTCAAGAATTCTTTGAAGTCGCGTGCTGCGACTTGCTTGAATCTATAATTATTCATTACTCATTAGCCTTGTAAAAAGTGAAACAGAAAATTCTTTTGTGAAGTATGTACATTTCTTATTACTTACATTACTAGTCAGCTTGACTACCACAGCCTGCATGTAGGTTTTGTACTTAGTTCTTAACAAGACTGTAACTGCATTCATTTGCTCTCCATAAGTTGACTTTTTATCTCCACTGACCGGAAGATAAGATGCCCATGACTTTAATTTGTCTTCAATTCTACAATGTAGAACATCAACAATTCTCTTGATGGTGTTAAGAAAAATTCCCAGCTGCCATATAAATAAAAAGAGTTAAACTATATGATTATAGTACATTAGTTTATTGAACCTTTTAAAGTAAAAATCTCTCACCTGATTAGGAACAGAATAGGGAGCATTTGATTGTCGTCTTGTTAATTTCTGAACTTGAATCCCAAGCCTCTTGGGAATGCTATCTTTCAAAGGTGTCAAAATATCTGCGTACTGTCTTTCGAGTGCTTTCATGATTGCTCTTTCCACATTTGCAACAGCCTTTCAGTTGTAAACACAAAACATTTAGAATTATAAAAAATACATATAATTTGTTTTGGAATTAAAGCATAGATCATTATAACTTACATTCTCCAAGATCAATGTGTATTGTGGCCATCGATTGATCACAACTTCATACTCACTCAACATTTCTTTGATTTTATCATATACCTCTTCAGCAAATGGTGAAGTAGAATAGTTTGTGATCGCTCCAGCCCATGGTACCTTTTCCGCCTTACATAAGTCAAGTAAGCATAACTGCATATCTTGGACCCAAACCATAATATAATTATGGTACAAGTTTCTTGAGTCTACACCACCTTGAGGTACACTGAAACATAAAACAGTAAAAAAACTTAAACATTCCCAGCTATATGATTTTCATCGACAGAAGGAAATGAAGTATTATTTAACAGACCTGATGTTCCATGACTCCAGGTTCCTCTCAAAGTCAGCAGTTGCTATAAGAAGTTCGTTGACATGAAGCTGAGGGCTTGAAGGTGGCCACGCAGAGAGAAATCCTTTTAGCCGTTTGCATAATTCACTGCTGTAAACCTCTGCTGTGATGCTTGAAAGATCAATGGAGCTGAAAAAAGTAAAGCAAAATTGTCCACATCAAGATGGTGAGATATTTAGGATTTCTAACAAGGTATGCACTGCTATAACCAATTATTTCAACTATTTATACTAGAAATGAAAGGTGGAAAGATGGATGGGTTGGGCAAGTCCAGTAATAGTTCAAATGTGTTTAGTTTATTAATACGGGTCGAAATGTGTCAGGTTGGGTTGACAAGCTTACACTTTTTTGTCCATTTCATTTAAAGATATCAAAAGTTTTAACTATGATTACTAAAACAATATTATTACAGTAACAATATAAATTTGTGAATTAAACGATTTGGAGAGTTTTATGCATTAAAAATAGACTTTGAGCAACTTTAAACCGTTCGACCAGTTTCCTTTTGCATAACCTTACAGGATAATGGAATGAGAATAAAAAATCCTACAATGCACTAAACTTAAATAATTTACCTTGGTAGTATGTGTTGGTTATGTATCTTGATATCTGTCTTTATTTCATCACTTAAATTAATGCACAAATTCTTCATTTTCAAGTAAGCCGTAGTAATTGCAATAGAATCCATAAGATATCCGTCAGTGTTGCTTGCCACAAACTCGTCTGTGTCCACCATGTGCTTCCTGCACCTCTTTCGTGCTGCCGCCTGAAATATACACAACTTTTTAAATTACAGAAATTACACAACAATACCCTATCAGTATTAACCCAGAATTATACACACCTGTAAATAACTGGTCAACAAAGCCTGTCCATCTGGTGAAAGTATATCATGAATAAGCGTATATAACTGAACAGCTGGAGCTAATGCTGGTGCAGCAGTCTCTGGAATTGGACTTAATATGTCTGATAAACCCTTAGAAGAATTTTCGTCTAACGACTTGTAATTCTGAAAAGCAAGTGCAAGTAGACTCTCCATTTGTGTTTCACAGTCCAATAACAAGCTTTTCTGCAAGAGTTGGATACAAAATATATATTAATCAGAAAAGTTCAGGAATAAAATTTAAAACTATAAGATTTCTCACCTCTTGTCTTGTTAATCTTCTTTCAGTTCTAGCCTTCATTACGGGTACAAGTAGTTCGTAAATGAGCTCTAAGCAATCTTTTGTTGGTGTAGCAACGTTCATCACATGTGAAAGATGCCTAAAATACATTTCAATAACAAGCTATTAAGGTGCATTTCAGAAATATGGAGGTGTCTTCCAGAATATTTATCTTGGAAAGCATATAAACCAGAAAACGTTCAGAAAAGTCATTATAAATGAACATCTCACTTTCTAATTTATGCTTTTGATTCCACCATTCGATAGTTTTCAAACCGTTTCCTTTCTAGAGAGAGAAATCTTCTGTTTTCAAAGCTTAAAATATGGAAACATTTGAAGTTTATGCTTTTGATTCCACCATTTGATAGTTTTCAAACCGTTTCCTTTCTAGAGATAGAAATCTTCTGTTTTCAAAGCTTAGAATATGGATACATTTGAAGTTTTGAACACATTTTCAAAATATTCACTAGTTTCAAGACTCAAGAGATATAAAACATCTCTCATTTTTCTATAAATTTGAGTACCTGAGTTTAGTGTATGATTCTGAAACTCCGTAATAATCAGAAAACTCAGCCAGCAACCATTTCCAAGGTTCAACCACCCACAAATTACGACCATGGAAACATTGTGCACGCATGGCAGCCTCCAACAGAAAATCATATGCGAGCGTTTCCACTACAGGTCCACACTATTAACATTAAAAGAAAATAATATTAATTTTATGACAAATTTGAAACATTAAATAATTAAAAAATAAAATCATATTTGCTAACAACCTTGAGGTGTGCGGTTTCATCAGATGTAATAGTACTGGTGATGGAAAGCTGCGCCTTCCCAATGCATTCGTTGTCTTCATGATAGATTGGCCACCATTTTATTCTATCATTCTGCATACCATTAATTAAATCATTTATCACATTCAATTTATCTATTATATCATTATATCATCATATCAGCATACAAATGAATCATATTTAATGAAAGCTTACAGGATTGTCATGTAGGGATGAAACAGGAATAATTGATCGACCCTGGATAATCCTCTTCTCGCCCTGCACTTCTAGCAGGAGGGCATCTCCTTGGTTTTCTGGGAAACTATGTGACATATATAATTACTTAAAAACTGTTTATTAATTGTAGCACGACATTCATTAATTTTTTTTTACTTATAAGCTCACTTACAAATCATGGGAATCACCAGTTCCAGGCCTCAAACAAATGCCTATAGCTGATTCAGTTTCTGTAAGTTCTTCAGAACTTTTAAGGCGCAATAAGCATGTCACTGGTTCTGAAACATGGCAGTATTTTCTAATTATCGCATGAATACTCGAACGTCCTTTTGTTTATTTGTTTATGTTATGGGGATGAAAAAAAAACAAACCTTCGCACGGAAGTGAAAAGGAAGAGAGACCTAATTTGTTGATTTTGTTTTTTACAACTGAAGAAACATGTCGAATGTACTCAACTCCTGCTTGCACATATATAGCACTTTGCTGCGAGTATGTGTCCTTAAGTTTTCGTTGTGGAATGATTCTTACTTTTCTCACTGCCAAATTATACACGAATAGACATTGATCACACTAAGTTTTTTCAAACAAAGATTAAGAAAAAATTGGTTTTGTTGAAGGAAAGTTGTAAGTTAAGGACCATACCTTCAACCCTGATCTTTCCAATCACTTTCTTTACTTTCAAGGGGCATGCTTTATCCGTATTCTCATTACCACTACCTTCCACTGGTTTGAAACCGCGAGGTTGCAACAATAACTTGTGTAGTCTGTAAAAAAGCAGACCCTTTTAAGATCTTCACAATATAAAAAGCACAACAATAAGGTAACATACCCAAAGGCATTGCGTAGAAGCCGGCATTCATCACTTAAAAAGACGGGTGCTTCTGTACAGCCTCGTGCCCATGCGTTTAGGCATAAACGGAAGCATGCATCATAAGTGATTAAAGTTTGCCATGGATTTTTAGCACTGCCAAAAGTCAACATTCTGTAAGTGGAAATATCAAATTAAATTATGCCGTAATATAAATGGCTCAATGGATGCAGTACCTGTTATAATAAGCTGTATGATCTAGTAAATTTGTTTCCAAACAAGGCATTGACTTATCTGTCTTTTCAAGAACAGCTTCATTTTCCCTGGCATTAAATGATTATATTTTTACAATTATGGTAAAAGTTACTAAGACATAAACAGAAGCAAATGTTCGGAATCCAACCTGTCCTCATGAGCAAGTTCATCATCCCCAATGATCTTTTCTGGCATATTTACTTCATTCTGAGATTGCTCAATTCCTGAAAACCGTGAAGACTCTTTACTTATTTCATCTTGATCTTCAGGAATGTGTTCTACTCCTTCGAAAATTGGAGGTGCACTTGGAGTTCCCAATTCTGCTGTCGGGGTACCCTACATTCATCACTATGTCAAGAAGATGGAACTTTTGATAAAAGGACATATTACATAAGAAAAGTAATGCACTTTGGTTTGCTTTCTGTTTTGAGGGAAACACTTTGCACCCATATAAAGTAACCACCTTTTAAAACTTTAGATGAATACCCTCCAACTTTTTTATCTTTTAGTTAAAGGTGTTATTCGCTCGAAAAATGATGACATGGCACATCGCACATGTCAATAATATTGTCCATGCTGACTTTTTTCGTATGTGGCACTTGAAAACCAAAAGGCGGTCAATTTGAGCCTTTTTGGGTAGGCAAGTAGAGAATTTTATGTACCCAGAAATTGAACCAAAGTTAAAGGAAGAACCATATGGCATCAAGCACAAGAAGCCAAAACTTACATAGGCACTATGAGGCTGTAACATCTCACGCAAACGACTAGCAGCTGAAACTGAACTTGGTTGTGTGCTTGCACCACCATGCCATCCAGTTTCGGTAAATTTTCTTGTTTTTTGAGGAACTTGAACACAAAGATCCTGTTTTATCATCCCTTTATTCAAAGTAGACCTGTTAGGTCCAGTTGGTGCAGTAGGTACTTCAACTCGATTAATATTAATAATTTCTTCGTTAAGTTCTTCCCCATCAGAAAAAGTGCAGTCCATATCGTCCGAAGCAGACCCCACACTCTCATCATGAAAATCGTAATCATCAACATCATCATCATCTTCACAATCGTACTCATTGAAATTGTTTGGCTCAAGACTATGAGATCCAAGAAGGCTTGAATGGAATTTAAGCGGTGGCAATACATTAGAGGATTTATAAGTTGTAGTATTAAATGAAAGAGGAGATTTGGGAATCGAGTATTCATGATCGATTGCAGTCTCTCGTAAAGGTGACCGAACCTGAACTTGTTCTTTCTCTGATCCCTGTTAGTTACCACAATCATTGTTATAAACAAAACATTCAAGATTCCAAATTATCACGGAGCACAACCAATACCAACTTATACAATTTATATACAAATACTAGTAAATTAGTGTTTATACATACGATTTTTACGTGCACAACATTTACCGATTTACCATTCAATCTATCAACGTCTCAACGATAATAAACAAACACACATACTCAAATACATAAAGGGAATATGCAAACTATCAATAACCAAATCAAACTTATAGAAATTTATGTTTGTATATATATAAATATGATCAAGCTTGTGAAAAACCAAAGAGATAGCAATAAATACTTATTTTTTCTCTGATCCCTGCTACATAATACTAACATTCAAGATTCAAACTTTTTTGTACTAAACCATCTGGGCATGAAAAAAAATCATCTGGGCTTCTGTGAATACATTCAAGAATCTAACGAATGAATTATAAAAAAACACATATAAAACTAACATTCTTGATTGTATATGATTTCAAGAAATAAAATTAAAGATGAAGAATTGCAGTACCTGCTTAACCCAGTTCAGCGCACGTTCATCTAACCCTTCTGTAAACATTATTACAAAATAAATAAATTACAATAAATAAGATGCAATTTCTGAAAAAAATAACAACTATACTAACAAGATTGTTCTGGTAATTTTGTTGAAGGAGGTGAGTATGTATGATTCTTGATGTAAGAGAGAGACAAAAAGTGAAGAGCGTATGAGGTTGTAACGGCTAGTTTGACAAAACACGCTTCATTAACTAAAAAGTACTTTACAATTTTCATTTTTCACCCCTATATTTCCGGATTTGACACCGACACCCTTTTCTTTTATCACTATTATTATTATTATTATTATTATTATTATTATTATTATTATTATTATTATTATTATTACTAGATCAAAACCCGCGAAATTCGCGGGCTATCACGTGTTTGTAATAACAAAAGACATGGACAATAAAATTTGTATAGTTTTGATAATTCAAATAATATATTCGGGTTGAGAATCATATTACTTATCAAATTATAGTTATATTCATACTTGTATATAGTGACACACATGTCATAGGATGTTGAAGTTTGTAAATTAAAAACAAAATAATCACTACAAGAAAAAGGTCTATTGCAACGAAGACTTTTAGCAACGATAATATGTCGTCTCTCAAAGTCACTAAACGACAAAAATTTCCCCCCTTTTAACTTTGACTTGAATAAATTGTTGACTTTACTTTCAGCAACGACACATGTCGTCTCTAAAGATATTTTTATTTATTTTTGATTTTTTTATTTGGCTCCAGAAATAAAATATTTCCCGCGCCACCTTTTGCGACGACAGTGTCGTGGCTACAAGTTTTACTTTTATTTTTGATTTTTTTTTTGGCTCCAAGATGAAAATATTTCTCGGGCTACTTTTTGCAACTACATTTATCGTTGCAAAAAGTTATTCGTTATTTTTGACTTTTTTGATTTTGGCTTCAAGGTGAAAAAAATTCCCGCGTCACTTTTAGCAACGAAAAATGTCATAGCTAAAAGTAGCCAATTATTTTATTTTAATCAAAGTTATACTTATTTACAAATAAATTATATTATATTAATTAATTAAATTATATATTATTAAATATTAATTATCTTTTGAAATAAATAAGTTAAGTTTAATTACATTTTTTAATTAGATTGTAAAAGTTAACTTAACACATTACATGTTATAAAATTTGTGTTAGTTCCGAAATGATTTAGTTAATGATACGTTATCTTTATAAACTAATGAATTTGCGAGTATATTGATGAGCTTCTATAAGATATAAAAGTTGAAATAGGGTATACTTGGTGATTTGCATTATCGTTAATTAAATCGGTTTCTCTAATGAACCTTCATTATGAGAATTTGATTTTTGATCACGAAATAAAATAAATGTCTGAAACGCCCCAATTTTTTTTTACCATACGCGATCTCACCTTATTATACGCGATCGCGTATCAACAAACAAAAGTGTTATGTGACCACTTTCTTCATACATACGCGATCCTACCTTAACCATGGGATCGCGTAAAGGACCCTAATACACGATCCTACCAAACTCATTGGATCGCGTAACAAAGCGTGAAACTCCACTGTGACCAAATTCCTCTAAGATTCGCGATCCTACCCCTCTATATGGGATCGCGTATCGACTACTATCAGCTGTACACGGACTAATTCAGATTTTACGACCAACTTCAGACGCACATAACTTTTTACTCGTTAAGAGTTAGGACCTGAAATTTTGCAGACACTTCCACTATATCATAATAAAAGTTTTTCTTTTTACACATTTCCAATTTTGCATTAACGAAGAATTCGGACGTGAATCCAATTTATGGTCGTTTTGACCATTTTTGGAACCAAGTCATTTTACTATTCACATACTTTTAAACCTGGACTTTTTACCACCACATTTCTAATACCATTTTGACTTAAAATCAATAACCAATAATGTCCATCTATATTTCAACTCATTTTAGCGGATCAACCTGTTTGTGACCCATTTCGACACCAAATTGACCCGTTAAATTAACTAACAACATTTCACTAACAATTTCAATTCAAAGACTAAATTTAATATTTTTAAATATTAATTAAGTATAGTAATTTACTAATATTAATTTTATTATTTATAAATATATGACGTACACTTTCTAATAGTTTCTCACATCCATATAGTTAAATAATTCAATGATTGAACCAAACACAATCAATGGTAATAAAAATACAAGGAATGATCATTCCCTTCCTTTAGTATTCCCTTAACCTTTTCCATTACCATTGCAAACTTTCAACCAAGCACCCCCTAAGTCAATGAAGGGGCATGATTAAAGTAGGAGAGGATAAAAGCATTTTGTTTACTCATTTTTTCTCCTCCAATAATAGCAAAGAGGATAGCTGATATGCCTAACAAAATGGTGATTATATAAAGGTGCATCCATATTCATAATACTGTGTAGAAAGTTCTTAGATTTTGGAAATTCGAAAGTTAAAATTAAAAACCCTTGAGATTTGCACTCACGTTTGTTATTGAGTTGTAATTGTAATTTGTATATGTATTTCTGAGATCCCTTCCATGTATCCTCTATAAGATGTATTTATTATTATTATTATTATTATTATTTTTATTTTTATTTATTTTAAATTTGAATTTCAAAATCACATGAAACAATTTAATTATTCTATTAATGTGGATAATTGTTGATATTTGAAATTTTGAAATTCGTATAGGCTTCCTCGTTTTTTGAAACCGATTAATTGGAATCAAAAACAAACATAATATGTAAACATTTATGGTAATCTTAATCAGCGGTCTAGATTGATATGACTAAATCAATTAATGGGGAAGATTAAGTCAACTTGGCATAAAGTCAAAATGTTTATATATTTTAGCTCATCTTATAGTAAGGTGGAAAATAAAAATGTAACTGATAGAGTAATTATAATTTACGAATTTAATATAGCTAATATTTTTATTAGCTAGTGTTGACTGGCCCCCAATATTTGAGATTACAATTATTAAATTATTTATATACTATTTAGAATTATTAAAGTTCAAATTAATTTCTAGACCAATTTGTTATATACACCCTATTTAAGGGGATTTCAAAATTGACATTTTAAATTCAAATTTTCTTCTTCTTTTTAACTAAGAAAATAATGGGGTTAATTTAGTCATTTTGATAGTCCTTGAAATACATATTAGGTAAACATTCTTATTAATCCAAATCAATGGTCATAATTACATTGACTTAGTCAATAAAGGGATGAGATTACATTAGGAGAGATTAAATTAAATTTGTTTACACATTTTTGCTTCTCTTATAATATTAGAAAGAGATTATTATTATTATTATTAATTATTATTATTATTATTATTATTTTTATTATTAGTAATACACTTTTTTAGATGTTCCATAATAATTTAATTTTTTTAGTGAGCAGGTTTTAAATCTGACCAAATGAACCATGAAATAATTAACTGGTTTTAAGACTTTCTAAGAATTTTTTTTATAATAAACACAGTAAAAATGATATTTTCACTAAAACTGTGCAGTAATCAGTTGTATTATATGTATAAATAGTTGTACATAATGGTGGATCTATCATTTTCAATGGTGGAAATATCAATGCCCATATATTTATCTTTACTATCTAGAGAACATTTTTATATTATCTTAAAAATGCACTAAGTTAAATGAAATGAAATAATCTATTATGATTAACTAGCTATTTACCGTATATGATCCATATTGACTTTATTACCCTATGTAATTGATTATATATTCACACTAAACGTATAATAACAACTTCAAGCATACAGACAATCATCTTCTCACCACTCTTACACTGCTATTATCACCACCTACCACTTACCACGTATTTTACTAATCACCTTGTTTACCGTAGCATTGCACAGATATTATGCTAGTTAAGATTATAAACAAATAAACATTTTGTCATTTTTATAAATAAAAAAAATACAAAATATTAAAACTAGCAATCAATATATTAAGTCGTGAAGGATTAAGAGACCCATTAGAGGTGTAAACAAGTCGAGTTAAGCTGAGCTCGGATCGTTTTAATGCTGAATGCTCGAACTCAGTTCGTTTCGAGCTTAATATCTAAAGTTTGAGTGTTGCTTGTGAGACATATTTACAAATGGAACTAAACTCAGGCTCGGCTCGTTAATTAGTACATGTAATACATATCAAGTTATTAATTGATTTGTGTTTAATTATAAATTTAAATACAAATACGAATATAATATTATCAATTTATCATGTACTTGTTTACATATAGTTAGTGCAATAATAATAAGCTCATTAATTTATGTTTGCGGGCGTGTTCAATGTCGATAGAGAAACGAGGGTACGTTTTATTAAACAAGCTCCGGTTGTAATGATAAGAAGAAGATATAGAAGGTTAGTTATAACAAACTAATATGACAATTAATTCAAGAAAGATATAAAAGCTGGTAAATTCCTTAGTGAATAATAACATCCAGGTTTGTATGTATACATTACAGACGTACTCCAGCAATATCCAGGGGTAAACTTAATTACAAGTACAAGTAACCCACTTATTTTCAACACAAAAGGATATAACTGATGGAAGTTCATATTAATTGAGATATTGCAAGCATCATTTGTCGCGAATAGAATAAGCATGCAAACTCTGTAGGGTGGAATTCATCAAAAAACCAGTATGAAGTCCGGTCAACGCATGTTACATTCGTAGGAAGACAATTCCCTCTCGTAAACCATTTATTCGATGCTGTGCAACATGAAGCGTTGGTCACTAATGTACCTATAGAAACAGAATAGATTCATAAATTTCACCCCCTACTAGAACCATAAGTACATACCAAACCAATTATTGATAATAATTAAAACGCCCACTGCACGACTGGTTATATGAATCGTAGCGTATGTCATAGATGTTGATTTTATAGGTCCATAATATAAAGTTAAGAGTTGATTTGCGCTTAAAAAATCCATTTGCATTTTGATTGTACATATAGCTCAAGAAGCATCTATAAATTGAGAATTTGAGATGTAGAAGAAAGGTTTTTATCAACCAACATACCGCTAAACTGCAAAAGAGCAGAAGTAGGAACGGTAAAATCTGGAACAACAAACTTTGCATCTGTCAGATTATTTCTAAGATCAGCCAGAAGAGTCCTCTGCTTAACATTAAATATATTCAGAGCATCATTCATTTCTTTTACGCAAGAATTTCTGTCACCAAAAAGTTTCTCCTCTGCAAGTGCGCAGCCTGCTTGTAGGATCTCGGATATGGAAAATTTTCTTGCTCCCAGGTTGTAAAGCCTCTAGTATAGCAACAACAGATTTGGTAATTATCATAAAGCCATCTATTGGTATAAAATAAAAGAATAAAAGTTGATATTTAGAAGACTTGCATTTAGGTTCTGTGAAAATTTCTTGATAAGAGTTGCTGCAAATTGTTCTGGTGTGACTTTGTGCGGTTTACCAAGATTTTTAGGAGCAAAATAATTGTTAATGTAATCGTTATTTCCAATGTGAACTGTGTAGAGACACTTCTTGAGGTAATCTTGGGTGTAAGTTTTATTTCCATGCAAAGTTTCAATCTGCGAAACCACATGTATGTGATGAAGTATTTGCTTATCAAAGCTGAAGTGTTCTCCCTGATAAATCAGTACAAATTAACCGTTGTGAGTATATGAATACGGGAAAAGACACAATATGCCAATAAAAACAGGACAGTTAGAATAATAGCTATAATACCAAATTATCTCCAGATTCCTCAAGAATGCCCGATCCGCCAGAAGCATAATTGACCCCTGTAAGAACATCTTCTCCTTTTACTGTTGTGTAAGGTGGTATGAAATCTTTAAATCCAAGTTCTTTCACTGTCAATAATAAAGTATCAAGATTCATTTGAACAAAAAGAATTATTAAAAAAAAGGTGATAAACTGCAGGGTGAGTTTTGGAGAGCTGAGCTAACCAACATAGTCGACTGTATTAAGACCGTTACTAAACCGGCCTGTTGGTCCTTGAGGAAAGTCAATTCCGTATGGCAAGTAGTTAGCTTTTGCACCAGTGTGCAGTTCATTATTATTGCCCACGTCAACTAACGAGTCTCCAAATATGAAGTAACACGGAAACTTCTGATCACCCACGACCAGTTTGTTCAAAACAAGGAAAATGAAACATATTTTGTATGGAAGTTGATTACCTAAGAAACTCATTGAATGAAAAGATCGAATTCTTATTGATTCAGATGCATGTTTCAAAAAATTGTTTGTTATTTATATTTGAAAACTAGCTTCCCTTGGAATATCAGTAGCTCATTAGTCAACTATGTTAGGTGTGTACTCAAAGTATTCCATATCTGTTTTCATTAAGCTGCAGATAGAGACAGAAAAATGATAAACCTTTTAATACCTCTAAGTCATTGTTAGACTCTTACTAGGCTCCAACCAAAAGAATTACTAGTAAGGAGCCAACTTTTAATGCTAATGCTAATTATGTTTATGTTAAAAAGGGAAGTCGTATGGAGCTGAAAAAAGTAAAGCAAAATTGTCCACATCAATATGGTGAGATATAGGATTTCTAACAATGAATACACTCTCGCAACCAATTTTTTCATCTTTTCATACTACAAAAGAGAGGTGGAAAGATGGATGGGTTGGGCAAGTCCAGTAATAGTTCAAATGGGTTTAGGATGAAACAAGTTTTTTAATACGGGTCGAAACGTGCCACGCAGGATTGACAAGCTAAAAGTTATAGATAATATTACTAATTATCTTCTAATTTAGAATACGATAATTATATTTTTGTATTTATGTTAGTACGAATGTTTATTTATTTGCATTTTTAGTAGTTAAATTTTTTAGTTTTGTGACTAACTTGGTTCGCGTTCATGCATTTATGTTTTGTACTTAATTAAAATGCTTTATGTTTGTTGTTAGAATGATCAACGTATAAAATTTATAACAAATAATCATCAATGAATTTGTAATTTCTTGTTAATATTTACATTTTAGGTGTATAGTACATAAAAACGGTTAATTTGGTTAACCGCATAACCGAACCGGAAAAGCCAGTTAACCTATTATTGGTTAACCGAACTTTTCGATTTTGGTTTATGTTCAAGAAAATGATGAACCGAAGATTCGGTTAACCGAACTTCCGGTTAACCGTCTGTGAATACCCCTACTTGTGAGTTCATTTATTATTGTTTTTAATTATTAAATTAAATATCGAATATATTATCATGTACTTGTATACATATTGTTACCATACATATTGTTACTGTAACAATAATAAGCTCATTTAGGCTCACGGGCATGTTCGATATCAATAAAAGAAGTGAAGTTATGCTTAATAAAAAAGCTTCTATAACTGTTCAATTAGCTCAAACTCATTTAAACTCATCTCAAATTAAATTTTTAAGGAATTTCGAAGGGGTGATGATTCGTACACTACCAAAATTTTTCCATACACTACTAATAGTGTTTACAGTGTTGTACTGTACAACACCATAAAACATATTTAGTGGTGTACGGATAATTTTTGATGGTGTACGGATCATTATACCCATCTCGTGATAGTTTGTACACCCTAGGGCCTAGACATAACATAGCATAAAACAACTCTGGTGGATACTTCCAGGTTTGTATGTATACATTACATGCAGACCAGCAATATCATATCCAGGGTTAAACTTACAAGTGATAAGTAACCAACTTATTTCTAAACAAAAGGATATAACTGATGGAAGTTCATTTTAATTGAGATATTGCAAGCATCATTTGTTGCGAATAGAATATGTTTGCAGACTCTGTAGGATGGAATTCATCAAAAAACCAGTGTGCAGTCCGGTTAACGCATGTTACATTCGTAGGAAGACATTGCCCTCTCGTAGTCAATTCACTCGATACTTTGCAACATGAAGCATTGGGCACTAAATCACCTGCTTTAGAAACAAATTAGATAAACTCATAAATTTCACCCCATAATACAACTGTAAGTACATACAAACATAAATAGATCTATCTATCTATCCAACATAATAAACATGGATAATTAGGCTCTGATTGTGTAATGCCACGTCACCGTAGAACTTCTATTTCCCACCAAAATTTTACAAGCAGTTATGCTTTTGTTATCCTCAAATGATAAAACCGTTCCACCCTCTCGGATTTAACGGGATCAACGCTTAATAATCGTCCCAACACTCTTTACTGCTCTATTCATTTATTATTTGATCATATTTTAAATTTTTTTTCCACATCTGAATTTCACTTAACCTTTAACATCTTCGATTCACATGTCATCAAACATCCACAACCTATTATTAATTGCAATTTTGTTTCCTTTAATTTTTTATGACAAACGAGAAAATGTTATTTTTCCACTTACATTAATTTTGTGACCATAGGAACAACATTGAGATCGACATCCCATTTGTAATTTTTGATACACTTTTTATGCTTCTTTTTCTAGATGCATATAAAGAAAAATTCATGATGGTTTATTGACATGTTTTACGTATGTTTTCATTTCTTTTACGAGTTCATCTTCTTCTTTCTTTTTTATATAAATGTTTGTCCACTTCTTATATGTATCGAATAAATTTAACCTTTACTTAATCTTTTCATGGTGTGATCATTTTAATTTTATAATAAACCATACATGTGGTTTACACACATTTTCACATATCATACCCGAACTTTTTTTTTTCCAGATTTTCGGTACAATAACTTTCAAGTTTGCTAGTAAATGGTACCTCCGTCCAACTCCATCTATTTTTGTCGTTAAATTTTACCAATTCCGTCTATTTTCAATACAATAAGTTTCAAAATTGCTCGTAAATGATACCCATAAGTTTCAAAATTGCTCGTAAATGATACCTGTGGTTTACACACATAACGCTGAAAAATAACGGATTGTGACGGAGGTACCATCTACGAGCAAACTTGAAACTTATTGTATCAAAAACCTGATAACAAAAGTTCGGGTATGATTTGTGAAAATCTGTGTAAACCACATGCATGATTTTTGAAATTTACTCTTTTATATATGATTTTCGTGATTTAGGCTTCATACAAGTTGTTCAGGAAATTTAAGGATATCATTGATTTTTAATCAACTTTCTTTATCTGATATTGTATGTTGATCGTGAATTCGTGATTTATAGTTGTTGGGTATTTGGATGCCAATTAATTGCTATTTGTTAACCATGTGTTTATCTAGATAGACATTTCTAAGTCAATCCCGGCCAATTACCATACAACCTACAAACTACAAAGGGTCAATATGCAAGTGCTAAATCTTAAACATAAAGTAATATGTAACGACTCATATCTAACCAACTATAGCATCATATTTAAAAAAAAAAAAATAAATAAATAAAATAAAATAAAAATTTCTTCTGTATAAGACTCTAAAAAGCCTTATAAGAACTTTGGTTGTCCTCCCGTTGAGCCCACACTAACAAAATGTGATTTTGCTCTATTAGGTTATTTCCAAGCTTTGAATTGTGTGTTTTATTTTTGTCCTTTTATTTGTAAGTGTTTGTCATGCAATTACTAAGATTATGAGAAGGTTACGTTTTAATATGATGACAAGTATTTGTACACCTTATATAAATTTAACTACAACTTTATTCCACAAAGATAAACTCCCAAAGGGATTTAATTTGCTTTCTATTCTAATGGGCAATTTCCACTTTCTTGCAACACTATTAAGTTTGTTTACAAAAAGTTAAAGATTTTTTTGATATAACCGTGCATCGCACGGATAATAATCTAGTGAATTTATAAAGAACGCCCATGACTGGTTATTGGGAATTGTAACATATGTCAAAACTGCTGATTTTATAAAAGTCCATATGTCAAGTTGCGAGATGGTTTTCCCTGGAAAAAAATTTCATTCGCAATTTGATTGTACTTATAGCTCAAACAGCTAGCGTGTATAAATTGAGAAATTGAGCTGAAGTGGAAAGGTTTCTAGCGACCAACTTACCGTTAAACTGCAAAAGAGCAGAAGTAGAAATGTTAAAAACTGGAACAACAAACTTTGCATCAGTCAGATTATTGTTAAGATCAGCTAGAAGAGTCCGCTGCTTAGCATTAAATATACTCAAAGCGTCATTGATTTCTTTTACACAAGAATTTTTGTTGGCAAAAAGTCTCATCTCCGCAGGTGTGCAGCCCACTTGTTGGATCTCAGATATGGTAAATTTTCTTGCTCCCAGTTTGTAAAGCCACTAGTATAGTAAATAAAGAATTGGTTATGATCATAAAGATATCTATCGGTATAAAATAAAATAATGCTGTAAACATCAATATATAGGATACTTGCATTTAGGTTCTGCGAAAATTTGTTGATAAGGGTAGTTGCAAATTGTTCTGGTGAGAGTTCGTGCGGTTTATCAAGAACTTTAGGAGCAAAATAATTGTTGATGTAATCGTTACTTCCGATGTTAACTGTGTAGAGACACTTCTTGAGGTAATAGTGGGTGTAAGTTCTATTTCCGTGTAAAGTTTCAATCTTTGAAATCACATTTTTGTGATGAAGTATTTGCTTATCAAAGCTGAAATGTTCTCCCTGTAATTAATAAATCAGTACAAATTAATCATAGTGAGAAAAAGAGAGCACAAGAAAACAAGACAGTATGCCAATGAAAACGAGAAAGTTGCAATAGTACCAGATTATCTCCAGACTCATCAAGAATGCCAGATCCACCAGAAGCATAATTGACTCCTGTAGGAACATCTTCAGTTTTTGATCTTGTGTAAGGTGGGATGAAATCCTTAAATCCAAGACCTTTTGCTGTACATAAAAAGTATCAAAATTCAAGTCAACAACAGAAAATAAAAAGAAACTGAGTTGTGAAGAACTGAACTAACCAACAAAGTCGACTGCATTAAGACCGTTGCTAAACCGGCCTGTTGGTCCTTGAGAAAAGTCGATTCCATAAGGCAAGTAGTTAGCTCTTGCACCAGTATTTAGTTCATTATTATTTCCTACATCAACAAGCGAGTCTCCAAATATGAAGTAACATGGAAACTTCTGATTGCCCACAACCCTTCTCGAGTGGTTCAAAATAAGGAAAATGAAACATATTTTGTATGGAAGATGGTTAACTAAGAAATTCATAGAACTAGAAGATCAAATTGCTATTTAGTCATCTGTTTCATAATTTTTCTTTGGTCATTTATATTTGAAAGATAGCTTCCCAAGGAATGCTAGTGTCTCATTAGTCAAATTATGTTAGGCTCCAACCTAGAATATTAATTATAAGGAACCAATTTTTAAATGCTAATCAAGTTTATGTTAGAAGGGGCAGGTCATATAAATAGATGAGAAAGATGTTCAACCTTATTCTAAATTTGAAGGAATCCTTATCTTATTAAGGGCTTTAGTTTCATCTATGACTCGTCTAACTCGTTTTATTATCACGCTGAGCGTGAGGCATGGATCGAATTATCCTTATATAAGTCCAAGTAATCGAATTATCCTTATATAAGTTCAAGTACTTTATTTTCTTGGGAAAAAAAGTAGTAACAAAGGTGTACTCGTTTTATGTTGCAACACAGAGATTTACAACACTATACCATTTGCTGTTAAAGTTCAATCTAGCACAATTCATGTAACAACCGCCAAATTAGGGCTAGTATTAGCGCCTAACTCTTTGTTAATACATGTAATTAGTTCTGTGTTAGGCTAATTTATGTATCAGATTATATGTTGGTTAATATATACAACTTTGCGATTTGATTAAATCGTACGCAACTTAAATAGAATGAAATTCTAATCGATTAATACGGACGTTGGTGAACAAGTGTTTATAAAATAAAATAACGCAATTATGACCGAAATACTATTCTATAATGGTTATTAACTGACTTGTACTACTCGATTAAAACGTACACGATTTAGAAACAAAAGTAATTAAATTTAAGTTAAACTATTAAAGATTTAAGGAAATAATTTAAATAAATTATTTAACAAGATTTGTAATTTTATAAAAATAATTTAACGAGTAAAATGGATATTTAACGTTTAAACGACGGAGCAAACGAACACCGCACGGGGAGCGGGGACTGAAAAGTGGAGGTAAAACCCCCACCTCCCTTTCCTTTCTTCTCATAATCTCCCACTCACTCTCTTTCTCCTTTCTCTCTCTTTTCTTTTCTCTAATCACCACCATCTTCAAATATCCACAAAAATCAACAAATAAACATATTAAACGCACTCGGATCATAGCCTCCCTTTGGAAGAAAACGTTCACCACTACCCGATCTACATTCCTATCTTTCCGGATTTTCGATCCGACACTTTGTAAGTTTCCGACAAATCCCGACAACTCTCCGTTTTTACTCATTTTTACGTTTTTATAGTTTATAATGGCTAAATATGTTCATATAAGGGTTGGGTAAAAGATTTGGATCGAACGGAAACCGAAAAACTCGTTTTCGGCACATTTTCCGGCCAACAGACCGCTACGTCGCTTTTGGACCCAGATTCATGCGACGTTAGCCTCTACGTCGCACAACCCTTCGTGACGTCGCATTGTGCGACGTCCGTCACTACGTCGCATTAAGTTGCGACGTCGCGCCTAGCGACGCCAGCCCCTACGTCGCATTGATTTGCGAAGGTCGCATCATGCGACGTACATGCCTACGTCGCACCCTACGTCGCACCTTACGTCGCATGCCTACGTCGCATGCTACGTCGCACAAAACAGAACTTTGAAAACTCACATTTTCACTAAGTGTCGAACTTTTACAACCTCAAATCCTTATACGATACGACCTAACAAACATAATAAAACATACTTTCCTATTACAATTACTCTAAATTGCGTTATAAATGACAAACTTTAATTATAACAAATCACCAACGGGCCGTATACTTTGATACGAACGCGAACAAACCAACATTTAAACACAACGGGTTGTATGAACAACTAGCCTAGATGGTCTTGCGAGACATCTACTTACTTAACCTTTCGTGTTTAGGCACTAGAAGGTTACGGGTTCGGAGAACCTACTTGATTTACTACTACTTGCTAATTACCACTGCTCGACTCAGGTGAGTCTTACAGCCCCACTTTTACTGTTTTACATACGGGGTGAGATACCTAGCAACTGTTTTTACGCATGAACACAATGTACTGAACTGAAAACTTTACTGTTTACAAACAAACGCATGAGTTACTTTTATCCACTGAAAGCCTCCTTATCGTAAGTTGTTAGTTATGGACTTAAGCGCGATTACTAGTAGATGGATCCATCTGGGACTGACAATCCCTGTCTGGGGTGGTAGCGCCACCACGTACTGATTTACACGTAGAAACAGACATATTAGTATTTGTTACATATGAGTGTGCGGATAGCACTCACGGGGGTACGTGATTTATTTCACACTACACTGTTAAGCTTCAACTTATGAGCTCATGGCACTGTACTGATATACTGATTAACTTACTTTGCTTGATAGCAATACGGGTACATACTTGTGGTTCATAACATTTACTTATTACTAAACCTGTGAGATTCACCAACCTTTTTGGTTGACACTTTCTAGCTTTGTATCTCAGGTACACTTACGGAGTAGGTTCACTCCGGGATTGCTAGCTAGAGTCGCATGATTTACAAACTGCATTTAACGAAGATTCTTTGGCATTATCTTTTGTAACTATGATTATGTAATAGGATCTTCCGCTATACGCGCGGACTCTAGGAAACTACATTTTTGTGTACGAAAACCTACGGTTTTCAAACGATTCAAATTATGAAATGTAACTATTTTACAAACGTCTCATTTAGAGGTCGTTTGCTATATATCTTGTGCTTTGTATATTGATTAGTAACACTCAAAGTATGCTTCCGCAAACCGTTAAATTTGGGGGTGTTACAGATTGGTATCAGAGCCTAAGGTTATAGTGAACTAGGTTGCATTTAGTGGGCCTAGACTATGACCATTAGGCAGTATTCTCTTATTAGACATGACTAGTTCAGGAATTACAGCATACAACTTTAATTTAACATAGCCTGATCAACTATGTACAATTAAGGAAAGATGATGCAAGATCTGAAATGATTATGTTGAACAGGGATACGTTAGTTGACTCTGACTACGAGAGAACCGGACCATTACTTGATACGTGCTAGACACTAGGCTGGATATGATATATGTATATATATTGGCCTCAAACTTACTAACGCTTTGTCTCAGAAATGGCAAACATCCCATCCAACTCGTCTCGTTCTCAAACCGGGTCGCAGAACCCAAGGGTAGCAAGGAGGAACGCTAGGTTGCCTCGAGCTGGCCCATACCCCACTCACTTCACCTTGCCGGCCTTAGCCGCTAGGGTGAACCAACACGAGCAACGACTTCGCACCATGGATGTCGTGTTGCAAGAAACCAACGAAAACTGGAGACTTACATCTCTCGAACGCATAGAACAAGTCTCCGACGATCTGGAAACCACTAACAACAACATGGACGTCCTTCGCAACCAAATAATAGAAATAAGGGTGGAAAATGCCCTTCTGCAACAAAGGATGGATGAATATGTGCAACGCTCACTTGAGGCAGAAGAGTATGCGCGTGGACTAACCCAACGACTAGCACTAGCAGAAGACAACGCCCGACAAGCTAGCAGGCTTGCAAACACTGTGGACCGTCTTGTCACGATGATGGAGCAGATTAACCTACGTTAAGACTAGTGTAGCCTTTGTCTTGTAATCTAGTAACTATCTAAGCACTACTCTACGTTTCAGTCGGATGTAACAATTCCCGACATCTTTTGTAATACATCTGTAGGATGTAACCTTTTAACTCGTATCATCTATCAAATATTTCTTGTTGTTCAACTCATATTAATTGCCATAATTCTTTTTCATATTGATGTGATGTATTACCATCTTTATACATGTACATCTGGAATACATACAACTTTCTTGCAAAATCTCACGTATCTCCATTTCTTTTATTGAAGAGTCATGCCGCCAAAGACAAGACCTTACACGGATGCTCAGATCACTTCACTCATAACCCAGGCGGTTACTGAAGCCTTAGCTCGGAACACTCCACCTGGTTCCACAAGAAACAGCGATGCCGCTGAAACTTCTGCTGCTAAACCTTGTTCATACAAGGATTTTCAAAACTGCAAACCCTTGAGCTTCAAGGGGATCGAAGGAGCCATCGGACTTATTAGATGGTTTGAAAAGATGGAATCCGTTTTCCGCATCAGCAAATGTGCGGAGGACGACAAAGTCAAATTCTCCACCTGCACCCTTGAGGATGGTGCCCTCTCGTGGTGGAATTCCTATACCCAGTCTGTGGGTATTGATACAGCTTATCTACTCCCTTGGGAGGATCTGAAGAAAATGCTCACTGATGAGTATTGCCCGGCCGAACAACTCTACAAACTGGACGAAGAGTTCTGGAACTTGAAAGTACAAGGAACTGACATCGTTGGATACACCACCAGATTCCAACAACTCACCGTCCTTCGCCCAACTATGGCGGGTACTGAACCCGAAAAGATCAAGAAATACATCCGCGGCCTCCCGGAACCTGTCCGGGGGAATGTCGCCTCGTCAAAACAAACCACTCTTCATGGTGCCATTCGGTTGGCCCATGAACTACTAGCCATGAACGAGGACCCAGAACCACCCACTCCATCCTCCAACATCAATAAAAGAAAATGGTCCGACAACCACAACAACCACCAAAACAAGAAACCTGAAACCATTAAAGCCTATACCTCCGGTACTGATGACAAGGGGGCGTATAAGGGAACCAAACCCTATTGCTCCAAGTGCCAACGACACCACCATGGTTCTTGTCCCTGTAGCAAGTGTAAGAGATTTGGACACTTGGCTAGGGATTGTAGATCAAACACCACTGACACCAACACCTCTGCACCAAAGACTTGTTATGGGTGCAACGGTACGGGGCATTTCAAGAAAGACTGCCCGAAGCTGAACAACAACAACAACAGGAATAACAACAATGCTCGAGGAAGAGCTTTTGTGCTGAAATCTGGGGAAGCCCGTCAAGACCCGAATGTGGTCACGGGTACGTTTCTTCTCAACAACTTGACTGCATCTGTATTATTTGATACTGGTGCTGATAAGAGCTTTATTTCTGACGAGTTTTATCCACTACTTGACACTACACCTATTGCCTTAGATTCTAAGTACACAATAGAATTGGCAAACGGAAAACTTATTGAGGCCGACAGTGTGATACCTAATTGCACTCTGAAATTAGCTAACGAGCTCTTTCCCATTGACTTGATACCTGTCGAAATCGGCAGCTTTGACATCATCGTCGGTATGGATTGGTTGTCCAAGTACCGAGCCGAAATCGTTTGTTTCGAGAAAATTGTACGCATTCCTCTCGTCACCGGTGGAACTTTGAGCATACAAGGGGAGACCGGTGGGACGAGAATAAACATCATTTCTTGCATGAAAACCCGAAAATACTTGAGAAAAGGGTACCAGGCAATCCTCGCACACGTTATGGAGAAAAAGTCGGTGGAAAAGCGACTTGAGGATGTGCCTATCGTTCGAGACTTCCCAGAAGTCTTTCCTGAAGACTTGCCTGGCCTTCCGCCAACTAGACAAGTCGAATTCTCTATTGACCTTGTGCCCGGCGCAGCACCCGTGGCACGAGCCCCTTACCGACTAGCCCCATCAGAACTTCAGGAGTTGTCTACTCAGTTACAGGAACTCCTGGACAAGGGATTTATTCGACCAAGTTCCTCACCTTGGGGAGCTCCGGTCCTGTTTGTGAAAAAGAAAGACGGTTCTTTCCGCATGTGCATCGACTACCGTGAACTCAACAAATTAACCGTCAAGAACCGTTACCCACTTCCTCGCATCGATGACCTGTTCGACCAACTTCAGGGATCGAGTTTTTACTCAAAGATCGATCTACGGTCTGGTTATCACCAACTCCGAGTTCGTGATGAAGACATCCCAAAAACTGCTTTCCGAACTCGTTACGGGCATTACGAATTTCAGGTGATGCCATTCGGCTTAACCAACGCACCGGCAGTATTCATGGACCTTATGAATCGGGTGTGCAAACCTTACCTTGACAAGTTTGTTATCGTATTTATCGATGATATCTTGATTTACTCGCGCACTGAACATGAACACGCGCAACACCTGACAACCATCCTAGAGCTGCTCAAACACGAAGAGTTGTGCGCCAAATTCTCTAAGTGTGAGTTCTGGATGAAAACCGTTCAATTCCTCGGACACGTCATTGACAATCAAGGGATTCATGTTGATCCTTCAAAAATCGAGGCTATCAAGGGTTGGCAAGCTCCTACTACTCCGACCGAGGTACGCCAATTCTTAGGGCTCGCCGGGTACTACAGGCGATTCATTGAGAACTTTTCGAAAATAGCCCTACCTCTCACTGCACTGACTCAAAAAGAAAAGAGGTTCGATTGGACTGACAAACAGGAGTCAGCTTTCCAGCTACTAAAACAGAAACTCTGCAGTGCACCTATCTTATCTTTACCCGAAGGTAACGATGACTTCGTGGTATACTGTGATGCTTCACACCAAGGTCTTGGTTGCGTGTTGATGCAACGAGACAAGGTCATCGCTTACGCCTCTCGACAACTCAAGGTCCACGAAAAGAATTACACAACTCATGACCTGGAGTTGGGGGCTGTTGTATTCACTCTAAAAATCTGGAGACACTACTTATACGGTACCAAGTGTACAATCTTTACTGACCATAAAAGTCTCCAACATATCTTCGATCAAAAGGATCTCAACATGAGACAACGTCGATGGGTCGAGTTGCTTACTGATTATGACTGCGAAATCCGCTATCATCCGGGCAAGGCGAATGTTGTCGCCGATGCCTTAAGTCGAAAAGAACGAGTGGAACCACTTCGAGTTCGAGCTCTTGGTATGACCATTCACAACGATCTCATCAATCAAACTCTCGCCGCTCAACTCGAAGCACTCAAACCGGAAAACTTGATAAACGAGGCCTTACGGGGCATGGACAAACAATTTGAAACCAAATCTAACGGGGCCAAATACTTCTCAAATCGAATCTGGTTACCAAGTTTTGGGAACCTTCGAGACTTGGTGATGGATGAAGCTCACAAGTCTAAATACTCTATACACCCCGGTGCCGACAAAATGTACCACGGCATCAAGGAACTGTACTGGTGGCCCAACATGAAATCTGACATTGCAACCTATGTTGGCAAGTGTCTTACTTGTTCCAAGGTTAAAGCTGAACACCAGAAACCTTCCGGTTTGCTACAACAACCCGAGATACCACAATGGAAATGGGAGCAGATCACCATGGATTTCATTACAAAACTCCCGAAGACTTCTAACGGTTGCGATACCATTTGGGTGATCGTTGACCGACTCACTAAATCTGCTCATTTCCTAGCCATCAAGGAAACTGATAAGATGGAACGTTTGACACGGATCTACCTGAAAGAAATCGTGTCAAGACACGGCGTGCCCATCTCAATCATCTCCGACCGAGACGCTCGGTTTACTTCTCGCTTCTGGCAATCACTGCAAAAATCTCTTGGTACTCGTCTGGATATGAGTACGGCTTACCATCCTCAAACCGATGGCCAGAGCGAACGAACCATACAAACACTGGAAGACATGCTACGAGCCTGCGTAGTTGACTTCGGTAAAAACTGGGAAAATCACTTACCATTGTGCGAGTTCTCATACAACAACAGTTACCACACCAGCATAAAGGCTGCACCCTTCGAGGCACTGTACGGTCGTAAGTGCCGGTCACCTATCTGTTGGACTGAGGTGGGGGATACACAACTCACCGGTCCAGAAATCATACATGAAACAACTGAAAAGATCATCAGCATACAAAACCGACTAAAAGCCGCACGTGATCGTCAGAAAAGCTATGCTGACGTGAGACGCAAACACCTTGAGTTCCAAGTAGGGGACAAGGTACTTCTCAAAGTGGCACCGTGGAAAGGTGTCATTCGATTTGGAAAACGAGGCAAACTAAACCCTAGATACATCGGGCCATTCGAAATCCTTGAAAAGATTGGTCCAGTGGCATACCGCCTGCAACTTCCTGCTGAACTTAGCAGCGTTCACAACACATTCCACATTTCTAATCTGAAGAAATGTCTGTCTGACGAGACACTGATTATACCGCTCGACGAAATTCACATCGATGATAAACTTCATTTTGTCGAGGAACCTATGGAAATCATGGACCGTGAGGTCAAACAACTAAAACAGAGTCGTATTCCCATCGTAAAAGTCAGGTGGAATTCGCGGCGCGGTCCGGAATTCACTTGGGAACGGGAAGACCAAATGCGACTGAAATACCCACATCTCTTCCCTGACAACGCACCAACCGTGCAATCGAGCTAATTTCGGGACGAAATTCTTTTAACAAGGGGAGAATGTAACAACCGCCAAATTAGGGCTAGTATTAGCGCCTAACTCTTTGTTAATACATGTAATTAGTTCTGTGTTAGGCTAATTTATGTATCAGATTATATGTTGGTTAATATATACAACTTTGCGATTTGATTAAATCGTACGCAACTTAAATAGAATGAAATTCTAATCGATTAATACGGACGTTGGTGAACAAGTGTTTATAAAATAAAATAACGCAATTATGACCGAAATACTATTCTATAATGGTTATTAACTGACTTGTACTACTCGATTAAAACGTACACGATTTAGAAACAAAAGTAATTAAATTTAAGTTAAACTATTAAAGATTTAAGGAAATAATTTAAATAAATTATTTAACAAGATTTGTAATTTTATAAAAATAATTTAACGAGTAAAATGGATATTTAACGTTTAAACGACGGAGCAAACGAACACCGCACGGGGAGCGGGGACTGAAAAGTGGAGGTAAAACCCCCACCTCCCTTTCCTTTCTTCTCATAATCTCCCACTCACTCTCTTTCTCCTTTCTCTCTCTTTTCTTTTCTCTAATCACCACCATCTTCAAATATCCACAAAAATCAACAAATAAACATATTAAACGCACTCGGATCATAGCCTCCCTTTGGAAGAAAACGTTCACCACTACCCGATCTACATTCCTATCTTTCCGGATTTTCGATCCGACACTTTGTAAGTTTCCGACAAATCCCGACAACTCTCCGTTTTTACTCATTTTTACGTTTTTATAGTTTATAATGGCTAAATATGTTCATATAAGGGTTGGGTAAAAGATTTGGATCGAACGGAAACCGAAAAACTCGTTTTCGGCACATTTTCCGGCCAACAGACCGCTACGTCGCTTTTGGACCCAGATTCATGCGACGTTAGCCTCTACGTCGCACAACCCTTCGTGACGTCGCATTGTGCGACGTCCGTCACTACGTCGCATTAAGTTGCGACGTCGCGCCTAGCGACGCCAGCCCCTACGTCGCATTGATTTGCGAAGGTCGCATCATGCGACGTACATGCCTACGTCGCACCCTACGTCGCACCTTACGTCGCATGCCTACGTCGCATGCTACGTCGCACAAAACAGAACTTTGAAAACTCACATTTTCACTAAGTGTCGAACTTTTACAACCTCAAATCCTTATACGATACGACCTAACAAACATAATAAAACATACTTTCCTATTACAATTACTCTAAATTGCGTTATAAATGACAAACTTTAATTATAACAAATCACCAACGGGCCGTATACTTTGATACGAACGCGAACAAACCAACATTTAAACACAACGGGTTGTATGAACAACTAGCCTAGATGGTCTTGCGAGACATCTACTTACTTAACCTTTCGTGTTTAGGCACTAGAAGGTTACGGGTTCGGAGAACCTACTTGATTTACTACTACTTGCTAATTACCACTGCTCGACTCAGGTGAGTCTTACAGCCCCACTTTTACTGTTTTACATACGGGGTGAGATACCTAGCAACTGTTTTTACGCATGAACACAATGTACTGAACTGAAAACTTTACTGTTTACAAACAAACGCATGAGTTACTTTTATCCACTGAAAGCCTCCTTATCGTAAGTTGTTAGTTATGGACTTAAGCGCGATTACTAGTAGATGGATCCATCTGGGACTGACAATCCCTGTCTGGGGTGGTAGCGCCACCACGTACTGATTTACACGTAGAAACAGACATATTAGTATTTGTTACATATGAGTGTGCGGATAGCACTCACGGGGGTACGTGATTTATTTCACACTACACTGTTAAGCTTCAACTTATGAGCTCATGGCACTGTACTGATATACTGATTAACTTACTTTGCTTGATAGCAATACGGGTACATACTTGTGGTTCATAACATTTACTTATTACTAAACCTGTGAGATTCACCAACCTTTTTGGTTGACACTTTCTAGCTTTGTATCTCAGGTACACTTACGGAGTAGGTTCACTCCGGGATTGCTAGCTAGAGTCGCATGATTTACAAACTGCATTTAACGAAGATTCTTTGGCATTATCTTTTGTAACTATGATTATGTAATAGGATCTTCCGCTATACGCGCGGACTCTAGGAAACTACATTTTTGTGTACGAAAACCTACGGTTTTCAAACGATTCAAATTATGAAATGTAACTATTTTACAAACGTCTCATTTAGAGGTCGTTTGCTATATATCTTGTGCTTTGTATATTGATTAGTAAAACTCAAAGTATGCTTCCGCAAACCGTTAAATTTGGGGGTGTTACAATTCATGGGAAACTACTGTGTTTCGGTTTCTTCATCTCGGTGCTTTGTATGTCTATTTCAAAACACTTTTTATGTTGTCTCCAGTAATCAGCCATAGGGTTTATCCACTCCGGCTCTGGAATTTCGATCCTCGAATTCATGATATCATCCTTCAATATATTGTAGTTGTTATTTCTCTTCTTAATCAACTCCGGATTGATGACACCCTCACCCTCTGCTTGTGGTGACATCATCAACGATGGAGGCCCCAATGGAAGCTTGTCACCTTCAAAATGAACCATCCATAAATTAAGGACTAATGTATCCTGCTAGAAGCACACAACATAACGTGATACTACTCTAACCAGGGGCGGATCTAGAAAGGAGGAAGGGGGTAACTGCCCCCAAAAAAATTTTCAAATCACGTAATTTTTTTTTTTTTGAGGTTATTAATGATATTTTTTGACTTTTGCCCCCTCAAAAACGAAAAAAAAAATTATTTGCCCTCGAAATCTTTCATCCTGCTCTAACTAGAAAAAAATTCATAAATGTTCATTCTATACAAGATATGCAATATGGCAATAGTGTTAAGTATGTGACTATTTTATACACCACATATATGTGTATGTACATATAAGATTAACCGGCTTAGCTCACCTTTGTCTGTTTGCCATGTGCACCAAAACTTGCCATATGTTTTGGCTAGGTTTTTGAGTTCAGGCATGACAACCATATCTGGCATTCTTGGATGCACCCAGATGCCAGATTTGATCTGAAACACACAAATTTTAACAACTCAATAAAACTCTCATAAGTTCAATTAATAGATCAATTATGTACAGATTAAATACTATTGGAAATTGAAACTATAGGAGGTTATAAGTGAAAAAAATATATAAGTACGTAACAACCTCATAAGCATGAGAGTGCCACAACTTTTGTTCTTCAGGTGGCAACGTTTCAAAGATGGTATCAGAAATTATATATTCCACCCCTTCAAAAAACAACTAAAGTTAACACAAATATATATATTTACACAAAAGCTGATCCCAACTTATAAATTAATTAAGGGGGTTTATACTTAATTATGTGTTAATAAAATAATATGTTTACCGATGAGCCGGGCATTGGGTTGATCGGTGTCATAAACGGCAGCCTGGAGGAAGTCGTTGCCAAGTCGTGTGACAAAGTGGTGGGTCTCGATTTGGCGAGTCATGTCATGGCTGTACATACCAAATGTGCAAACATGTTGACCCATTTGATTTATGGGCTTAAAAGACTGCAACATCTCACAACCTTTGTTAAGAATTTGTTGTCCCATAGACATTGGTTTCCCATTCTTCCGGGCTCCAGCTTCATCGGTCATACTACTGCCAAGGTGATAATATATTAACAGCACTAAAATTACGTGATCAAGCTAAGTTGTTTTGACTTTCGATCGAATAATGGGCAAAACTAAAAGCTTGTTACAACTAGAAGCGAGTTTTGTATGTGTGTATGCATGTATGAGAGAAAGAGGTGGCAAGTGAAGGTGAGACATCATGTGCCACATGTGACTAGTTTAGGACACGTGTTGGCTATTTAATTAGGACATGTGTGATTGAGCTTCTCTTGTATGCATCTTTTAGGTTCCCGCACCACGTTGAAACTTAAAGGTGATCGTGGGTCAAATAACCATTTGGAACATACTAAACATATTTGTATTATGCTACCAATACATTTGGCCTGATTATTCACTACACAAATTATATTAGTTATAAGCATTTTATTAAATTGTTATTATATATTATTATATTATTTTTAACTATAATTATATAGGTTATAAATCTTTATTCTGTTTTTGTTTATAAATAATTAACCTTATATACAATTGTGGTGGAGAATTGTCGTTTTAACATTAGGATTGTCGTTTGGTACTCTTCACTAGGGGTAGAATCGTACTTTCATAAATTTTATTATTACTGTATATTTTTTAGATATTTTTTATGGCGGAGGACTTAGTGTCGTTTTGAATACAAAAAATGTCGTTTCACACGAATCATTAGGGGCCTAAGATGTAACATTCATTTTTCAGGGGTTTGCATGTAATATTCAAACAAAATTTTGCCCAAACAAAATTGAAAGTTGTTAAACAATATACTATTTGCTTTTGAAGATTAAACCACAAAAACAACCATGTCGGAATCGTATATGAACTTTCCGGCAGCAGCAGCGGCAGTTGGCAGCATCGTTTTATCGGAAAATTTTCAGGCCAACTTTGACAGCACCCGACGGTGGATCTGGATAGGAATCTCCCACCATATACAGCCCCGGTGGTTGTGTCACTTTACTCGCCGAAAATCAACCGGAAAAGGCCAAGAACATGCCGGAGAGACCCTCTCCGATGGGATGCGTGTGGCGGCGCGTCAGTGATCTGTCGTCCACGGAATTGGTATGCTTAGACTCATATTTTGATTTCGAGATCACTGGTGGTGGAGGCAATGTGAAATTATCTGTGGCTAACCATAAATCTTAAAAAAATTAACTGGACACATGGGAAGCTAAGCCTTCAAATTGACTAGCAGACTAGCACGCGATCTCATACTCTCATTAGTTGGTGTCCTTTTTAAATTTTAATTTACTTTTTTCCTTTTGAATTTATTTGGATCTTTTCGTTTGATTTTAGGCTAAAACTTTAGACACCCTTATAATTTCTAGAAAAACCCCTTACATCACCTAATTTGTCATCTTATGTTTTTTATTTTTTATTTTAAAAAAAGTACATAACAATGACGATAATAATAATAAACATTAATTATATTTATAAAAAGTAACACTTATATCGAAATTTGATAACAAAGTTTAATAAATAAAATTTTGTTTTTAAAAATACAATTGTAATGCTTTTTTATAATTTTTTTAAACGATGTTTATACGAAAAATTATAAGTTTCTTTATTTAATAATAATATAAACATTAATTATATATATAAAAGGTAGCACTTATATCGAAATTTGATAACAAAGTTTAATAAATAAAATTTTGTTTTTAAAAATACAATTGTAATGCTTTTTTATAAAAAAAAATTTAACGATTTTTATACGAAAAATTATAAGTTTCTTTATTTTATAAAATACCAAATTGATAAAAAATTATTTTAATAAAAAAATTTATAATATTTTTTTTTTCATAAAAAACGATTTATATAATTTTTTAGAAACAACTTTTTATTGAATCTTATTTATACTAACAAAGATTTATATAACGTACATAAGAATTAAGAAGAAGAAAAAAAAGATTTAATATGGACTTTAAGAGCATCCCCAATGACCCAATATGTAAAGCTTTATTTGAAACTTTTCTTACAAAGCTTTTTTAAAAAACTTTTAGAAAAAGCTATTGGTCCAACAATAAAAAACTTTTCATATATTATTTACAACTAGTTTTAAGACCCGTGAAAACACGGGTTTGATAAAGACTCAAGTAATAAGATTATTTGACAACGTTTTTAGAGTATAAGAAATGTTAATATAAGTATAAGAAATGTTAATATAAGTATGGGTCTTAAGTCCTTTCTCAACCTTCGCCTAGTTTACGGGTTTGTAAAAAAATGTTTATAAAATTGCTTTGCTAACTGCTTTCGGTTTGACGAATAATCTTTCTTTTAAAACTGGATGAATGATTCTATGTTGCCAAACTTATTATTACTTTTGAATTCATATAACTCTTATAGAGTATAGATTAGTTAGTGTATCATATATATAGTATATATGATATATGATACTACGTATATGATATTATACAGTGTATATATTAGTTGTACTCAAGTTGTAGCCAATTCACATAGTAGCCTTATATTTCAATGGAGTCTAAAATGCATATTATCATTGGCAATAGAATAGAGTTCAGACACACTCATTTAGGCTTTCCATATCATTTGAATCTACCTTGGATAGCTTACAAAAATTGTCAGCGCCATTTTGTTTCGATACCATTATATATTTTTTTAGAAAGGGCAAAAATTTTATTTAAACCAAACAAATAGATACAAATATACATTCAAGCATAAGAGTAACTACAGCCATGAATGTTTCCTCTATATACAATGGCATTACAGCAACCAAAAACACACCACAGATTCTATACAAACTTCGGTAGCAACATGTTAGCACTGAACACAAAATCCACATCAGCACTCTGAACACTATATGCTTGTGTTGCCCCCAATTTATTCCACAATGAGTAATCTCTTGGCTTGAGCTTCAAAGCTGTATGGAAGGATTCAATTGCTTTGTCGTATTCTCTTGATAGGTTATATAATACACCAAGTACTATGTGTACATCTGCATCCTCCGGTGACATTACAGCTGCCTCATTGAAAGTCCGAGCAACCTGTACAAACCTTGCCACATAAGAACCATACTTTACCACATTTCTACAATTAAAATGGACTAAAGAAATCACTCACGTCTGCATAATAGAGAGAATCCGAGAGTTCAGGAGGGGAAATCTTTCCGTACGCAGAATGATTGCGTAACCAACTATACAAATATTTCAACGCCGCTTGTTACTCCAATTCCGTGGGCCTTAGAAAATTATTAGAGAACATTTTATTTTTTATAAAAACCAATAAAAAGGACTTTTTTTAGCAAATGAATAACCATTCGTGTGGCTGACTTCGAGCGCAAGAAGGACTTCCAAGTTTGCTGGGTCAGCTTCTTGTGCACGCATCGTTGATGCAATTGCCTACCACATACAAAGACGGAGCAAATTAGTCAACCTAGCCAATGATCAAGAATGGCAATGCGAATTTCATGAATGATGAACCAGAAGTAATCATGAAATTGGCTTCTCATCTAATTTCTATCAAACAACTACTCTATATGAGCACTTAGCATAAACCACAAAATGTAGCATTCTAATGATACATATATCTGAGTAAACTCACATTAATCGCAATAACATAATCTTGTAGTATCATCTTATTGGTCATTCTTTGAAGAACACCAAACAATCTATCTGATCATGCTCAATTACAAAACCCACTTACAGAACTCAATTCACAACATAATTCAGCGTAAGAAAAAGAAATACAAAATCAAATTAAATGGCACCCAACAATCTGACCATTGTCAATTACAAAACTCACAAACGGAATACAATAATTACCATAGAAATTAAGAAAATTACCTGAAAAATCTTACTTCCATCATTGACTGATTTAAAGAGATCAAAAGCCAAATGCAAAGCAATTCTCAAAGCTTGTAATCCCTTAACACCACCATCATCAACTTTTTGTTCATTATCTTTAAGTTCCTCAAATAAAGGGCTTGAAAGTTTTACTCTTCTCATCAAATTCCCAAACAGATTTCTTAAAGCATTTCCCGTGTTCACTCGATAGAAAAAAAAAGTCGATAGCAGTTTCCAAAAAAAAAAACTCGATAGCAAAAAAGTCAGTATGGCAATAAAGGGATGCAAAAATATATTAGACAGTAAGATACTAAATCCTACAACAATTGATAGCTAACACCCAACCATATAATTCTGTCATTAGATTCATCACAGAAACCTATAACTTTAATTATAAGCCCAAAACACGACTAAACCCTACCACCCCCAGAATCACAAGTAGCCCACTCCTGTGGATATAAACTAATACGATTTTCAATGCATATCACCTACATCAAGTCCTCAATGTGTTAATTCTAACCATAATTATATCTTCAATTTATGGTAAATTAAGTAGATTTGAGTGAATAGTTATGTTAGATATTTAGTTACCATTATAGGTGCGTTTGAGAAGCTCGCTACCTCGAGCAAGATGTACTTGATTACAAATACCGAGAAAGTTTTTTCAGTGGAAGCTGATCCTTAGAGTAACCACTACTTTTTCCGTCCATTTTGCTTACTTTGACTCTTCTATCAACTAATATAAGTGCTGATATGTTCCATACTTCCTTTAACGCACACGCCTTTAAAGTGGCTGCTCCACGTAATGCTACAATAATCACAACAGATTAGCAGTTATTTTAGAAATGTTATTTTTAAGAAAGTTTAAATCTTAACCTGTTGCAGCAGCAGTTGTGTCAGTACATCTCCAAGGGACTTAACATTAACAATAGAACTAATGAATCATTCGTACACCCATCCGATAATGAATCATCCTATTATCCTCAAAATCATTGAGCAACAAAAGCAAACATAAGAACAAAACTAATATTTAATAAAAAAGTGAACAAACGATGATCCATTTTTTAATCTTTTTCATTTAGACATTTCATCAAACACGTAGTGTTCATTAAGTTGGTGTCTAGTGAAAAAACAAAATTTTCACATCAAACCAAGATATATGATTTTGTAATGTTTATTGGGTGCTGAAACCTTCATAATCATTAGGAAAAAGGTAACATATACAAATATTTCAAAAGTAAAATTAATAAACTCACCAAAGGTTACGAAGACACAACTTCTTAGCTGCTGCAAGTCTGCAACCTTCTAGGCTCGTTAAAAACCCAGTCGTACTATGCCTCGTACTGAACAATTGGATTATCAATCAACATCAAACAGCAAAACGGATGGAGAAAGAAGAAGAAGAAGAAGAAAAGCCGAATCAATTTCTTTTTGATCTGGGTACTCTGGAAGTTGAAGTGCTTTCTTGCTTCTCCAGCTGTCTACACTCCATTTTGTGGTTTTTGGGGTTGCCATGAGTTTTGGGGCGGCGGTGGATGACGTGCCAGCGGCGACGGTGGTGGCCGGAGAAGTGTGTTTTGATGGGTTTGGTGAATGGACGGCGGAGATGGGGAGGATGAATCTAGTGGTGTTGGTGGGTGGAAGAGATTTTGGTTGAATTTGAAAGGATTTGATGGGGAGTAGAAAATTGGTGCTTGAGAATGCTCCTGGAAATCAATAGCTGAACGTGACTTGAAGGATTCAATTTGGGCGGTGCCTTGATAAGCAGAAAGCCAGTTATCTAAGCTTGCAAGAGAAGTTTTAAAGTTTCAAGATAAATGGATGGGCTTTTAAAAATAAGAATTTATTTACTAAAAATGAGAATGTATGTAAATATGACATCAACAAGTTAACCACAGGTCGACAACTCAGCAGAAGAAGCTACCTAATGAAGCGCCAAGTCAGCAAAATGACGTCAGCTTAACTCCCCTTTAGTATATAAGAAAGATATAATATGGATGTGAGAGAGTATAAAGATTTGAGATTTCTCAAGTCATTCAACCCTATAGCTTATAAAAATTTGTACTTTTTATAGGATTTTAGATGATTAAAAGCTTTTCTTCAATGGAGTTTTTTAAAAGCTTTTTCACAAAAAAGCTCTTACACCAAATTTGCTAAAAAGCTTTGTAAAAAGCCTTTATTGAACTTGCTCTAAGAACAAGAAGTTCGAAATATGGGGACAAGAATGATTGATTTGACTAAGTGAATGGGATTTTTTGGAAATTAAGGGGTGGCTAAAATAGGACCCTAAAACTTATTAAATTATTGCACCCAATTAGACTTTAGGACTTCTATATAGTATAAAACTTACAAACTATTTTTGTTTTCCTTTTTTTCAAAAAAAAAAATAAAAAATTCCTGCGAGACTTTATCTAAAATACAAAGAAACTATAAATTTGTTATTTTACTTTATAAAATAAAATACTATTAGTAAATTACTAATGGCTGATACGTGTGATACTCTCGGAATGAAATTTTTTTAAATCACTTTTCCATCTTTAATTGTTTAAAACTAGTTTAAGATCCGCAAAATTTGCGGGTTGACTTTATGATATGTTTTATATGGATGTGTTATATGGATTTAATAAGTTTTTGGTGTTAGTGTACGGTACATCGGTTTGTATTGTTTTAATTTTAATGAAAAATGTATTACGGATTTGAATTGTGATAGATTTCGGATTGATGAATCCAAATTAATTAATTAATTAATTAATAGGGATAATATTGTGTATGATATCACTTTGTTATTTGTATTGATATTTAATAATACTGTATTATCTAAAATCGTACGGATATGTTTTTTCAATTAAGCTCTTTGCAGTGCATTGGTGGTTTTCGTCCATGTAAGTTACTCTCTGTAATTTAAATCAATGATCTATAATGCATTACTTTGTCTTTTTAATTTTGACAAAAGATGATAAAACATGACAACTCAAATGCGGGCTCTACTGACACGAATGGCGTTAACACAGCCTTAGAAGATTAAATGGTAAATTATTTTAGAGATCTAAATCGAGATATAGAGAAATTAGTGGCAAAAGAGTAAATTAATTAATCAATTATTGATAATATTGTGTATGATACCACTTCCTTTTTTGTATTTGTATTGTTCTTTAATAATAACATTATATTATGTACCGAAACTTTGAATTAGTTGATTAAAAAGTTAAATTGTTAGCTTTAAGATTTCAAATCTTGTAATTCGGTATCGTTTTTTTCCATGTTTCAAATTTGCGTCGTATTTTCAATAACTAATTTTTTTTTGTTTTGCCAAAGTTACATACATGAGGATAACCGAAACCCACGAATAAATATGAAAAATCGATGGGTAATACTAATTGGGTACCCAACGAGTATTGGGCCGGGTATCAGTACGAATATTTTAAACCGGTATGTGTACAGATAGACTAAAACCCGTCGGAAACCGACCCGTTGGCATCCATAATCCAAGCATTGTAAATTAGAAATTGATAAAAGAATTAAAAAAGGTGGTAGTATAGGTACAAATACACTAAAATCCGCCGGAACCCGACCCGTTGGCATCCATGATCCAAGAATTGTAAATTAGAAATTGATAAAAAGATTCAAAATAGTAGGTCGTATAAGAATTTAAATCACTGCGCGATGGAATGAAGTTATGAACTTTTTGGAATTGAAAATAACTTATTGGGGTAATTCCAGAAAAAATAAAATATAAATAAGATTGTAGGAAGAGTTTGAATTATATAATAAATAATAAATTATAAAATATTTGGAGGATTATTGTAACATCCACCTAAATGGCCTAGGGGTAATTCGGTAATTTCTATACTTAGATATTATTATTTGTTATATTATAAATATTGTATGTTTTATATGTTTTGATTAATAACTTAGGAAATTTGGTCAAAGGACTAATTGTGACTAGTGAATTATTACCCGTTTTAAATAGTTATAGTTCACGATAAAATAAAATAGCTTTCTCGCAAATGGCTTTCGGGTTCCAGACAATAGGATTGGAAGGGGTATAAAAAAAGAAAGAAAAAAATGGGTCGGTTTTATTGGAGGTTCCGACCTTAATTCCCTAACTCCTTTAATTGTTAGGTTTCTTCTTATTCATCTCTACTAACAAAGATAAACAAGAAACCAAAGTGATAATCAAGAATTAAAGGCTGAGATTTTACTCTATTAGTTGATTTAATCATCTTCTCTACCATCTTGAGCCTTTTTCCTAAATTTGTAAGTATAGTATTTTAATTTCATAAGTGTTTCATATGAACTTAGTTGATTTTGATTTAAATCATGAAATTGAAGTTGGATGATGTGTATATATGTTGTTTCTTGCTGATTATAATCTGTTGATTAGTTAAATTAATTGGTGTTCTTCAATTTTGATTCTTGGGTAAAAGAGATAGGTTAGGTTTATAGATATATTTGTGGGTATTGAATCAAATATGTAAAATCTATGCTTGAATATGTTTGTATGATCATATGTGATGTTATATGGTGCTTACATAGTGATAATTTAGTTACTAGTCGCTGCAGAATTGAGTTTGTGGCAATTGTTTGAGATTGAAACGGATTGAACAGCAGCAGGTTCAGGTTGTGCAGAAAATAAGCGGGTCGCGAGGCGACCCTTACATAAACGCGACGCGATTTATGTGTTTTGGCGACGCGATTGTAACCCTATCGTGACGCGATCATTTGTTTTAGCAGTTCAGTTTCTGCAGTCATGCTTAACTTTGTAAACTGTTTATATATTATGAAAGCACAGTGTTCCAGCAGTGACAATGTCGCAACCCCGAAACACGTGGCAGCGAAAGTATTAGGTGTCACGGGGGCACCGACCAAATCAAATATCACAACACAAAGATTAAAGCAAACGACCTCTATATGAGACGTTTGAAAAATATTACATTACCATAAATCAAATGTTTACAAAATATCTGGAGTTCGCATAAACCGTTAGAGATTTCTAATACATATATGTTGATACAAAAATATCGAAATGCAATCTAATCTCCTGTAGTTTGTGAAAACATGCGACTCGAGTTAATGCTTTTCAAAAGCATCCTACTGCCTTGTTTCCTGTGGGAAGTCCTACTGCATCTGTGAACCTGAGAAATACATGCTAAAAAGGTCAACATAAAGTTAGTGAGTTCATAGGTTTACGCAGTTAAAATCATAGTATGAACTACAAGATTTTATAGTTATCAAACTAGCACGAATGCCAAAGTGAATCATAGTATACTATTGCCATGAGCTCATAGTCCGAAGCTTAACCGTAGTTGTTTACCCCTAGTGAGTGTGTAACCAGTACACTCGGCTGTACGAAATATTATGCATCCGTATAGTGGTTAGAGCGACTAACCCGGATGATCCGGCAGATTGTCAGGTCCCGATAGGTCTATCCATAATGTTCGCACTTAGTATTAACGTACTATGATATTTGTTAGGGGCCATCGTAGTTTGGTTTAGTTACTCATGCAATTAGTATAAGAGTTTTCGTTACTTGCGTTCATATGTAAAACAGTTTATAAAACAGAGCATGTATTCTCACCCCAAAGTAAAAAGCAGTAAAAAGTGGGGCTATGAAACTCACCAGAGTTAAGCAGGTAGCAAGCAATAATCAAATAGCAAGCAAAGTCCAAAGCGCAACCTTCTAACGTCCTAAACGTATAAGGTTGTATAAGTAGATGTCTTATAAGACCATCTATAGCGATTGAATAAGTGGGGGTCAATGTCCACTTAAGCCAATCGTGTAGGTGGAGGCTTAATGTCCACCTAGAGCTAGTTCATCAACTAGTATGTCCAAATAAGTTGTTCAAGTTCGTTTATCAAAAACGTGTATGACCCGTTGGTGAAAGTTTGTAATAATAATTCATTTAGACATTATTATCAAGTTTGTTTTGTTGTATACTATTCAGTAGTACAAGTCATGTGTTGCAAATAGATTATTTTAGTTTGTATAAGCCTTAAACCGTAGGTCAAAGTTGGTCAACTCGTTGGTCAAGCTGGTCAAACCTGGTAAAACTGGTCAAACCTGGTCAAACTGGTCAAACCTGGTCAAACTTGGTCAAACCTGGTCAAACTGGTCAAACCTGGTCTATAACACGCACCAATTTTCCATGACATTTTTTTTGTTTTTAAAATTCGGAAGCGAAATCCCATTCATATTAACACAGATGACATTATGTCATCAACCAAAACATATTACAAGTTATAAGTATTAACTGCTCGTTTACAAACCATTAGTTTTATCATAGTCATTATATAACAAAACATGAACAACTGTATCTAACAAAATCATAGTAATCCTGGTCAAACAACTCCCAGTCACTCCTTGCCCAGTCCCAGTCATATCAAAACCTGCAAGGAGTAAACAAGAGGATTAGCACGAAGCTAAGTGAATAAACCTGTTACAAACAGTTTGACTTAGCTATAACAATATCAATTATCAGCAATATCACTTTGACACAACATCACCAAGAGGATCGGTGGTCCTTGTGGAGCCCTCAGACCGCGGTGGCCCATCAAGCAACACTTACAATCACTGCAGGCCAATAAAGTGATTTTACCGATAACTGATTGCTACCTTTAATCAATATGTGTTCCATTCTCAACACATGATTACAAATATCACATTGACTAACCTGTAGCAATCATTCCAACAATTGTTGACCTCCGATTCACCAGAATGCACAAAGGCAACACATCACAGTTATATATATATCTCAGCAATATAATCAATAATCACTATATTTATATCGTTGTAACCAATATGTCACAACCAAATCACACTGAAGTTCCAAGTCAATTCA
Organism: Helichrysum umbraculigerum; assembly: GCA_949592205.1. Classification (NCBI taxonomy): domain Eukaryota; kingdom Viridiplantae; phylum Streptophyta; class Magnoliopsida; order Asterales; family Asteraceae; genus Helichrysum; species Helichrysum umbraculigerum. Next base: position 24,502,637 of record CATIUR010000005.1, read on the forward strand.
CCTGTCAACTTCGATCCACTTACTCAGCTGACTAACTCACTGAGTCTTCGGTGTATCTGTAAACACCACAAAGCAATTTAGTTAGTAACTGAATTCAATTCTCGCTTCCATTAAGTTAACATGATCACATAGTATCAATTTGCCACATTACAAATCAAGCATATAACAATTAGCTTTACATGTACTTGCGCCATAACAAGATCATTATTTATGTTAAACCCAATTACAAGTTCCAAATCATTATCATACAGGTTGCTACAAAGCCTATATATTACAACAATCAGCTATACATAAACAAAGTATAATCTGATCTGTGCAGACCCTAATCGCGGCACAATACACAAGGATCGCGTCGCTATTTAACCCTAGATCGCGTCGCAACAAGATGGAATCGCGTCGCGATTAAGCCAAGATCGCGTCGCAATACAGACAGATCGCGGCGCGATCTGTATCGTTGAATTTTGCCCTGAACCTGCTGCTACAGCTGCTGCACAAACTAAACTACTAATTCCTTCATTTCCAGCATACAAATTCTGTTCTAAACTTCAAATGATCTAATTCAAAGCACATAACAATCCATTTCAATCACTAGCATCTCCTATTCACAATCATAACATCAATTTACACCTAATTTACATACTCACTTTACAATCTAATTAAGTTATCAACTTCACAACTACTTATGAAAAACACTATGTAGTCTAGCTTATTAACATATAAAATCAGCAAGTAACATCATATATATCAAGCAACAACCACTCAAGTTTCAATTTCATAATTTACCTAAGTTCAACAATTAGGTCATTAACAAGAACCACAAGAACACTTACCTTATTTTAAAGATTATTAGGTGGATGATGATGATGAATCAAGAACTTGAACAAGGATTAATCACAGCTTTTGTTGGTATAATTTGTGTCTTGTGAATTTGCATAAGATGTGGAGTACATGAGTTTTCCCTCAATTTCAAAGGAACTTATCAATTTGGTAAAGTCAGGAAATGAGAACCGACTTCATTAACCAACCCAATATTTAGTAGTGTAATATTATACCCGTCCTAATTCTATTGTCTGGAACCTAAATACCAATTGCGGGAAAACTATTTTATTTTACCGTGAACTATAACTATTTAAAATGAACAATATTTCACTAGTCACCGTTAATCCTCTATCCGAATTTCCTAAATTACAAAGCAAAACAGATAACACAATATCTAAAATATAACAAATAAAAATATTTAAATTTAGGAAATTACCGGATTACCCTCAAGTCACAAAAGCAGGTGTTACATGGTCAAACCTGGTCAACCTGGGCAAACCTGGTCAAACTGGTCAAGGTTGGTCAAACTATGAGTCACTTCTCAATTTATAGAGTCACTTCTTAATTTATAGAGTCACTTCCAATTTATAGAGTCACTTCTTAATTTATAGAGTCACTTCCAATTTATAGAGTCACTTCTCAATTTATAGAGTCACTTCTTAATTTATAGAGTCACTTCCAATCTATAGAATCACTTCTCAATTTATAGAGTCACTTCTCAATTTATATGTCGGTTTTTAATTCGGGAAACTTTCTAAGTTTAGTTTTTTTTGTCCAAGTTACTAACTAAGTCACCCAAACTCATTTTTGTTACCACTTTTCAAAAATAGTAAGTTTTGTCGTTTTTAGAAACCGAGCCGTTTTAGTTGACTTGGCCAACCGACTCGGTTTGACCCGAAACTTTTACCCAACCCATATATCAGTTTATAGAGTCCAAATAATTTATCGGTTCGTGTCGGCGTTCGCCCGGTCGGTTTTTAACATGCAACTTAAGATATCAAGATTTCATAATTTTCGACTTTTGTCGGTTTGGTTTGCCATTTAATTTCTACCACTTCTGGTCCAAATCAAGTCTCCCAAATTTTACCCACTGATTATCAAGGTTTCTGGTCTAACATATAATTTTCACAGAAACTATACTGTCCATTTACATATTTAAATAAATTCGCGAAGGAATCGAACTTGGTTTTTGAAAACTTCCAGACCAGACTCAAAGATCAGATTATTCACAAAAATACATACAGATCTGGAAAACGTGTAAAACATGAAAGTTGTAGATCTTTTCAATACGCAAATTTTAAAAAAAAAATCGTTGTCTAATTCTTCCTAGAACTCCATATATGATTATTTTCGTAAGCTGACTTTTTGGGACAGATTATTGCATGTTTGAATATAATTTATAAAAACGATTTTTGTCAATGGTTTTGGACATAATCATGATAGATGAACTAAATAACATCTAAATCAGTAGCATTAAAGTAAAATAAGTAAAAGTTTTGATGATTCTCACAAAGAATGATGAAGAAGAACAAAAGAGGACGATGATGATGTTGATCTTGGTGCTAGCTTCCTCTTCTTACTCTTGATTAATGGTGGTTTATGGTGATGGTTATGGTGTTTCTAGGGATGGATTTTCAGCTGAGTTGTTTTGAAATAGAGAGAGAGTTGAGAGTAATTGGAGAGGGGAGTTAGAGTGTGAAATGAAATTGGTGCATGAATGGTTAGTGGTTTGTGTAAGAATCTCTCATGATCACATTTTGCATGAAGTAATAGTGGGTAAAGGGGGAGGTTGGCACATGGGGGCCGGCCCATGTATGGGTCCCACTAAGGGTATTTTGGTCCTTTCTCATTTCCCATTTAATTAGTTACGTTCTCCGTTCGTTTACTCGATTGTTTAGACGTTTATTCGTACGTTTAATGTTTAATACGCACGTTTTAAATAGCTGTCAAATTTCGATATTTTCACTTGAAATATTTAATCTAGATACTTGAAAACATTTATAAAAATGTTCCGTTGATTCGTCGGCCTCGATTTGCGTGTTAGTTCTACGGAGGTCAAATCGCGTAACGTTTTAATTTGACGTTTTTCATTATTAACATCAAATGAGATATTTCAAATGATAGTTTTACTCTAAATGATATATTTTAAATTCTTAAAATATATTTTTAGTTTTCGTTCGATTGTCGGGCGCGTTCTGCGCGTTTTCGTCGCGTTTGTGTTATTTTATACGATATAATTAACCTATTAAATATTATCAACATAATATTTGTAAGTTTTTGAGTTTATTAAATAATTTTATATTATTTAATATTTTGTTCACCAACGTCCGCATTTACACTGTGTCGGACTCCGTCCTGTTGTTTCGCACAATTCCATCAAATTGCGTAAGCGTAATATAAAACAATTACGTAGGTGTATATTCACAATAATATACAAATAGTTACAAGTAATTACAAGTATTTAGCCTAAATCACATCTAAATACACGTAATTAGGGTTTCGGTTAAGTTTAAAAGTTAACCTAAATTGTCGGGTGTCACAGACAATATGATCTGTTGATAAGTTAGAACTCATATCTTACTTAAATATGTATGATGAATTGCTAAATACTTAGTGTGTAATGTGGCATATTGATATAATATGATTATGTTAAGTTAAGTTACATAAGTTTGAAATGAGTAACTAACTCAAAGTTTTGTTGTGATTTCAGATCCACCGAAGACTCAATAAAATAAGAACTTTGAGTTGGAGTTTGCTAGAGACAGGTGAGTGGACTTGGAACTTTCAGTGTAATTTGGTAGTAATATATTTGGTTACAATGAGTAAAAGTATTTTATTACTATATAATATTGGTTTGATGAGATACATATGACTATGTGATGAGTAGCCTTTGGTCATTTTGTGATTTAGAGGTCAATGGTTGTTGGGCTGGGTTGCTACAGGTTAGTCAATATGGGAATTGTGATCATTTGTTGTGAATAGAACTTATGTTGACTAAAGGTAGCAAACAGTTATCGGTAAAATCACTGTATTGGCCTGCAGTGGTTATAAGCGTCGCTTGGTGGGTCACCGCTGCTGAGGGCGCCACAAGGACCACCGATCCTCTTAGAGATGTTGTGTTTACGTGTTATTTGCTGTAAACAATTATTGTTATGCTAAGTTAAACTGTTAGTAACAGGTTTATTCACTTAGCTTCGTGCTAATCCCCTACATTACTTCTTGCAGGTTATAATTAATATTTGGGCTGGGCAAGAAGTGGACTTGGATGGAATGTTTGATCAAGTGCTCACTCTGATATTTCTTTTGGAATAGCTATAATATGTTTGAATTATATAACACCCGTTTTGAGATACTCGGTTTAGTATAAATATAACGGTTATGTATCATGTTTTTGAAACAGTATAACTTTAGATATGTAAATTAATAAAATGTCTTGTATTCTACGCTTTCGGACTTATATAAAAAAAAAGGTAGTTCTAAAACAGGGGTGTTATAATTATCTACAATTAAAGGAAAAACAGAAGATTTATATTGTAAATATTGAAGAGTATATATTGTAAATATAAAAGAGTAAATTAGTCTTTTAGTCACATAATAATGGGATTAATGATGTCATGAAATAAATTAAGGGTTAGATCTTAATTGTTGATCTCCATCTAATGGTCCTTATTCTCTCAAGATTTTTCTTTTTATATATAACTAGTTTAGGACCCGCGAAATTCGCGGAATCGTCCATGAAAAATATTTAAGTACTCGTATCCATAGCTGAATAATTTTTATTATTATTTTGAGTTTTATATACTATATATACAAATTTTTTTATGTATAATAAGATAGTGTACACATCAACTGGTGAACTATATACTATACGTTATTATATTTGAATTTTCATGATTATTACATCTAAATTTTATATGATATGAAAACATGAAATTGTTCGTTATATATGAATGTACCGAAACTTTGAATTAGTTAAAGAAAAAGTTAAATTGTTAGCTTTAAGATTTAAAATCTTGAATATACTATAGTTTATGGTATTTTAATATCGTTTTTTTTTTTAGTTTAAAATTTACATCGTATTTTTAATAACTAAATTTTTTTGTTTGGTCAAAGTTACATACAAGGGGATAACCAAAACCCGCGAATAAATATGAAAAGCCAATGGGTAATACTAATTGGGTACCCGACAGGTATTGGGCCGGGTATCAGTATGAATATTCTAAATGGGTATGTGTATAGATAGATTCACTAAAACCCGTGGGAACTGACGTAACGCAAAAAGTCATGTTTTCAAAGCCATTATTCCACACTTTTTGGGCACATCTTTAGTGAAAACATTCCAAAACAATCATTATTTACTAAAATTCACTAAAGTGCTCAAAATATAGACGTTGCTACAAAAATCAGTAAAAACATCCGAATAACGAACAAAACGGAGCAAATAAGCAGCAACCAACTCTCGCACCCTCATTTATCCTATGATAAACATATTCTAACCTTATGATATGATGTAATAGGTAAAATCGAGACGAGAAAATCAAGAATCATGCAAATCGGACAAAGGACGGAAAAGACTGGACGATTACAAACTCCTATAAAGTGATTTCGGCTATGCTAAAGTTGTACACATCCAATTTCAGTGATATTGGCACCATTAGAAGCGTAACGGAATTACAAAGACACAGGCGAAAGAATCAGGTCAAACGGACGCATAACGAAGGAGATACGCGCGTTTTAAGCAACGAACAAAATCAGACGGAAGCCGTATACGGCCTTGGCCACCGTATACGGCCCTTCATAGACCGTATACGGCCCATAACACACCGTATACGGCCCTATGAAGGCCGTATATGGCCCTGTGTACCCCATATGCTGCCCGTTTGTGCTTCGTTTGCTTGTACGTGCGTGCTTCGCGAGTTGTACGGCTGATTTCAAGCTTTGCCTATAAATAGGAGGCCACCCCTCCATCATTCCACACACTTCAACATTCCATTCATTTCTCCATTTCCACTTTCTCTCACACACACTCTCTCTCTCTCTAAACTCTCTTTCTTTCTTTCTCTCTCTAGAAATTAGGGTTTGATCCAGTTAGTTCTCAGTTAATATTTAACTGAAACTAACGGAGGGGCTACTTTTGTAATAGCGTAGGGAATAGTTCAGGGGCTTTTATTGTAATATTGTCAAGGATATTGCGGAAGTTCTGCTTGTACTCTCTCTCTAGACGCTTATTCAATCTACGCTTTATTAACGGTTACTTCTTTCCTTATCTGTTATAATGATAATTGATATTGTTATTATGCTAGATTTAGGATCTGTTATTATGCGTAGTGAGTAGTTTCCTTGTGTGTTTGTTATGATGTAGTTAGTTTATATATGTGTGGGGTGATGCTGCTTTAAACATATAATTGGATAACATTATGAAATAACGGAGGTAACGTTATACGGCTTTCATTTGTATAGCGCCGGAATCATCACTTATGTGTGTAGTACGGAACGTGGAAGCTATGAAAGTCGTGGGCACAATCCGTTGTGGAAATAATGTTTCCAGTTATATTATATAAATGAAAACTGGTGATCTATTAATCTTGTATTTATGAATTTCTAAACCAAATCGCCTTTCCTCCAATTAAACGTGGTTAGAACCTTTATGACAAGGAGTCGCGAACCTTGATCAAACGGTCACTACCTATCTATGTTTTCTGAAACTGTAAACATGGTCTGAATTGCGTAGCTGTGGAAATACTATTTAAAACTTTTCGTATAGTACACCGTGAATCAATCAGGGATTTATTGGGAAATAGTGAGGGCTGGTTTATATCATAGATGGTTGGACTTTAATACAAACGTAGTTTAAACTAGTCTAGAGTGACCATAAAGTATGTGACCCCGGAAAGACCACGGTAAACGGCACTGTACTTCGTGTAACGTTGGAAACACCTTTGGTGAAGTACAAATACGTAGGAGCTAAGGAAATGTCAGTGGTTGAAGACTGTGTCACATCCTGGTTTGACTTCAAAGCTGTGGAAATGTTTGATCGCACTGTACACCGTTAGTACACCTAAAGATCAGGAACACTGTGGAAATGCTTAGATGCACTATACACCGTTAGTACATCTTGGGTCTGGAAAACTGTGGAAATGCATAATCACATGGTACACCGTAATGAAAGCTCTAGACTAAAATATAACCATTAATATAAAGTTAATAGTCACAAAACCAACTCTTAATCTTAAATGCCTTGTTTGACTTTGTTGTCCTCATAGTGTTAAGAAAGGTCGGAACCTTAGTGGGTATGTTACTCTATCTCATGCACCCAGGAACTAACATTCCAAGAAGGGTCGTTACTCCATCACTGGATAACGTTGAAGAGTTGAGCATCCTCCTCCGATCAGACTCAATTTGGCCTAGTATTCAGTGACATACTGATTGGTTTCCCCAATCAGTAGGGTACTAGTGTTTACACTACGAACAATTAAGCTTAGATAAGACACAAACCTTTAAAAGACGTTTTCATATCAAAACCCTAGCATCACCCCCGCATAATCTAACGAAGTCATAACAGACACATATCCTCCATACCGATTTCATCCCTATTTCTATTTTATTTACTTTTTATTTAATTGCTTTAAAATACGGACCTAAGTAACAAAAACCCACTCAAACTCTGTTTTAAAAAAATCCCATCACTAAAATAAACGACTTGTTTTGATACTCCCGTTTCACAATACGATTAGCTTGAAGAACGACCCTAGGTCATACTGCTGCTATACAGCCGTAGTAAAACTTAGGTCCCCAGCTCTTATAAATTTAAAACTCCACTGCCGTGTCCTCCTTCCGTTGCGTTGACGACCGTGACTGATCGGGTTCACGACAAGTTTTTGGCGCCGCTGCCGGGGAGTTAATCGTAAGACTCTGAAGCATCCAGACTAGTTTTCTATTTAGTCATACTTCTTTCCCATTCTTATTTTCCTTTCCTTGTTCCAACCGACAATATCTTCCCATATCCCACAACGATATTCGACCAGATCATCCGGATCTGAATTTCTCATTTTCGTACCCGATCCTGAGTCGATTATCCGTACCATCCGCAAAGAAAGACGTTCCCGTTTTCCACAAATGGCCGCTCGTGTTACTCTCGCCGACAACACCAAACCATCCATCGAAGGACGAGGAGGACCGATTAGCTATCCAGTGATTGACGGAGCTTCTTTTGAGCTTAAACACCACATCATACAACTCATAAAAGATAACTGCCAATTCCACGGTCTACCCCGTGATGATCCCAACGCTCATATTGACAAATTCATTCAGGTTTCAAACTCCTATAAGCAGAATGGGGTTGAGCAGGATATCATCCGCTTATACTTGTTCCCCTATCCTCTCGCTTTACATGCTTCTACCTGGTTTGAGGGACTTGAGACCGGCTCAATCACCTCATGGACCGACATGGGTAATAAGTTTCTCGCTAGATACTTTCCCCCGTCCAAACAAACTCAGGCAAAGAATGACATCGCAAACTTCCAACAAGCCCACGATGAATCTATCTACTCAGCATGGGAGCGATTCAAGAGTTTACTGAGGAAATGTCCAAACCACCAAATGACGAAGACTGACAAGGTGTGCACCTTCTACCGAGGTCTTGATCCTAACCATCGCATCAATCTTGACGCAGCAGCTCAAGGAAACTTCATGAAACTTACTGATGATGAAGCATGGAGCTTGATTGAGGATATGACGATGCATCATCACGATTGGAAGTCTGATGAGCAATCCTCATCATTACCCCTCTCCGCAAACAACACCCGCCAAACTGAAGCCATTAAGTCTCTGAGCGATCAAATTGAGACTCTGACAAAACAAATAGCAGATCTGAAGAAACAACCACAGCAGATCCACCAAGTTCAGGCTTGCCAGAACTGTACCAACCATCCCGCTGAAGAATACGAGGTTGAGTACGAAGATCCTACTGACGGTTCAGTCTACTATGCCCAGTTTCCTGTCAGACCTCAAAATCCGCCCGGTTTCGCTAGAACTTCACCACCATGAACTCGAGGAAACCAATATCCTCCACGGAACAACCAACCCCCTTTCCAGCCCAGGTTTCAGCCACGATATCCGATGTACCCCCAACAACCACAACTTCCATACAATCAACCACTTCCATTAACCACCACTAAGGATACCCAGCCTGCTGAGCCTGCAAAGACCATCATTCCAGTCACGAGTACTGATGACAACCTCAACAAATTCATCTAAGGTCAGACCGCTTTCAACCAAAAGACTACGGCTCGACAAGACCAAACTGATCTATTCATTCGAAATCAACTCTCGGTCCTGAAAAGCCTTGAGAACCAGATCGGTCAGTTAGCCCAACGTCTCGATACCCGACCGCAAGGGACCTTACCAAGCAATACTATTCAGAACCCCCACATCGAGGAAGCCAAGACCTTAAACTCTGATAAACCAACTCCTTCTATGACTGCTTCTCCAAGGGAACATTCTCCTGTCCGCCGACAGTTGAGACCAAATCAATGCCCACTCCGAATCGTGAAGTTGAGATTCCTTTCCCTAACCGCCTGCACAAGAAGTACAATGCCAAGTCATTCAAACTTGATGGAAAATTCTTAGACACCGTGTCTAGAATCCCTTCTAGTACGAAGTACATCCGACGAATGCTGGCAACTAAGGACAAGATTCCTTCCACTCCTAAAGTCTCCCTGAACGCCGAGTGTTCAGCCGTCATCCAGAATGCCTTACCGGAAAAGCTAGGAGACACGGGACGATTCACCTTACCCTGTTCCATCTATCACTCAGGCACAATATGCTCCTTGGCCGATCTTGGAGCTAGTATCAATCTGATGCCTTACTCGCTCTACTCCAGATTAGAATTAGGACCTCTCCAGCCCACTAAAATGAGCGTCCAGCTTGCCGATCAATCAGTCCGATACCCGAAAGGCATTACTAGAACGTCATGGTAAAAGTTGACAGGTTTTATTTCCCCACTGACTTTGTAGTGATGGATATACAGGAAGACATTAACATACCCATTATCCTAGGTAGGCCATTCATGAATACTGCACGTGCTATTATTGACGTATATTCTCAGGTTATCAGTCTACGAGCACATGGACAAACAATATCATACAAGATTGATCAGACCGACTGTTCAATAATGGAGCATGCAGAGATATACGCAATATCCATGGGCAGAATTACTTCGGATGATGACACTTCTGATTCAGAGCCAAAACCATACAGGCCATACGAGCATACTTGTCTTATCTCAGCTACTGAAGAGTCAGAATCAGAAGACGAGGAAATGGAAGAATCTGAACCAGAAGAAGAAATAGAGGAGGAGGAAGATTCAGAGCAGGATGAAGAAGAAGAGGAACAACATGAAACAGAACCAGAGGAAGAAGAGATGGAAGAAACGGAACCAGAAGAAATGGAAGAATCCGAGGAAGAACAGGAAGAATCAGAGCCCGATGAAGTATATCAGTCCACACCACCTCATCAATACCTTCCTGACTCATATTTACCGACAGCAGAGATTATGCAAATCGAGAACCTCGAAAACTTCATCCCTCTGTCACAAGATGAATCAGATGAAGATCCACCGACTGATTACTCTCACGATGCAGAATTTGGTCTCACCATGGAGAAACTCATTGCATCAGCTATTGATCCCACCAAACCTCTCGTGTCTCTCCGACTTGACGCTCTGCTGAATATTGAGAAGACTATAGCTTTATCCGCACAGCACCCGGAGCTTCGAGACAAACTCTTGAGAAAGATTGCAGCATATAAAGCATCCCGACTTCCCCAAAGGATTCAAACCTTTGACGCATCTGCACCTCGAAGTCAGTTCGAGAAGGGAAGTACATCCGGATCTAGCCGTGATTCTGATTCTCAGGAGGAAAAAGACATCGAGATGGATTCCTCTCAGCCAATATCTCAGATTACTGATGACTCCCTTCCACCATCCGATAGTGTTGAGTTCCCTGATTTCCAGGCTAGGGATACTCCAGCTGAGGAGAGTGATGACGATGACATCATCTATACTGATATTCCAATAGATATTCGGTCTGTCCGACTTCTTGCATCTTCGACTGTTCCAGCTTCTCCCCAATTTCCGACTATCTCCAACCATGAGGAAATGATTAATGCTATTGAAGAATTCGAAAATGACATACCTATAATGACAAGCATTATCATTAACTCCACCAATGATTACACTCCACACCAAAGGAACCTGATTGAGGAAATCATAGCCGAATCTGAGGTCAACCAAGCTGAGAATTCCCAAGATTACAGATTCTTCCACAACCGCCTAAATGCCTTTGCCGAAGACCTTGCTGCTCAGCTGCTACGAGAGCACCACACTGCTGGACCAACACCTGAGGAGCTAGAGTTCTTTGAAGACCAAAGACGCATGTACAGGAAGATCTATGATACACTATTCAGATCCGCATTACCATATTCTGCTGAGCAACACGAGTTCTTAAATTCTTATCGCAGCAATATGTACAATGCTACTGGGAATCCCGACGCAGACATAGATATCCGGTTGATGAATGATCTTAGGGGACTTCTAGATTCTATGGCTAGGAATGATCATATCGACGAGACTTCTCCTCATCGGTTCTACATTGACTGCACCATCGAGTACCACGCTCACAAGATTGCCGAAGATCTCGAGTACGAGAGTTCTGACGAGAGGACGCGTGTCATCCCTTCTTCTATACCTGAAGGTTCGATGATTAACATCGCGAACTTCCTCACTGATCGAATCAAGGAAATCTTCGCTGAAGTACCTGATGAAGAGCACAGTCAAGTATTCAACTACGGATTACGTGAGGTTTACGACATGATGAACAATACCTTTAAGAACTCCGACCTCACGTTTTCCCACTACCAGACCAGTCTCATCCAGGGTATTCATGAATCTATCCGAGAACTTGGAGTAAACTCCAGTATTGCAGATCACGAGACTTTACACCTGCAGTTCTTTGGATTTATGGACTCACTCAGACAATACCATCCTGAACGAGAGATGATTGAAGCTGATGGATTCTCTATTGTAAATTCCCGCGGAATTATCTCCAGCACAGTAAAGGAGATTACTTGGGACCTGCTGCACATAAAAAAGATTACAGAGCAGCATCTGCAGAGCTTCCCCATATTTGCATCTGAGATTCCAAACATCGTCGACATCATCGCTCGCCATTTTCTGAGGATATACCCATGTAACCCCATGATTCCACTTCTGCGCGCTTCCAGTCCTGGTGGTTCCAGCACCAACTAAATCTGAAGGAAGGCAAAGTCGAGCTCTCGACTCTAAAAGCAGCGCTTCTCGGGAGGCAACCCGTATAATAAGACGTGTAGAGAGAACAGTGTCAATAAGTGAAGATATATCTCTGACTATCCTTCACACTTGGTCGTCACTAAAACACTTTCTGATATTACAACTCATTTGCAAATAAACCACTCGTCTCAGAAATAAGGAAATCAATTTGAAAAATGATAATTCATGTGTTTCGAGCATTTGAGGTACTTGCATACTACTTTTATGCATTATGCTCGAACTTGTTTAAAAACACATGTTTTATAAAAATGATTTGTAGTAGAAAATATCTTTTCAAAGTTCTGAGACGGTGATTTATCTTTTCATTTACAAATACCTTGAGTTTGTAAACTGGTACGACCAACGTGTTCACACTTACGAGATTGATTCACAAAGGGAATAATGGATGGAAAAGAAACCAAATAGCAAGACGCTTGAAGCTGTGCCGCTCTTCATGAATGCAGAAAAAGATCTTGGCAACACCTCTTTTCAGCAAATTCAGATTCTCAGCTTCTTTGTTGCTCGCTATCTGGGGAGTGTCTTAACCTTTACTCTCTTTTGTTTATGATTCTGTATATTATTTGCTTTGTTAGTTTGTGAAAGTAGTCTATACTCTATCCTAAGCTTATCACTAAGTGTGGGATTCCAGCCCAAAACAAACACTTGAGAAACATTTTCTTACATGTTCAAACTCTAAGTGTGGGATTTTACTTCCAGTAAATCTCAACTAAAGAGAACATTAGGGACAATGTTACTCTAAGTGTGGGATAGCAGGTATAGAATACCTTGGTTAGTTTTCTTTGATTTTTAATGTCCGAAATAGTAAACTTAGAAAATGTTCCTCAAATTTTTCAAAAATTTTTCAAGAAAATTAAAAGTATGAGCTAAATCTATTGATTTACTCTGCTAATTTTGAGCCGAAATATCTTTTGAGAGGAGCTATTTTCAGATGTGAGTAATATATTTCGGAGTCTAGGGAAAATAAGGTAGAAATTGCTTAAACAAGAAATAATAATCTGATGGAAGCATGACGAAGCACATACAACCCTATTTGCAGTGAGGTATCTTGAGCCTAATAGCATTCATCTTTAATGCTTCACTAATCATTTCTTGTGTGTGCCGATGCATGCATCTCTGAATTAGAACTTGCTCTTGACATACGCTTCAAGACCACATTGGTGTGTACCGTACGCGGTATAGGTGCAATTAGATGACCTTGACATTCCCTAGGATTTAAACCCCTTTTCACATATCTCTTCAAGCCCAAAACCCTTCCGATACTCACTTTTAGTATCGATGATCCGCCTAGTAAACCCTGTTGAGCCTAAACCTTTCGTTTCATAAAACCCCCAATAAACCCTACTTCCCAAAATACTCCCAAACTTATCTTAGAATTTCTGAGGTTATGAAGAACATCTTTTAGAATGTCTTATCCTATCCCTTTCGTGCTCTCAAAAAGATTGAAGAATCCTTGGTGTGAAAAATTGACACCGCGAAAAGACTCGAAACGTTCAAGATAAGGGATTTCTGAAAGAATCAAAGAAGAAAAATATCCTTGGAAATTCTCTGGCAAAGAAATTCTGAAGAAGAAAAGAAAAATAGAAAAATACAAAAGCAGAAAAAGAAAATGAATAAAAGAAAGAAAAATAGTTCCGCAAGAATAAAGCTTAAAGTCCTTTGAAGTATCATCAAGATTCTGATAGAAGACCAAAAGCTACCTCTCTCTCCGTTCTGAAATAAAGTTGTTCATGATCTCAGTTGTTTTAAGATAAGCAACCCTTACAACCCAAAAATACCACTATCCATACCCTTTACCCCTCACCAAACACTACAACCCTCATGAATGTCTTGGGATAATTAGCACCGTCCTCACCTAAGTGGTAGAGATCCGATTCTCGACCAAGCCTATGACGATGAGTGCTGCATGACTGGCTATTTGAGCGATTTCTTTTGTTCTAGACTGATAGGAAACCCGATACACTCTGAGTGAATTGAGTGACCACCTTTAGTGAGATCGCCTAGTCATGTGTACTCCAAGATCATGAGATTTGGATGTATGTCTAAGAGAATCTTTTCTTGTTTAAGGAAGGATCATCTTATCTTTCCCTATATTCCTGAAACTATCTTATTTGCATTTGACAGTGGTAACTCTTAAAAATGTTGAAGCTCGCTCTAAAAATTGTTTTAAAATGTTTTCAGAAACTGAGTGTTGCTTGAGGACAAGCAACGTCTAAGTGTGGGATAACTTGATGTAACGCAAAAAGTCATGTTTTCAAAGCCATTATTCCACACTTTTTGGGCACATCTTTAGTGAAAACATTCCAAGACAATCATTATTTACTAAAATTCACTAAAGTGCTCAAAATATAGACGTTGCTACAAAAATCAGTAAAAACATCCGAATAACGAACAAAACGGAGCAAATAAGCAGCAACCAACTCTCGCACCCTCATTTATCCTATGATAAACATATTCTAACCTTATGATATGATGTAATAGGTAAAATCAAGACGAGAAAATCAAGAATCATGCAAATCGGACAAAGGACGGAAAAGACTGGACGATTACAAACTCCTATAAAGTGATTTCGGCTATGCTAAAGTTGTACACATCCAATTTCAGTGATATTGGCACCATTAGAAGCGTAACGGAATTACGAAGACACATGCGAAAGAATCAGGTCAAACGGACGCATAACGAAGGAGATACGCGCGTTTTAAGCAACGAACGAAATCAGACGGAAGCCGTATACGGCCTTGGCCACCGTATACGGCCCTTCATAGACCATATATGGCCCATAACACACCGTATACGGCCCTATGAAGACCGTATACTGCCCTGTGTACCCCATATGCTGCCCGTTTGTGCTTCGTTTGCTTGTACATGCGTGCTTCGCGAGTTGTACGGCTGATTTCAAGCTTTGCCTATAAATAGGAGGCCACCCCTCCATCATTCCACACACTTCAACATTCCATTCATTTCTCCATTTCCACTTTATCTCTCACACACTCTCTCTCTCTCTAAACTCTCTTTCTTTCTTTCTCTCTCTAGAAATTAGGGTTTGATCCAGTTAGTTCTCAGTTAATATTTAACTGAAACTAACGGAGGGGCTACTTTTGTAATAGCGTAGGGATTAGTTCAGGGGCTTTTATTGTAATATTATCAAGGATATTGCGGAAGTTCTGCTTGTACTCTTTCTCTAGACGCTTATTCAATCTACGCTTTATTAACGGTTACTTCTTTCCTTATCTGTTATAATGATAATTGATATTGTTATTATGCTAGATTTAGGATCTGTTATTATGCGTAGTGAGTAGTTTCCTTGTGTGTTTGTTATGATGTAGTTAGTTTATATATGTGTGGGGTGATGCTGCTTTAAACATATAATTGGATAACATTATGAAATAACGGAGGTAATGTTATACGGCTTTCATTTGTATAGCGCCGGAATCATCACTTATGTGTGTAGTACGGAACGTGGAAGCTATGAAAGTCGTGGGCACAATCCGTTGTGGAAATAATGTTTCCAGTTATATTATATAAATGAAAACCGGTGATCTATTAATCTTGTATTTATGAATTTCTAAACCAAATCGCCTTTCCTCCAATTAAACGTGGTTAGAACCTTTATGACAAGGAGTCGCGAACCTTGATCAAACGGTCACTACCTATCTATATTTTCTGAAACTGTAAACATGGTCTGAATTGCGTAGCTGTGGAAATACTATTTAAAACTTTTCGTATAGTACACCGTGAATCAATCAGGGATTTATTGGGAAATAGTGAGGGCTGGTTTATATCATAGATGGTTGGACTTTAATACAAACGTAGTTTAAACTAGTCTAGAGTGACCATAAAGTATGTGACCCCGGAAAGACCACGGTAAACGGCACTGTACTTCGTGTAACGTTGGAAACAGCTTTGGTGAAGTACAAATACGTAGGAGCTAAGGAAATGTCGGTGGTTGAAGACTGTGTCACATCCTGGTTTGACTTCAAAGCTGTGGAAATGTTTGATCGCACTGTACACCGTTAGTACACCTAAAGATCAGGAACACTGTGGAAATGCTTAGATGCTATAACACCCCTCATTTATACTCAATTTAATATAGTAAATCGGAAGCGTAAGTCCAAATAACTAGAGATAGTTTACACCATTTTATCAACATATAAAATTCTACCTTTTAAAAACATAACTTCTCGACATAGGTGTTATATAAAAACATGTTAAAACATTATTTTATACAATTCCACTATCAGAGTAATGCCTCAAGGTCAAACATTCCTTCTAGTCCAACTTCTTGCCCACCCAATATAATAGCCAAAACCTGCAAGAAGGGGTAATGTGGGGGATTAGCATAACGCTAAGTGAGCAGATAACTAATCAACAACCTAACTTAGCTCAACAACTTTGTGTACAACAATTAGCACTAAACAAACAAGTACACAATACAACACATCAACAATGCATCAGTTCAACAATGCAACAATTCAACTAATCAACAACACCATAATGAGGATCGGCGGCTCTGGGGATAACCATAACCCGGGTGGCTCCCCAAGAACACTTACCCAACCATATCCGTATGGCCATACGGACGAGACCGATAGCTAGTGATTATCTTCAACCAACACAGGAGATGTGTTAAACTTTGGATAACCAACTAGCCCAACCAACAGTTCAACAACTCGTTGCCTCATTAACAACTGATGCCCGAAGGCCAATTAATTCAAGTGATCACGTAATCAACAAGTCACATATTCAACTAGTCAACATATCAACAGTATTATTACTATCAACATAATCATCAATACAACTAATAAAGTAATAATACGTTACTTGTTGTAACCAAACTTGTTACAACCAAGTTACGCTGAGGATTAGAGATCCACTCACCGACCACCTCAGACATCCACTCAGTAGTCTAATATCATTGAGCCTTCTGCACATCTGACAATACAGTAGAATAATACAAGTTAGTTACTTGTCTCAAAATATATATAACATTATTCCAATATTACAAGCAACATCTTAACGACATAATTCACACTTACTTATCAAGTTTATGCTCATTAAAATCACAACCACATTTAATCAACTTTTACCATCCCATTTAACATGATTACACCTTCAACAAGGTTATTATCATTATCATCAAATATCATTAGTTCATTCAAATCCCCAACACAATGTTTCATAAACTCTTATCCACATAAATGCTAACTTTTCCCTTTGATTATTAACTAAGTGTTCTTAATCACAATTAATATCAATTTCCATCATATAATCCATCATGGTTATAATAATCCTCAAATTCTCAAGAACACCCAAACAATTTCACAACCCTTAGTATAATCTATGTAAATCATCATCTTTAATCAATCATAAAATGATCATTAACAACACTTAATTATTTATACATCATTAACTCAAGCTTAAAAGCTTTGATTATAACATAATCAACTAAACCCTTAAACTTTCTACAAAATCATACACTAATTCTCTCATTTCTAAGTTAGGATTTAGGTTATAATTATGATTTAAACATCAAATAACAATTATATAATCCTTTCATGCCTTAAATTCATCTCAATCATCACAAACCTCAAGAACACCAAACAAAAAATAACTTTTAGCTTGAATCTTGCTACTTATCATCATTAGTGAGTTTATCTCACATCAATTTCACCAATCTAAACCCTTAATTCGAATTATAATCAAGAACATCAAAGAACCCAAATTCTAGGGTTCATAAATTTCAAGAAATTGAGACTTACATGTTGATTAGAATGATTAGAGGATGATAACCTTTGATCTTGAAGCTTGAATTCGAATTTGGCATCATTAATTTGATGGAAGGAAGTGATTTTAAGAGTTAATCTAGGGTTTAAATGATTTATGCATATATGTATAATACGTACGTATGTATATAGATAAGGAGTCTTCAACCGACTCAAATATGAGGCTATCATATAATTGTTTAAATTTCATTCCCCGTACTTATCGTTGTCTGGAACTTAAAAAACCATTTGCGGGGAAACATTATTTTATTTTAACGTCAACTAAATAAAATTAAAACACTCAATAATTTATTAGTCACAATAAATTATTCGACTATTATCACTATTTATTTCAAATAATACAACACGCCTATTTTCTGACACACTTAATAATAATTCACAGTCAGAAAATATTAAATACTACTAGACCCGAGAACTGGGTGTTACAAATCTCTCCCCCTTAAAGAGATTTCGTCCTCGAAATCTGATCACACTTAATCAACCTAGTGAAATAGAATCACACATTACATTTCACTAATACTATACTTTTCATACAACTTATACATCACATGAACACAAAATGTATCTATATATCAACATATACTTATATAGGTATATATTATTTCATCAACCAACACACTACTAGTGTGTATTTCAACTGAATTTCTATAAACACACAAGTTGTGTTTTATACACCACTTAATTCAACTATCATCTAATACATATATCATACCACATTCACATATCCAATTGTAAATGTTTCTATTAATTTAATTGACCACTTACATGACCGTTCATACTTAGTCATGCAAACAATTAAAACACATAATTACTGTTTACAAATGTAACACATATCCATGTGAACATTTTAACTTTACAACTATAATATCCCCACTAACGACAACAACAACAACATCATCATCAATAAGTGGTACTGACTACTACAACATACACATTAACAACTAGCAACTTAGCTAACAACTATATATTTCTTTAGCTATCAACTTGCTGTGAATTTTCACTTTTGCAACCAGTTAATTACAACCTTACAACTTGTAATTATAAACACGACTAGGTTATATGAAACCCTTTACTTGACAGAAATCTACAATCATCTAACCATCAACAAGTAAGAAAATCAGTAAGCAATAGGTAGAGGTCAATTATTTTATTGTTACAACCAGTTTCATATAATCAACTAGCACCCTTTCACAACAACTTGGATGCTAACTCAACACCTGTTAATACCAAACATCATCATTGGTATCTCAACAACACAGGGTGCTGACATTAGTCATCTATTCAACAATATTATTCATATTCAACTTACCTCTACTTTGCTTAAATCAACTTTTAACTCTTACTATCGATAATGCATCACACATACACATCAAATGTGCCATAGATATCACATTAGCAACAACAACTTAGTGGTTTATTACTCTTTCATATTAGTCCATCATTGACTATTTATCAATTACAGGTCAACATATCTTACCTGATATTTTAAAACCACTTAACTTTATCTGGTACTTAGTAACCTCAACAACTCCATGTGAAATGGCATAATATAAATACGTTGGCCAGACGTCGTCATATTATGTCAGTCACACTTCATTCTCAGGCAACATCATACCATTCCTCTTCAAGTCATTAATCTTTACTCTAACATATATCATAACACTGATATCAACAGTTTACACACTTTTACAACCTGTAATAGCAGGTATATCCCCAATTATTAACTTGCTATTATTTTCAACCTATCACTTTTAATATACATTACTTGTATCATCAGGTAGGTATCTTCAACATAGACATTCAACACCATTTTCAATATATATTATTAACATAGGGTAATGTCTAATACATGTACATCAGTCAACCTCTTTATTACCCGATTTCCAATTAAACTACTAGTATGACAATTAATACTTCTAGTACCTTCAGTACCAACATTTCATCAATACGAGGTGTAATATTTAACACATATTCATCAATCTTTAAACCTTTTGTTAATTTATAATTGAGCATTTCATATTCGATCATCACATAATTATAAGCTCAGGCACTTATCCTCTACTTCTTAAAATGCTCAATTTAATACATTTTTAATACTTTTGCATAATTCAGTTACTTCATCATGTTCAACTAATTCACATCTTATAGTCCACATAATTCTTATAATCAAGGTTTACTAATCCTGGTTAACCACAATCAACATTACCATTTACTGGTATATTTTTTTTTTACAGTTACATAAACCGCCTACAAACAGCTCATACACTATAAAATGTGTGGACCTCTTAAAACAAATTTTCATATTGTTTATAGTCACAGAAAAGATCTCTGGGCTCAAAGAAGCAAAAGCCCAATATAAAACGTAAGTCAAAAGTTTCAAATAAGGTCCGGAAAATAGTAAAACGCGATTTTCGGGCCACAAACGACCCCGAAGTGCCGAAAACTGACAGGGCTCATAGCAAAGCTATGAGCTTTGACCGTTGGGCCGTTTTTGAGTGGACATGTAAATTTCGTCTTAATCGGACACCGAAATTTTCTAGCGGAAATTTCTACGCCAAACGTAACTACGAACGTCGAAAAACTTAAAATTTTTATTTTTCACAAAAAAAAACTACAAGCCGCCGGCTATAGGGTCAAGCCGCCAGCTTCAGACACCAAGCCGCCGGGTCCTACACCCTAACCGCCGGGTAAATTAAATTTTGGCCAAACAGAGACATTTTGCCTTATAAAAGCTATAGAAGCCGCCGGGTTGGGTGACCAGCCGCCGGTTTTGTACCACTAGCCGCCGGGTCCACCATCAGACCCGCCGGTTCCCTTGTCTACACAGCAGCCTGCACAACTTAGTGCAAAAATGCGAAATTCAAACGCGCATATCTCACAAACCGTAAAGAATTAGGGTCTGAAATTTTGCAGGCACCTTTATATAGTCAAAATAAAACTTTCCCTTTTTACAATTTTTCAATTTTCACATTTTACGCGAAAACGGACGTGTAACTCATTTTAGGCCATTTCCGACCATTTAGTGGACACGCCATATTCCAAATGGCTTGGTTTCAGACTTCAACCTTTTACCAACATATTTCTATATATATTTAAGACGTGTGGGCATATTCATCACCCCCATATACCCTTCCTATCGTATTTTCACTCGTTGACCCGTTTAGGGGTCCAATTGGGCATTTTCAACCAAACAATCACATTGAATACCCAAAACACTTTCTACGCACTTTGTTACTATACTTATGAATTAAAGTCAATTTAACGCTCATCATATACGAACCACAACTCTTTTCAACCATTTAACCACTAAGTAACCCATTTGGGCACTTTTCTAACCCATTTGAGTTTCAACCCATATAACCACTATTTCATCACCCATTCCACATTACGTTGACTATTCTAAGTCCAACAAACTATTTTTCACCATTAGTGGCATACTATTACTCTAAAGCACCAATTCACATTAAAATCACTATATTTAGACCAATCACAACAAGTTTTCCAATTTCATGATCACTTTGACTTTTCACCACTTGTCAATACATATAAGTTTGGTTGACCACATCGACTTCATTGCTTTTCTACTTTTAGTATATATATCATAATTCAACCACAATCATGATCATTATTAATCATATTAACACATAAACATCTTGCCACATTCATCACTTTATGACATAGTAAATTCCAAATTCGACTCTACTAATTTCAACCTTGACTTTTCTGTGTCAAACATACAATTCCCAATCAATGGACACTTTCTCATTTAAACAACAACAAGACTCCAAATTACCTCGATTGTGCTATTCTAACCATCTCATTTCACTACATGGAGTCATATCAACTTTGCTAATCAAAATTTACTACTACACTTAATTATATTACTTCCAAATTATTGTCTTACAATAGTAAGTAATCCCACATAACAATTCATACAACTGATTTCATATTTCAATTTCTTATTGTAGACACAATTAATTCCACATAATACTACTATTACAACTTATTCAATAATGTGTCTACTCAATTCAACAATATATTACACCTTTCTATGATGTTAAACATCTCATTTAGTATCTCCTCATCAGATTTACAAACAACTATTATCAAGGATTCATCACGGAGAAATCATAGCAGTTTGATCCAATTTACTCTACTAATAATCATATCATGCCAAATCAAACAATTCAAGCTTATTAAATACACCAAGCTTATTAGAAAATACCTGATATATCTAGGCCCACAAGTATTGAGGAATCATTGAGAATACCAGACGGTTCCTCATGTTCCTCCGTCTCTGCAACCAAAACAACAATCTTGCAACTAATTATAGGTTAGTACACATTCAATAACAACTTTCTCATACAACCACTAATCCCCACCCATGGAATGTTTGACTTGACACAAATCTAAGTTTGGGATTGAACATCTTAAAATATCCAATTCACCCAAACCACGCTCTGATACCAACTTATAACACCCCTCATTTATACTCAATTTAATATAGTAAATCGGAAGCGTAAGTCCAAATAACTAGAGATAGTTTACACCATTTTATCAACATATAAAATTCCACCTTTTAAAAACATAACTTCTCGACATAGGTGTTATATAAAAACATGTTAAAACATTATTTTATACAATTCCACTATCAGAGTAATGCCTCAAGGTCAAACATTCCTTCTAGTCCAACTTCTTGCCCACCCAATATAATAGCCAAAACCTGCAAGAAGGGGTAATGTGGGGGATTAGCATAACGCTAAGTGAGCAGATAACTAATCAACAACCTAACTTAGCTCAACAACTTTGTGTACAACAATTAGCACTAAACAAACAAGTACACAATACAACACATCAACAATGCATCAGTTCAACAATGCAACAATTCAACTAATCAACAACACCATAATGAGGATCGGCGGCTCTGGGGATAACCATAACCCGGGTGGCTCCCCAAGAACACTTACCCAACCATATCCGTATGGCCATACGGACGAGACCGATAGCTAGTGATTATCTTCAACCAACACAGGAGATGTGTTAAACTTTGGATAACCAACTAGCCCAACCAACAGTTCAACAACTCGTTGCCTCATTAACAACTGATGCCCGAAGGCCAATTAATTCAAGTGATCACGTAATCAACAAGTCACATATTCAACTAGTCAACATATCAACAGTATTATTACTATCAACATAATCATCAATACAACTAATAAAGTAATAATACGTTACTTGTTGTAACCAAACTTGTTACAACCAAGTTACGCTGAGGATTAGAGATCCACTCACCGACCACCTCAGACATCCACTCAGTAGTCTAATATCACTGAGCCTTCTGCACATCTGACAATACAGTAGAATAATACAAGTTAGTTACTTGTCTCAAAATATATATAACATTATTCCAATATTACAAGCAACATCTTAACGACATAATTCACACTTACTTATCAAGTTTATGCTCATTAAAATCACAACCACATTTAATCAACTTTTACCATCCCATTTAACATGATTACACCTTCAACAAGGTTATTATCATTATCATCAAATATCATTAGTTCATTCAAATCCCCAACACAATGTTTCATAAACTCTTATCCACATAAATGCTAACTTTTCCCTTTGATTATTAACTAAGTGTTCTTAATCACAATTAATATCAATTTCCATCATATAATCCATCATGGTTATAATAATCCTCAAATTCTCAAGAACACCCAAACAATTTCACAACCCTTAGTATAATCTATGTAAATCATCATCTTTAATCAATCATAAAATGATCATTAACAACACTTAATTATTTATACATCATTAACTCAAGCTTAAAAGCTTTGATTATAACATAATCAACTAAACCCTTAAACTTTCTACAAAATCATACACTAATTCTCTCATTTCTAAGTTAGGATTTAGGTTATAATTATGATTTAAACATCAAATAACAATTATATAATCCTTTCATGCCTTAAATTCATCTCAATCATCACAAACCTCAAGAACACCAAACAAAAAATAACTTTTAGCTTGAATCTTGCTACTTATCATCATTAGTGAGTTTATCTCACATCAATTTCACCAATCTAAACCCTTAATTCGAATTATAATCAAGAACATCAAAGAACCCAAATTCTAGGGTTCATAAATTTCAAGAAATTGAGACTTACATGTTGATTAGAATGATTAGAGGATGATAACCTTTGATCTTGAAGCTTGAATTCGAATTTGGCATCATTAATTTGATGGAAGGAAGTGATTTTAAGAGTTAATCTAGGGTTTAAATGATTTATGCATATATGTATAATACGTACGTATGTATATAGATAAGGAGTCTTCAACCGACTCAAATATGAGGCTATCATATAATTGTTTAAATTTCATTCCCCGTACTTATCGTTGTCTGGAACTTAAAAAACCATTTGCGGGGAAACATTATTTTATTTTACCGTCAACTAAATAAAATTAAAACACTCAATAATTTATTAGTCACAATAAATTATTCGACTATTATCACTATTTATTTCAAATAATACAACACGCCTATTTTCTGACACACTTAATAATAATTCACAGTCAGAAAATATTAAATACTACTAGACCCGAGAACTGGGTGTTACAGATGCACTGTACACCGTTAGTACATCTTGGGTCTGGAAAACTGTGGAAATGCATAATCACATGGTACACCGTAATGAAAGCTCTAGACTAAAATATAACCATTAATATAAAGTTAATAGTCACCAAACCAACTCTTAATCTTAAATGCCTTGTTTGACTTTGTTGTCCTCGTAGTGTTAAGAAAGGTCGGAACCTTAGTGGGTATGTTACTCTATCTCATGCACCTAGGAACTAACATTCCAAGAAGGGTCGTTACTCCCTCACTGGATAACGTTGAAGAGTTGAGCATCCTCCTCCGATCAGACTCAATTTGGCCTAGTATTCAGTGACATACTGATTGGTTTCCCCAATCAGTAGGGTACTAGTGTTTACACTACGAACAATTAAGCTTAGATAAGACACAAACCTTTAAAAGACGTTTTCATATCAAAACCCTAGCATCACCCCCACATAAGCTAACGAAGTCATAACAGACACATATCCTCCATACCGATTTCATCCCTATTTCTATTTTATTTACTTTTTATTTAATTGCTTTAAAATACGGACATAAGTAACAAAAACCCACTCAAACTCTGTTTTAAAAAAATCCCATCACTAAAATAAACGACTTGTCTTGATACTCTCGTTTCACAATACGATTAGCTTGAAGAACGACCCTAGGTCATACTGCTGCTATACAGCCGTAGTAAAACTTAGGTCCCCAGCTCTTATAAATTTAAAACTCCACTGCCGTGTCCTCCTTCCGTTGCGTTGACGACCGTGACTGATCGAGTTCACGACAGGAACCCGACCGGTTGGCATCTATAATGCAAGCATTGTTATAACACCCCTCATTTAGTAAACCATTATAATAATGATTCTTGACTCGGAAGCGTAAATTTAAAACATATAAAAATACATAAGTTGTTTTCAAAACTTAACACACCACATTTATCAATCTATTACAACCATAATAATACCATAATGAGGTGTTATATCAATTCACCATTTTCTTATCAAATCAAAATATATCAGAGTATACTCCGGTTGTCAAACATTCCATCATTTCTAAGAACTTCCTGCCCAACCCAATATGTCCCATCAATTATAACCTGCAGGAAGGACTGTAGTGGGGTTAGCATAACGCTAAGTGAGGGAACCAATAAACACAGTCCAACTTAGCATAACAACTCTGTTTACATCAAATAATCGTAAATATACAATATCACAGAGTATCTAGAGTTTTGGGGAAACCTTCAGCCAAGAATATACAATTCTATTTCAATGAGATAACATCTCAATACAATAACATGTCAATGAGGATCGGTGGTTCCGGAGATACCATAATACCCGAGGATTCTCCAAGAACACTTATCGTACATATCCTTTTGGCTATAAAGGATGAGACCGATAGTTTGGTACTAATCTCATACGACCTAATTTCCTATTAACGATAAGTACAAGGAAATTCCTGTCGTCTTACAATAGTAACCAAACCCAACTAACACGTTGACCTCAATACCATGATGCCCGAAGGCCAAATAACAAGTGATCACATATTCAATCAGGTCAACATATCAGACTAAACAGTCTATCAACAGTATTATTACTACTAGCCATAATCATGATGGAAAACAAAAACAGTAATAATACGTTACTCGTTGTAACCAAACCTGTTACAACTAAATCACACTGAGGTTATAGATCCACTCACCAATACCTCAGTCGTCCACTCAGAAGTCTAATATTACTGAGTCTTCTCAAAATACTTTAATAAGGAAGCTAAAAAAATCAAGATGATGATGACGAATAAACTGAGGTGAAATCAACGATTACAATCACATGAACACTTTTGCGTTCTATGTCTCCTTTAATTAATTTTCTTTTTGTAAATGAGTTTTTAGGTTGTACAAAAAGAGAGAGAGATTTACAATTTTGGGAAAGTTGGAAAGAAATGAGTCGGCAATCCCAAACCGACTCATTACTTATTTAATTATTTTGTTTCCTTTCTAAACTTATCGTCTGGAACCTAAAACCTTTGGCGATTTCAACAATTTTATTTTACTGACAACTTTATAAAGTTAAAACGATTAATAATTTACTTGTCACAATAAGTCATTTAGCCCTTTTTTTTAATTATTTTCAATTAACAATACCAAATCATTTCCTAACATATTAAATAATAATTTAAAGTCGGAAAATTATTATTATACTACTAGACCCAAAACTGGGTGTTACAAATCTCTTCCCCTTTAAGAGATTTCGTCCTCGAAATCTAATCTCGCTCAGTTAATTTAGTGTAATAAAATCACATATTTGTCATCGTCTCTCATGTGTGATTCAAACTCTTTTTATATTTCCAGTTCACTAATACTGTAAGCATCTGCTTAATATAAGCTTAGTCATCTTTCAATTTGATGACTTAACGTACCCTATGCCTTTCAAGCAACTTATAATGGTAGTTACACATTTTCAATTTTTTCCACATGTACATATCTAAATGTACATGTTATATACTGTATCTAAATCTTATTCCCATATATAAAATGATCACTTAAGTGAATCATTCACAGTTAACCAGGTAACCACCTTTAAACATTTAATCACTTAGCATAAGTGAATTACATAATCCTCTTTAATATTATATTCTTACAATTATAAACTAGCGCCATGCTAGAATCTTTAAAATCAATATAATAACTTATAACTTTTTCCAGTTAACAACAATATTAAAAGTGGTTATAAAACCACCATACACATATCAACAATGAACATTAAATTTCACATAATAACTAGCAACCAAGCTAGTATCCATATATCATTTTAACTAGTAAAATACTAAAATCTTTACTTTTGCAACTAATTCATTCAAAACTATATTTGAAATTTCGAACCACCTGGTTATATGAAATCTTTTACCCCAACTTATCTCAAAGTCATATAAACTGAATCACATATTAACAAGCAAAGTAGAGGTCAAATTCTATAGGCAAACTCATAATCACAAAATCATAAAATCACTTAGTACCAAATCTCCTCTGATAGAAGCTAAGGTTTCATCAATGGGTACTTTGCAACAATAGCACATGTACCACATTATCACAATGTGCTAATCACAAGCACATATCTAATAATATCCATATTATTATATCCATCTTCAATTGACCTCTACATAGGCTTATTTCACAATTTGATTCTTTTAAGTTGCAATTCACTATTTTATCCCGTCAGTAATCATACAACATCAAACCGAATTACATACCATTCTCAAATAATAATAATATAATTATCAATTTTTCAATCTCAACCATTCAGTACATAACAGCATATAAAATTTCACCTAACTTTCCAACAATGGAAACATAATCATCAATTCCAGGTTTCCATTTACACTTTCGTAGTATCTCATATTTCTTATTGACGACGTGTCAATTTAATTTTCTATAATAAGCTATTCGGCGATTAAAGCATTTACTAAGCCTTTAACATCATGAATCAATAAACACATATTCATCTCAATAGATATTGAAAACATTTACAAATCAACACTCTATATATTATCTTATATCATAACTATCCTTTAGGACAATTCAGTGTTTCTCTCCCCCTAAGATTCATGTTATAACTTGTTTGTCCCTTACTTAGGATCTAACAGAACCGAGTCACTCAATCGTTTGCGGAATCAACGATTAAGTTATAATACTAACGCAATGAATAATCAAACACAATAATTATAAAACCGAACGTTATATTATTGCTTATGGTCGATCAGATTACAGAGAATTTCGACAAATTGTGTTTAGGGTTTCGTCAACCCTAAAACAGAAAACGTAAAACGTTTATATACAAAACTGGCATCTGCGACGTCGCACACGACGTCGCAGGCCCAAGCCCATACGACGTTGACTACGTCACAGGCCCAAAACCTGACGTCGCACCTGCGACGTTACGCGCTACGTCGCATGAGTCAGGAAACGCAAATCTAAATACAAACTACGAGCTAGACCAACTGACAGACACTAAACATGTACCAACAAACTCCCCCGTGTCTTCAGCTTGGTCTTCAAAAATCTTCTTTAAACCCAGCCCGCAGGAAATTGGCCATCGGCATGAATTCCATTAGCCACGCAAACAGTAACAACATTGTAAAACTGCTCGGCTAAACGTCTGTTGAACTCATTCTTCTGACCAACACAAATCCGATCATCATAGAGTTTTCTTAAATCTTTTTCATGAAAATTAATCAAACTCATCGGATCATACAGTCTAAACGTTGCTTGCTTCAAATTCCATATACCTCCAACTTCTGGCCACGGTTCAGAATCTGGAACGAAAGTAATAACCGATTCACCAGTCTGTAGATCAAGTTCCCATTTTACAAGTCTTCTCAGAAAATAATAAGGAACTGGTTCCAGAGGTATCTCAGTCAAACAGTTAGCAGGCGGATAGTGAACTTTAACCATAGGCTTCCTGGTAACTGGATCAACTTTCCTTTTGAACGTATACCGAGTGCCCAACGTCGGTTTCAATTTAGAATATGTCTTCGATAACACTTCCCGACGTAAATTTCTCTGAATGAACTCGGCATAATCATTCTCGAACGGATTAATCAATTTAAGCTGAGCTAATCGATTAATCTCTCCTTTTGGCAACGTACTTAATCTATCAAAACGCATTCTAAAGTACTGAACTCCATCTTCTCTCTTAATCATAAAAAGATTCCTCTGACACTTCCAGCTTTTAATAACTCTGGTATAATTTCGACTAACCCGGTACACTTGACATTTAACTGGAATAGGAACTGGATTTCGTCCCTTAGGCCACCATTTCTTGTTTCTCTCTCTCTTTTCTTCAGCAGTTAATTTCTTCGCTGCTGAGTCCGGTGCCTGTGTCTCTGGAGCTGGAGTTGCAGCAGAACTAGATTCTCCATGTTGAGCTTTAGCAGGTCTCTCATCTTCACTTGAATCAGACTCTATAATAGGTGCATCATCATAAGCTTCCCCAGAATGTGCATCATCATACGTTTCATCTGAATTCAACTGTTCCTCTTCAATCGAAACATCCTCATTCATCTGAAAATCATTATCCGTTTCTTCCTCAGAGCCAACACCACTAGCCATTCTTTGAATAAACGATAAGTCCGCAAATGAATAGTCAACAGCCAGCGGTCTCGGTTGCCCTGGAATATCATCAACACAAAAGTAATCCAAAACAGAAATATTTTCATTAACAGTTTCAAGTACAGGGTTGGGATTTACAGACGCAGGTTCACTTGACTCTAAAGTGGGTATCCCAGACCCAGACTCCCCCGAGGCAAGTAACCTGCCTTCCAAAACATTAACCATAATCTTCGTATCCTCAAGCTCTTTAGATTGAACCTCGATCAGTGCAGCTTGTTCAGCAATCTTTTCGTCTTGAGCCTCCAGCTTTTGCTTCATCTTCTGCATATCATCCATAATCTTTTGCATGAATGCTGGAGTCGGTTGAATCTCAAAATCAGCTTGCGGCTGTGGATTGACTGGAGCTCTGGCTGATGAAGAACGACGAACACGACGACGAGGACGATAAGTTTCATCAGCAGAATCATCACCGTCTCGTGTACGTTTCCCAGTATCCCTTGGAGGTACATACTTGCGTCCTGCCCTGATCCGACGCTGAATTCTCAAATATCTGAATGAATCGGATAGCCTGATACGTTCCATCTCAGAGGGATGCGGAACAATACCATCCGAATGCTCAGGCGTCGGACCCCCATCCTGAGGACCTACATTTTCTGCAGCTTGTTCAGAATCAGAACTCTCGACCGTGTCGTGAGATGCTGGATTGTCTGAGTCAACGTGCCCAAACTGCTCGATGTTCTCCAAAAGAGCATCTACATTCTCCCCCGCAGCTTGAACAGGGACGTTCACAAATGGTTGTTGCGGTTGTTGTGGTGCTGGAATGTCCATATATTGAGGTTCCGGAGGCGGTACGTAATTCTCATCAACAATAGCACCGAATAAGGGAACATCCCTTGCCGCCTGAACCCCACCTGCACAAATAGTAAAGATCCGATTCATCATCGGTGAAATCTTTAATTGCTGATCGATGTCACCCTGTGCTTGAAGATCTGGATGATAACGATTGATGTGCAACTGAATAAATCTCGGATATAAGATCCATTTCTGATCCCCGGCATTCGCATTATCAACCATAGCCTTGAATATAAAACCCGAGAAGTTGAACGGCTTGTTGTACACTAATGCTAACATAGCAGAAGCCAAACTTCTGCTCATACCATCCGTTCCACCTTTTCTATTGCCCAAACAAACGATAATCACGTGCATCAAATATCTCCAAACACGTGTGAGATTCGCTTTCCTATACTAATCCGTGGGAATCCCGGGATATCCAATCCTTTGCATAGCTCCCGAAACGAAAACATGATCAAAACCGACTGGCATATTCGGTTGATCATTCAGCTGTAAAAGTTCCCGAATACTCTGTTCTGTAATAGTGATTTCCGTATCAAGAACTGTAGAAACCAGTCTTCGAACGTCGTTATCAGTAACAACAATTGCGTTTCTCCAGAAAGGGTTGATCAGATTTCCAAAAGCCACAGTGTTATCCGAAATGGCGTGGAATACCCTTGAACGCCTCAGAAATGCAATCATCTGACGATACGGTGCAGCTTTATCAGAAGTATCATCAAGGTAAGCAGCAGTATTGTGACGCGCTTCGAAAACAAGAGCCATATCTGCAAAAACAGAAACATACAAGATATTCTCGAAAAGCGTTAGAACAAACAAAGTATTCCAAACTTATCACAAACGAAAGGTTTCATTGATATGTTAAATAAGTACAATGTTACAAACACAAATATCAAATCCTAAACCCTAAACCCTAAACCTAAACCTAGACCGAAGATCCTGGTTAAACGAATACAGCCAAAATCCAAGACAAGGTCAGGCTAAAATCCAAGACAGGGATGGTATCCCACCAGACCAGAAGGCCGAGATCCAGGATAATAAAGGAATTCCTCCAGACCATAAAACCAAGATTCAGGACAAAGAGAGAATTCCACATAACGGTAAAGGGATTCCTCCAGACCATAAAACCAAGATTCAGGACAAAGAGAGAATTCCACCGGATCATTAGCCAACCGAGACAAAAATGGTCATATCTAAGTGACCAGATAAAAGCTTTAAGGTGCTGGACCACCAGAAAGCGCAAAAGAATCCACGACCGGAAGAAGATCCTTCTAGCCGCGGACGGGCGAGTAGTGACACTCTTTTGGGCTGAAGCAGTAAGCACTATCTTTGTCGTTCAGCTAGGAACTGAAAGAAATCACTCGCCATTGCTGGACAGAATTTAAAAGTCAGAAAAAACGAACATTTGATTGGTAACAAAAAAATGTCATTTTTCTGTGATTAGCGACGTAGGTGATCACGTCGCATTTCAAATAGCGACGTAGAAAAGGACGTCGCAAAATAATAACAATAGCGACGTAGACTGTTACGTCGCACAAAATTCGAGCGACGTCGATAGGTACGTCGCATTTTGCAATTTATTGTGAATTTAATCACATTAATAAAATAGCGACGTAGCGAGGGACGTCGCGTATGACGTCGCGGTAAAAAGTGACGTAGGGAAGGGCGACGTAGGCAGGTAAGAATAACTAATGAGAGCGACGTAGGCCACGACGTCGCAGCGTACGTCGCAATGAAGAACATTCATCCCCAACCCAGAAACACTAACCATCAAATTTAGGGGTTTTCAAAATCAAACGCACTAAAAGGTGCGGCAACTAATGGTGATCACGAAAACATAAATTATACAATGTTTAGATCACGATTACACAACTAATTCAACCCAAATCGAGAACCCTAAAACCCGCAATAAACATTTAACGATTAACGCAAAAATACACGGTGAAAAAGGGTAAGATTGGTACCTAAGTGTGCGGAATAACGAGTAGAAGAAAACTACGAGAGTGAATCGGAGTGAAAACGGCTACAAATCACGAAAATGCTCGAAGCAGTGCTACGTCGCAAATCGCCAATGGTACGTCGCAGGCTACGTCGCAGGTGAATATTGAATAGTGTGACGTTTGACGTCGCGGTTGAGACTATATATAGTCTAACCCTATGTGCGACGTAGTCTGGGACGTCGCAGGCGACGTTGAGTGTGACGTCGCATAGAGCAGTCAGTATGTGATTTGAGTCGATTTTGAAATTTTCAAGAACCATTTACTCGTTATTTTAGCAAATAATATCTAAATGAGTCGTGACTTGGGAAAAATAACATAGAATAAAAATAACGAAAAAATCTTTTTGTTATTTTCTTTAATATCACAAAAGGTAAAAATATAACAAAATAAAATTACTAACACTCTATTTTTGGTGACGGAGTTGTTTTGTCTGATTAGGGATCATATCGGAATAACATGCATTTATTAGGAATAGTAAGTGTTATTTCGATCATCAGTATATTTGTCCACTTTAAATTTACGTGGCACATTTAAAACACCTATTATAAAAATTATTTCAAAACGATTATTGGTATTGTTTGTCCACCTAAACACGTTACATCCTTGTCTGTGAGTTAACCTGTTATTGTTAGTATGAATATTTCTCAGTGGTCCCCACCATAGATTTACCCCTATAACTTAGACATGAACATAGTTTCTAAATTTAGAAAGAATATAAGAGAATCAATTTTAAGAATCAAGCCAGCGGTGACAGGTCTGTACTTGCGTACAACAGAGCAACATAACTTGATTCAGGTGTAAGCAAAACCAAACGCAGTCAAACCAAATTGAGTGGCGACCTTGTTTAGTACCTTAAATTTTAGACGTTGCAAGTACTTTGACTCACGTTTGCTTAGTTTTGAGAGTAAGCTGAATTGAGACCAGGTCTGCACTTACGTACAACAGAGGAAACAATCAGCAAACTCCCCCAAGAGATCTCAGATATACGATCCAAAAATAGAAGTATGTCAAGCTATGCTAAGGAATTAAGACATAGAGTCGTACATCACGAGGTGTTTACCACATGATCATAGACAAGTATTTAAATTACTTCTTAATATCTCAGAGACCGGTGTGTACCATGCCTACCAATACATCGTATGATGAAGATAATTTGGATAAAAACTGTTTTAAGTGTGTCAGATAAACCTACTGACACATCCAAGATAAACCTTAAAATTCCATTTTGTGCATGTCACCCGATGTACTATCATATCCCAAGTTGTTTACAGACACAACTTCAACGTCTATTTTAAAAATGTTGCAACCTTGCGTTTTCTTTAATACTAAAGAGTATAAAGAGTGGCTGTTGCGATGTTGTTGTTGTTGTTTTTTTTTTTTTTTTTTTTTTTAAATTGAATTTAAAAACTTAAAAATCCAAGTCACAAATCATTTCTTTGACTGAAAGAACCTTAAACCTATCAGATTGACCAGTTCAATAAAACGTGATCGTAAAAAGGCTTTTGTGAAAATGTCCGCACACTGCTTAAGGGTATCTATATGTACGACATCTATAAGGTGTTTTTCAAAGCAATCCCGTATGAAGTGAAACCTAAGTTCAATATGTTTGGTCTTAGAGTGCTGTACGGGATTGTGTGTTATAGATATAGCAGCTGTATTATCAATATAAATAGGAGTCATAGAGAGATTGAACCCGTAATCACGCAGCTGATGCTGAATCCAGAGAACTTGAGAACAGCAACTTGCAGCAGCAACATACTCGGCTTCAGCTGTGGAAATAGCAACCGCAGTCTGCTTTTTGCACTGCCAAGAAACTAAGCGCGATCCAAGGAACTGACATCCTCCAGTAGTTGACTTCATATCTATCTTGCAGCCACCAAGATCCGAATCCGAATAGGCAGTTAACTCGAAGTTTTTCTCGTTTGAATACCATAGACCCAGAGATGGCCTAAAAGCGAGATATCCAAAAATGCGTTTTACTGCCTTCATATGAGACACCTTCGGATTTGCTTGAAATCGTGAGCAGAGTGAAACAGCAAACACTATATCTGGTCTTGAGGCAGTCAGGTACATGAGAGAGTCTATCATTGAGCGATAGTCTTTCTCCTTGCAATCTTCATCGTCCTCATTAGGTCCAAGATTGTGTCTTGCTTCAATTGGAGTGCCGTAGTGTTTACAGTTGAGCAATTCATATCGCTTTAACATGTCAGTGACATATTTTGACTGGTGGATATAAATTCCATTGTCAGATTACTCAACCTGTAGTCCCAGAAAGAACGTAAGTTCCCCCATAGCACTCATTTCAAACTCAGATTTCATCAGTCTTTCAAAATCCTTGCACAACTGATCATTAGTTGATCCAAAAATTATGTCGTCCACATAGACCTGCACAAGTAACAAATCCGCTCCTTCCCGTTTGATGAAAAGCGTGCTATCAATCTGTCCTCTGTCAAAACCATTCTTCAGCAAGTACTTGGCAAGTCGCTCATACCAAAGTCGAGGAGATTGATGAAGACCATACAAAGTTTTCTTCAGTTTGCAAACATGATTAGGATGCTTTGGGTCTTCAAAACCAGGAGGCTGACACACATAAATCACTGCGTCGACATATCCATATAGAAAGGCACACTTCACGTCAAGTTGATACACACGGAATCCTTTAAAAGAAGCATAGGCTAGAAAAATCCGAATTGATTCCAAACGAGCAACAGGAGCGAAAACTTCATCATAGTCAATACCTTCTAATTGACTATATCCTTGAACTACCAGACGGGCTTTATTTCGAATAACCGCCCCACGATCATCCATTTTGTTACGGTAAACCCAACGAGTACCCGTCAAGTGAGCACCCTTGGGTAGAGGAACGATTTCCCAAACATTCATCTTGTTTATTTGCTGTAGTTCCTCCTGCATAGCCTCGACCCAAGATGGATCCTTTAAGGCTTGTTCAACCTTTTTAGGTTCAATTTGAGACAGATGACATGAATCGATATGAGCAATAAGTCCCAAAAGCTGCTGAGCTGAAGTCTGCTTTGCTTGTTGACGTGTTTGAACAGATGTATGAGGATCACCAATGATATTATCAATGGGGTGATCCTTATGTATACGAGTTTCTGGTATGGCACTTGGCACAAGATTCACACCCAGATTGTTCAAATCTCCCTCAGTTTCGGGAGTAGCAGCAGACTCAGGAGAGGCTAACTCTTCTTCTTCCCCTTCATCTTCAGGAGAAAATAAGTGAGAGTAGGCCATTGTTTCTTCCATTTCATCTTCTTCTTGAGGTTCCTCTAAAGGAGGCATGTTTGGATCATATGGAAGCTCCTTTGTGTAGTTATAAACTGTTTTAGAAGGAGCAGCCGAAGATGGAGTAGGAGATGGTGTAGTTGGTGGTGATTTGGTTGTTTGTGAAGGTGTAGGAGTAGTTTGTGGAGGTGTAGGATTAGTCGGTGGAGGTGCGGGTGTTGCATTGGGAGATGGGTCGGATGGTTTATTATGTACAGGTGTATCTTGAGTAAGATCAAGCTCATGAAGTATAGAAACCAATTCTTCCGTTTCATCTTCTTCCGAAATATTGAAAGAGTTGAAGAGGTTTCCATAGTTGAAAAACCAATCCGGACCCGTTCCTTGAGGAGGTTCCGTATACCTTAAACATTTCACTTCAAAATGCTCCTCAATCTGATTCGTTGATTTGTTAAAGACTCTTTTGTTCGGAGAGTTGACTGAATATCCAAGAAAAATCCCTTCAACAGCTTTATCACCAAACTTAGAGACCTTATCTTTTGTTATCATGATCAGGCATGGACACCCAAATGGTTCTAGGAACTGCAGATTTGGCTTACGGTTATTGAAAAGTTCATAACACGTTTTGTTCTTTTTCTTAACCGTGAGTACTCTGTTGAGAACATAACAGGCAGTATTAACTGCCTCAGCCCAGAAGATGATTGGTAACTTGGAGTCAGCTAACATAGTCCGAGCTGTCTCGATGATTGTCCTGTTCTTCCTTTCTGCAACTCCATTCTGTTGTGGAGTCCTCGGAGCACTAAATTGATGCTCAATACCTCTTGTAGCACAAAACAATTCGAGAGTTGATTTCTTGAATTCAGTTCCATTATCGCTTCGTATCCTTTTCACCTTCAAGTTGCACAGATTTGCAAACTTGTCCAACAAATACACCAGAATCTCAGGAGTTTCCCCTTTTGTAGTCAAAAAGTAAACCCACGAAAACCTTGAGTAGTCATCAGTAACTACCAAGCAGTAAGACCGACCACCAATGCTCTTTGTAGAGACTGGACCGAAAAGATCCATATGCAGTAGTTCCAATGGAGCATTTATGGAATTCACCTGCTTAGACTTATGGGACTTCTTACGTAACTTTCCTTTTTGGCAAGAGATACAGTCATCCTTTAGAGCAAATGACTGTTTTGGAACTCCTAGCACAAGGTCATTTTTAGTCAAGAAATTCATTTTTCGGAAATGAATATGTCCCATTCGTCTTTGCCAAAGCAGTGATTCCTTTTCAGAAGCCTTAGACAAGAGACACGTATACTCGTTCGAGGTCTCAACAGTTCTCATGTTCAGAATGTATGTGTCATTCTTTCTTGGTGCTCTCAGTAACACCCATTCTTCTGGAATGACATACCCAGGCTTCAGTATCACACACTCTGTCTTTGTGAACGCAGTGGTATAATCTTTATCACAGACCTGTGAAACACTTAGCAAGTTGTGCGTAAGCTGTTCCACGTAGTTCACATTTTCAAAACTAACATTGCCGTTAGTTAACGTTCCTCTTCCAGAAATGGTTCCCCCAGTATCTCCAGCAAAGGCAACATATCCTCCTGCGTATGGTTTAATATCCACAAGAAGAGATACATCGCCTGTCATATGTCGCGAGCAGCCGCTATCCAAATACCATTCACTATCTTTAACGCGTTCTGACTGCTGCAACACACAAACGAAGGAGATTAGTGAGAAACGGTGACCCAAGCCTTTACAGACTTAGGTCGACCGTGGTCATCAACAATAAGCACGTCAGATAGGATTTTATCTTTAAACAAATTAGAATTTTTATCTGATGTGTTATTGTTGACGACTGAAGAGTCAACATCAGACTCTTTTCGTTTCCAAACTTTAGAAGGTTCGGAATTGATATTAGAAGTAATGTTGGGCTTTTGAATTGGCAAAGATTTTTGCTCAACATTACTTGGCTTTAAAACAGGCTTGGGAGAGTTTGAGTGACGCCTAGGTGGAGATTTTGAAAAAGAATTTCTGTAAACAGATGTCCTAGGCATCTCTCTCCCATATCGCTGATTTGACAGCTTTGGGCATTCACGAATTAAATGTCCTTGTTTCTTGCTGTAGAAACAAGAACGAGTCTCAACAAACGGTTGAGGCTGAGGAATTACCACAGGAGATGAAGAAACATTTCTAGAACATGAACATTGCGTACACGTTTTAGAAGATGTTTGTTTTGGTTGAGAGGTTGAAGTTGATGGTTTATCATACGAAACATGTTCATTTAATAATTTTCTTTGCAAAATCTTTACAGGTGACTGTAAAGTTTGTTGTTTCGAATTTAAAACCTTGGCTTTTCCCTTATTTGGTTGAATCTTAATTTCAGGTTCAACCTTTGAAATCACTTTTTCAGGTTTAACTGCAACCTTCTTAACCTCAGGATACTCCTGATCCGTAATGTCCTCAATCTCAACAATCTCCTCAATAATAACAGGAGATTCATTCTTTAACTCAACACTCTCCTTAACACTAACAGGAGATTCATGCACCGACTTAACAAACGTTGGCAAGGGGTACTCTGGCCGCTTGGTTTTCTCCTTTGCCGGTTTGTTGTGTTTGGTCTCTTTAGCATCTTTAGCTTTGATTCCATAAAGCTTTGACCAATCAACTGGAATCTCTTCAAAGCCCTCCTTAACAGGCAGGGGACAGTGAGTAGTAGGAGGAGGGACTGAGTGGTATCCCAATCCCTCATTCTTTTTCCCACTAGTACCATGCTTGCTAAGAATTTCATTAAACACAACCGTTGAGGAATTTGAACCTAAGATTTTACTCTTATAATTCTCATACTCAGCTTTTAAATCTGTAAGTTCTTTCTTTAGTAGTTCAACTTCAACAAGATAGCTTTTAATGGCATATTCTTGACTAAAAACCTTAGATTTATATTTCTGAGTATCTAACCGATGAGCCTCAAGATGTTTTTCATAAAGTTTCTCATTAGCTTTTAAGAAATTATTTGACTCGGTTAGTTTTTCATTTTTTTTTCTCAACTCTACGGTTTCATTCTGAAATGCCTTTAGAGATTCAGTTAACTTAATACATGAGATACAATTTAATGGTTCATCAGGTACCTCATTCACGATGTGAGCCATCAAACACTGTTGGTATTGCTGGGAGACAGCCGTCCAATCTTGACTTGTGGGCTCGAAAACAATCATGGCATTATCAGCAGGCCCTTTCTTGGTAACTTCCATTTCTTT
This sequence comes from Helichrysum umbraculigerum, assembly GCA_949592205.1. NCBI lineage: Eukaryota > Viridiplantae > Streptophyta > Magnoliopsida > Asterales > Asteraceae > Helichrysum > Helichrysum umbraculigerum. The sequence goes on from CATIUR010000005.1 coordinate 24,541,664, forward strand.
GGCCTTTGGAGGAGTAGAAGGTGTTGTGAATCCCGATGCTGGCATTTTGGGTTTCTCGCACTCCCTGGTGAAGTGACCCAAATTTTGACAATTGTAACATCGGACCTTACTCTTGTTAAATCCAAAGCCAGTCTTTCCATCACCTTCCAAGCTTTTACGCCCTGTCCTCTGCAAGAACTTTTGAATTCTTCGGGTGATCATTGCCACATTCCAAGTTAGATCCATTTGCTCCAGATCATCTTCATCAAGCTGAGCATAGTCTCCCTTAGTCAGTGTGACACCCCCAAATTTAATGATGTGCGGAAGCTCGATTTGGGTGTCACTAATCAATATACAAAGCACATAAGATATAAGGAACGACCACTATATGCGTCGTTTTGGACTTTCATAAATAAAGTAAATGTTTACATCAAAATAATATTACATTAGCTCGGTTCCTGAAATTGAGAGATTACATGGCATAATTACTTTTACAAAATATAATAATGCAGTCCAATCTCTAATTGTATGTATGCTGACTCGAGCTAGTAATCCCTGTTTGTGCAGTCAACCTACTGCTGTGTACCTGTGATATATACTAAAATGGGTCAGCGAAAACGCTGGTGAGCTCACAGGTTTGTATGTCAATGTATAATTGTAAGAACCGCAAGATTTATATTGAATTTAAAATGCAATTAAGCAAAATAAAAGTTATACAATCCATGAGCACATAGTCTGAGCTTAACTTGATTTGTCAGGCCCAATTAAGGAAACCTAACTTGAAATGCCTCCTACGAGTGTCTAATCCACACTCGTCTTCCCAAATGCTATAAAGGACTTTAAATTGATTAGCTTGAAACTCATGTAGTATTTGAAGGTTGGTACTTGCGTTCTACTCGTAAAGCAAAACAGAGCAGTATTATCACACCCCTAGTTGTAAAATAGTGAAAATGGGGCTATGAAACTCACCTGAGTCCTGAAGTGTTTAATTTAATAAACTTGAAGTAATTAGCTGTAAGTTGGTGTCCAAAGACTTGAAACCTGAATGTGTCCACGACACTTAAATTGTTATTAATTGTATTGGTATCTCGAAAGACTACCATTGGAATTGTTTGTCTAACTTAATGTCCAAATTACCCCGATTTGGTTGATTGTATTGTTACAAGTTACTCCGACTTGTTTGATTTAAATTGATACAAGTTACAATGACTTGTTTGAATTAAATTGATACAAGTTACAATGACTTGTTTGAATAAATTGATACAAGTTACAATGACTTGTTTGAATAAATTGATACAAGTTACAATGACTTGTTTGATTTTGAAGTATGTTTTGAAAACGCGTACGGCCCGTTGGTGACGGTTGTAACAATAGTTCAAAAATGTTATTATATTGTTGCTACAGTGAATTGCTACAGTAAAATTTGACTTTTCTACAGTAACTTTGACTTCGAAATTTTTGAGTTTTGAAGATTCTGTTTTGTGCGACGTAGCCTGCGACGTGGGCTGCGACGTAAGGTTTTGCGACGTAAGAGTTTTGCGACGAAAAGGGTTGCGTCGCTAAAGTCAACAGTGCTAAGTCAATAGCGACGTAGGGCGCTGCGTCGCTAATGCGACGTAGGTTCGGTTTGCGACGTTAAGGTCTGCGTCGCTATGTGCGACATCCGCAAGTCAATGCGACGTAATAGGCTGCGTCGCTATATGCGACGTTGGGGATATAGTGCGACGTAGGTCGCTGCGTCGCATTTGCTCCAGGCCAAATGCGACGTACGGGGTCTGATCGGAGTTTAAACTTCAAAAACGCATTTTCCGGCCATCGATCGGCCTAATATTTTTACCCAACCCATTTTAGGACATTATAAGGTTATACAAACAACTAGAAAGTTATAAAACTTAAAAACAAGAGTTTTCGGAGTTGTGTCGGAAACTTACAAATCGCCGAATTGAAATTCCGGAAAGATAGGATTGTAGATCGCGAAGTGGTGAACGTTTTATTCCAAATGAGTTTGAAGATCCAAGGTCGTTTAAGGTGTTTATTTTTGTGATTTGTGAGTTTTGATAATGGTGGTGATTTGAGAGAAAATAAGAGAGGAGAGAGAGAAAGGAAAGGAGAATGAAAGAAAAGAAAAGATGGGAGGTGATTTTGGTGGGGATCCCCCACCACTTTCAGTCTACGCACCACGCTCCGTGTGGTGTTCGTTTACTCCGTCGTTTAAACGTTAAATATTTATTTTCTAAGTTTTTATGTACGTCCTAAAATACGAATGATTATTCAGTATTTTCGTTGAAGTATTTTACTAAACATTTAGTAATTATATTATAAACGGTGATTTATCTCATTTTGTTCGCGAATTTATATTTTATTCGCGTTTATATTAATTGTGTGATAAAACTTGGATTCTCAATATTATTGACATAATATTTTTAAGCACGATAACGTTATTAATAATCCTTGTATTACTCAATAAAATTGTTCACCAACGTCCGTATATATTAAATCGAAATTTATTCGATTTGAAACTCGTACGATTTAAACAAATCGCATAATTGTAGATATATATTCAACAATATATATAATAATTGATATATTAATTAGCCTAACACAGAACTAATTACATGTATTAAAACTTGATTAGGCACTAAATTCTAGTCCTAAATTGACGGGTGTCACAGTCAGCTCCAAAGTAAGATTCGGTTGAGTTACCAAATCCTTGTATGAGCTTAAGAAAGCTGTGTAAATGGCAGCTTGCTCCTGAATAGCAGGTGAGACTTGAACCTGTTGTTGATTTGAAGAAGGTCCAGTCATGAAAACAGAATGAATCCCATCGGAAGAAGAAGAAGAGGTTGATGAAGCATTTGTATTTGTCACGAAAGCGACTCCAGATCCATAAGTCTTTCCAGAGTTGATCTGAACACCATACACACTAGGATTCTGAACAGCAGCACCAGACCTAGTTTCTTTCTTCTTAATCTCCATCGCGTGAGCTTGAAGATCCCCTATCAACGTATCCAAAGACATGTTTGCAAGTTCTTCATTTTCTTTTAAAAATTGAACTTTAACATCCCAAGAACTTGGCAACACATCCAGTAGCTTCTTATTTACTTCAATTGAAGGAAAAGTATAACCCCCTTCAAACAACTCACCAACCAACCGTGAGTACCTAGTGAATAAAGAAGTCGTGTCTTCATTAGGAAGGATGTCAAAGATATCGTACTGTTTCTTAATCAGTTCGAGCTTGGCTTCCTTGTACTTATCATTTCCTCCACAACGAGTTTCAATTGCCTTCCATAAATCATAGGCTGTTTCATGAGTTCTGAAAAGCCATAGAACATCCTTGGTTAGACACATTTTAATCATTGAAAAAGACTTTCTTTCAGTATCAAAATCTTTCTTCTCCTCGGGAGACATAGCTTTATAGGTCTTAGCAGGACGAATACCACGGTATTCCCCTTCAGCTAAAGGAGCTACATAACGCTCATGTAATGGTCCCCATAATTCTGGACAATGAAAATCAATGTATTGCTCAACTCGGTCTCTCCAGTATACATAATCCATGTCCGCAGTAAATAATGGAGGTTTATTACTTGAACCTATGTCATTACTTTGTTTAATCATTTCTCTCAGACCTCTAATATCCTCTTTATCAGCTGCCATTGTAATTACTTAACTGAAAAACTATCTTCTGATCTTAGCGACGTAGATGATTACGTCGCACAAAGATTATGCGACGACGTTAGGTACGTCGCAAAAAGCAAAGGATTCAATTAAGAATCAGAAATATGCGACGTTGAGAGGTACGTCGCAGATGACGTCGCAGAATCACACTACGTCGCAACACAGCGTCGCAGAAGACTAATTGAAGTCAAAATAACAACGTCGCGGATGACGTCGCAACAGTACGTCGCACAGACTAATTAAAGTCCAAATTACTAACGGCGCACGCGACGTAGCAGATGACGTCGCAGGTAACGTCGCAAAACGCGAAAACCTGCGGCCAAAAACCCTAAAAACGAATTTTTAACCCAAAAACCAAAACCACGAATGAAGATCGACGAAAACCTTCAATAATCCCAGTAATATTGATCGAACACCTGTAAAAACACAAAAAACAAACGTAATAATCACAAAACAATATGAGAATCACGTCGCTTTATCCCGAACTCGATCCTAATCGCCAAAAACGAGCACTTTCTGCTCTGATACCAGTTGTTTGTCCCTTACTTAGGATCTAACAGAACCGAGTCACTCAATCGTTTGCGGAATCAACGATTAAGTTATAATACGAACGCAATGAATAATCAAACACAATAATTATAAAACCGAACGTTATATTATTGCTTATGGTCGATCAGATTACAGAGAATTTCGACAAATTGTGTTTAGGGTTTCGTCAACCCTAAAACAGAAAACGTAAAACGTTTATATACAAAACTGGCATCTGCGACGTCGCACACGACGTCGCAGGCCCAAGCCCATACGACGTTGACTACGTCGCAGGCCCAAAACCTGACGTCGCACCTGCGACGTTACGCGCTACGTCGCAGGAGTCAGGAAACGCAAATCTAAATACAAACTACGAGCTAGACCAACTGACAGACACTAAACATGTACCAACATAACTTTTCTCAATGTATAACATTAAACAACTTAACATTATTTTATGTCATATGTTAAATTGTATAATTAACATTCTGTTTGAATAGCATTCCATTCGCATATTAAAACTTACAATAATAAACAAGCAATATATGATAACAAAAGATTCATTTCAAAGCTTCTTTTATATACAGATTTACAGGTAAGGATCCGTCGGATTGGATATGAATCCACCGGATCCCCCTTTTGATCCGCCGGATCCAACCTAGATCCGTTGGATACAATAATTCATGTACTTTAATTATATTACTTTTTTTGATGTCAAAATAAAATGTAGATACGACCAATTGATATCCGTCGGATCCATATTCTTTTCAGCAACTTCGAAAATTTCGAGTTACAACAATTCAAAACGAGTTTAAACCAATTCCAACATCTCAACTTTGGTTTCAGTACAAACTTTAAATATGTATCTCTTTTAACTTTGTGAGAGTTATGACTTAAATTTTACATACATATTCACTTTAATAATAATAATGACTTTTCTCTTCACATTCTTAGTTGACAACTCATATCACAACCCGTTTGGGAATTCGACCACGATTCAAACAAAACATTATTAGATTTTATACCCGTTTAACTATTTCAACATTGTTGACTATTTGTCAACTTCGAATTCCATCAACCAATTAACAGTTATATCTAACCACCTTTTTCAAGATTGACTCGAATATGACCAATCATAATTCAATGATGGTATACCATACACAAGACTCTTTATTTGATGTTTGACTTTTATAGTCAACACATCATCATATTCACATATTATATTATTATATTTACCCTCAAACACAGACCTTTTCATATTTAACCATCATAGAACCAATAACCCATAACTTAAGTCCATTACCTATCAATGGCATTTTTGTAACTCGTTTAGAATACAATATGGGTCGTTTAATAACCACTTTTCACTTATCATATATGGACATCATTATGTCAACACTTCAAGTTTTAGGTTTAACATAAATCATATTCTCCTAATCAATGCTTTCAATAATATTAAAAACTCTTTTACAATAACAGAGTCATTATATCTCAAACTCGGTTTAATATAGGCCATACACACAATAGTAATCCATTTGGGCATTATATAATCCACTAATTACAATTCAATCCATTAGTCAAATAATTACATTTTCAACAGAATCAACTTGTCATATGTGTATATCCTCATAACTTTTAACAATGACAATTATCATACACCTTGCACTTTTAAATTCACTAGGTAGTACAATTATACCAATTAATTTCTCCCACATTAAAACGATTAGTTAAATAATTTAACCCAATTTCATTACTTGATTACCATAATCACATTAAATCTTTTTTTGATACTTGATAGCCCTAACAATTTCATGCGACATAGCATAATATAACGGCGGTGATCAAGCGTCGTTAGATTATGTTTTTCACAATTCCTTGTTTGGCTTCTTCATATCATAAATCATCAATGACTTATAACTGGGGAATCATATCAGTCTGACTCAATTTACTTTACTACTAATCATAATCATCATAGCAAAGTAAACAATTCTAGTCAATTTAAATTCAATAGGCTTATCGAGAATTACCTGATACTCTTTTGCCGACAAGGATAGAGGAATCATTGAGAGTACCAGTCGGTTACTCATGTTCCTCCGTCTCTGCAATCAAAACAACAATCTCGAATCTTGTTATGTGTTAGTACATATCTTGCTTACCAATTTCTCATGCAACAACTAATCCCACACTCATTGGAATGTTTGACTTGACACAAGGATAGATTTGAGATTGAACATTACCAATGTCCAATTCACCCAAACCTATGCTCTGATACCAACTTATAACACCCCTCATTTAGTAAACCATTATAATAATGATTCTTGACTCGGAAGCGTAAATTTAAAACATATAAAAATACATAAGTTGTTTTCAAAACTTACCACACCACATTTATTAATCTATTACAGCCATAATAATACCATAATGAGGTGTTATATCAATTCACCATTTTCTTATCAAATCAAAATATATCAGAGTATACTCCGGTTGTCAAACATTTCATCATTTCTAAGAACTTCCTGCCCAGCCCAATATGTCCCATCAATTATAACATGCAGGAAGGACTGTAGTGGGGTTAGCATAACGCTAAGTGAGGGAACCAATAAACACAGTCCAACTTAGCATAACAACTCTGTTTACATCAAATAATCGTAAATATACAATATCACAGAGTATCTAGAGTTCTTGGGGAAACCTTCAGCCAAGAATATACAATTCTATTTCAATGAGATAACATCTCAATACAATAACATGTCAATGAGGATCGGTGGTTCTGGAGATACCATAATACCCGGGGATTCTCCAAGAACACTTATCGTACATATCCTTATGGCCATAAAGAACGAGACCGATAGTTTGGTACTAATCTCATACGACCTAATTTCCTATTAACGATAAGTACAAGGAAATTCCTGTCGTCTTACAATAGTAACCAAACCCAACTAACACGTTGACCTCAATACCATGATGCCCGAAGGCCAAATAACAAGTGATCACATATTCAATCAGGTCAACATATCAGACTAAACAGTCTATCAACAGTATTATTACTACTAGCCATAATCATGATGGAAAACAAAAACAGTAATAATACGTTACTCGTTGTAACCAAACCTGTTACAACTAAATCACACTGAGGTTATAGATCCACTCACCAATACCTCAGTCGTCCACTCAGAAGTCTAATATTACTGAGTCTTCTCAAAATACTTTAATAAGGAAGCTAAAAAAATCAAGATGATGATGACGAATAAACTGAGGTGAAATCAACGATTACAATCACATGAACACTTTTGCTTTCTATGTCTCCTTTAGTTAATTTCCTTTTTGTAAATGAGTTTTTAGGTTGTACAAAAAGATAGAGAGATTTACAATTTTGGGAAAGTTGGAAAGAAATGAGTCGGCAATCCCAAACCGACTCATTACTTATTTAATTATTTTGTTTCCTTTCTAAACTTATCGTCTGGAACCTAAAACCTTTGGCGATTTCAACAATTTTATTTTACTGACAACTTTATAAAGTTAAAACGATTAATAATTTACTTGTCACAATAAGTCATTTAGCCCCTTTTTTTTAATTATTTTCAATTAACAATACCAAATCATTTCCTAACATATTAAATAATAATTTAAAGTCGGAAAATTATTATTATACTACTAGACCCAAAACTGGGTGTTACAATTGTAAATTAAAAATTGATAAAAGAATTTAAAAAAGGTGATGGTATGGATACAAATACACTAAAATCTACCGGAACCCGACCCGTTGGCATCCGTTATCCAAGAATCGTAAATTAGAAATTGTCAAAAGGATTCAAAATAGAAGGTCGTATAAGAATTTAAATCACTCGGCGATGGAATGAAGTTATGAATTTTTTGGAATTGAAAATAAACTTATTGGGGTTTTTTCAGAAATAATAAAATAAATAAAATTGTAGGAAAAGTTTGAATTTTGGAAGAAATAATAAATTAGTTATTCAATTTAAATTTTCATAAAATATTTGGTGGATTATCTACAATTAAAGGAAAAACAGAAAATTTATATTGTAAATATTGAAGGGTGTATATTGTAAATATCAAAAGGATATATGAGTGTTTTAGTTACATAAATATGGGATTAATGATGTCATTAAATAAATTAAGGGTTCAATCTTAATTGTTGATCTCCATCTAATGGTCAATATTTTCTCAAGATTTTTCTTTTAATATATTAGATTGATAGAAAGAATGGACTTATATAAGGATAATTCGATTACTTGGACTTATATAAGGATAATTCGATCCATGCCTCACGTTCAACGTGATAATAAAACGAGTTAGACGAGTCATAGATGAAACTAAAGCCCTTAATAAGATGAGTAAGGATTCCTTCAAATTTAGAATAAGGTTAAACATCTTAATCCTTTTTAGAAATTAAATAATCTAAACAAAATTATCTATATTTATGTATACCATATTAGACGGGTGCCATCGGTTTAGTCAGTTCCCCAACCGACGAGCTCTTCCTTTCGTCACCCGATGGCACGGTCTCGTCCCCAACCCTCGTCGGTTGAGTCTCGTCGCCAAACCGAAGAAGGGGAAGAGAAGGAGGTGGGGCCCACTTGAGTTTTTTGTTTTTTTTCCCTTTTTAACCGTTACAAAAAATATATATATAAATAAATAAACCCAACGGCTATATCCCTTTTATATAAAAAAAAAATAATAAATTATTAAATATTTCCATTTTTCACTATAAATATACACACTACTCTTTACAATTTTTTACACTCACATCTACCACTTATTTACACACAACTCTTACACTTTTTTACACACAATATACACACAAAATGTCACAACATCCCAACATTTCTTCCCAAAATCATTCTCAAACACCAACATCCGTGCCATGGACCGAGAACAAGGTCAACGTCTTGATCGAAGAGTGGGAGAAGGCTTCCCAAAACAATCTGATTGGAACTTCACAAACGCAACAAAGTTTTTGGGAAAACATACGACAAAACTACAACTCTAGAGTTACGGTGAAACGTACTACAAATCAACTAATCACCAAGTGGAACAAAATAAAAAAATAGTTTATCTTCGTTCGCGTAATGTTTTATTTCCGTTGTCGTAATATTTATATTTCCGTTATCTTGATGTTTTAACTTGTGTTATCGTAATAATTAATGTAATGTTTTTATTTATTAATGTAATATTTTTAATTATTAATGAAATAGTTTTTTTTAGTTTGTGTTGAATTAATTAAATAAATAGTTAGTGGGTCCCAGAAATATAAAGGAAGAAAGGATTGTTGGCAGTGCTTTGTCAGTCTTTTGTCAGTTTTGGTTGTACTGACGTGGCGCTGAGCTGGCACAAAGGAAGAAAGAAGGAAGAAGTCACTGATGGGAGTGGTCTTATTAAGCATTTGGCTAATATAGCTTAATGCTTAGAATTGTCATATCAGAAACTACGTTTGTATCATTCGAAACAATATTAGAAACTTTTTATCTATGGTAACCCATTGACTATTTATCATTTCCATATAAATGTAAATTTTAATAAATTTATATTACTAATAGAAAAAACATAATATATACATAATCCAACTACATCACTATTATCAGTATTATCTTAAACAAAACTTATATTAACTTCTTAATCTTTTAATTTGAAAAAATTATCCATATTTTACTTTTTAACTAGACGTACATAATTCTTTACCACTTCTTTTAATCTATCAAGAGTGTAACATTTTATTTTTTCATGAATAACATTTAACGAAAATAAGTAGTTCTTTGATAAAGATTACTAACTTAAGGATTTGATTGATGACAAATGAAAAATATTTAATTAAATTAATATTGGCCTACGTACAAAGATAAAATTTATATATATCTAAAACCCTTATAAATGGTTTCCAACTCTCTTCCTTAAACCTTAACCATGGGAAGATCGGAAAACCTCAAATTGCCCTTTACATTATAATCATGGACTCAACCAATTAGGTAACCATAACTACTTATTAATTTAGTAAAGGAATTAGGTAAAATCGTTGATTGAAAAAATAGCTAACTATGATACAAAATCTTATCTAAATAATGTCCATTAAAAGTCAAATAATATTGATTGGGAATTAATATTAACGATTTATATATCTTTATTTTCGTTTAAAATGTCTAATTGTATGAAAATGTGAGAATGTATATGACACATGATATTATCATATGTTTCTTATGGATATTTAGAAATGTAAAGTTAGCAGTTATATGGTAGAATATACTTAAACTTCAATAGCACCATTTGATATATGTGATTGATGCTATCGGTCATTTTCTTGTTCAAACGGTTTAATAGTAACGTACATTTTATTATTAAGTGTTATCGAGATGATGTTAAATTTAAATAGGAACAATTCAACAATAAAACATATTACCCACATTAACTAAGCAACGTTAATCACAATATTTTTCGAGCTTTCAACAATTTTATCCGCTGTATAATGCGGGTCTTCTACTAGTTGAATTTATGATCAATCTTGAGATTTTGGGTTCTAACTCATGTAGTGGGACTAATTTTAAATGTTTGTGGTAGATGAGATTTCTTACATTTTTAATCGATTTAGTTGGTTATTACTCCCTCCGTCCCAATTTTATTGTCCCCAGACAAAAACACACAGTTTAAGAAAACATCACCATCTCTCTTACTTTTTGGTAAGAAGACAGTTTTACTCTTTACTTTTTACCTACTCTTTTGTAAAAGTAAAGTAAAGTAACATCCCATACCGCCTTCCGCGGGTTAGGGCCCAATACCGTCTAAGACAGTCTATGGGGAGGCTAGATGTAGACAGCCTTACCCCTACCAAAGGTAGAGAGGCTGCTTCCATTTCTACCTAAAGGTAGAAAGGACCTCCGGCCTTTTTGCAGGGGATGGGATTCGAACCCCTGACCTCTTTTACCTACCTTTTTGTCTTACATATATAAATTAGGGGCAAAAATGAACTTTATCTCATTATTTTTATCTATTTATGGAAGTGGACAATTAAATTGGGACGTCCCAAAAAGGAATACTGGACAATAGAATCGGGGCGGAGGGAGTACATTAATAGGTAAGGGTGGGGTTCAAATGAGAATAGGAATTTGTGTGAGAATGAGGGAACCAATGATATTGTGCCATGTGTACAAAAAGAATGCTCCACGTGTACAAAACCCATTTACCCCCAACATCAATTATCTCACAAACGACAAATCGAAAAATTATGAAAATTGCACCATTAAATTCAGCGTTTAATCATCTTCAATTTGCCGTCCCTCAAGGCATACTTTTGACAACTTTTTTTTTCTTCATTTTTTGGTGGGTTTTACAAATTAGTAACACATGTGTTAGTGTTGCGTTTAGGGTTTAGGGTTTGAGGGTTTAGGGGTTAGGGTTTAGGGTTTGAGGTTTGGGGTTTCGGAGTGTTGCGTTTAGGGTTTAGGGTTTGAGGGTTTATGGGTTAGGGTTTAGGGTTTGAGGTTTGGGGTTTCTCCCCGAAACCCCAAACCTCAAACCCTAAACCCTAACCCCTAAACCTCAAACACTAAACCCTAAACGCTTTACAAAACTCTAAACCCTAAATCATACTAAACCCTAAACCTTAAACCCTACTAAACCCTAAACCCTAAACCCTACTAAACCCTAACCCTAACCCTAAACCCTAACCTTAACCACAAATTAAATGTATAACCAATCACTAACACATGTGTTACTAATTTGTAAAACCCACTAAAAAATGGAAGAAAAAAAAAGTTGTCGAAAGTATGCCTTGAGGGGCGGCAAACCGAAGAGGAGAAAACGTTGAATTTTATGGTGCAATTTTCATGATTTTTCGACTTACCGTTTGTGAGATATTTAATTTTTAAAAATGTGGAGGATAGAGAATAAAGTGACACATGGCACAAAACTGTTGGTTCCCTCATTCTCAATCAAAGTTTGTGTACTCATTTGAACATTACTTTAATAGGTAAATCCAAATATAGTTAATAAAAAATGTTTTACCAAATATAGTTAATAAAAAATGTTTTACGTGGTGCACTGGTGCTTACTGTTTTATATTGACAACTGAGGATAAATTTACAACTATACGGAGTTCTACACCGGCCCATAGTATTGTGTGTGCTTGTTTTTATCTCATACTTTTGTTATCACTATGTTACACATTACATATTATTGTTGGGAGAATATGTTGAAATAAGATGAACAATTAATGGTCAAATATACACCCGGCGAAGCGGGACAAGAACACTAGTTAAGTACAACAAGCAAAATGCGAAGATTACATTTTGGTTCTACCATGTATCCGGGTTTTTTTTTCGCGCGTGCTTCTTTTAAGTTAATCAATAAGATGGATATAAAACAAAACTTGAATAAAATAAAATAAAATAAAAAAACATTTCTGTCCCATAAAGCAAAAATACAACTTTAACGAGTAGGATAACAGTATTCGATTTTGTCCCATGAATAAATTCAGAACAGCTATTTCTTCAAATGTTGGAACAAACATGATATCGCAATTATAACAAGTTATAAAAAAAGATAGCAGAAACATATAACAGATAGATGTATCACTACTAGATGCTCTAAACCTTCAATAAGCCGGAAAATTTACAGGCCTTCTATGCTGAAAATACATATTAGATTTCAATCCGCGCCCTGCCTATACGAATTTGAATAAGCCACTTCTAATCGATTTTCACCGAGGAGAACAAATAGTGGACAAAGTAGAAGGATGTAATGAACCCAATGGTACCGGTAGATAGCATGATTGCAATTGCAGTAATCAGCGAGTACCCTAGATACAGTATAGCCGATACTGGCCCGCTTAAACTCTGAAGGTCAAAAACTAAATACTTCATGGAATACAGGAACACGTAAAGAGAGACAGAGCCCGAAGCATAAAATGCTTTCCACCACCACTGCCAGTCCTCAACACAAAGATGCATGTAGGTCAAAACCACCGAAACTTCAGCACATACAACCACCAGTAACATAAGAACCACAAGTAAAAACCCAAATACATAGTAGAATCTTCCTAGCCAGATGCTGGAAAGAATGAAAAATAGTTCGATAAAGAGGGTTCCAAATGGAAGGGTTCCTGCACCAATTACTAGTAGCCATGATGGGTATTTTTGTGCAGGGATTTCTCTAGCGATCTGATTGGTTCGAACTGGGAACTGTATAGGTTCGGCACGTGTCCCTAAGTACCCTCCCAAAAGGGTAAGTGGGACCGAGATGCAAAACAAGAGTGACAAAAGTATGAAGTACAATGAAATGGGAATGGCACCTGTACTGTTACTACCCCAGAGAATGAAGTTTAATACAGTAAGAATGACGAAAACGATACCCGGGAAGAAGAATGCGATTGACCAAGATACAGATCGCCACCCTTCTGAAGTCCCTTTAATTGTTCGCCATAGATATACTCCAGCATATCCAGCTCCAGTTCCCAAGAAGAGATAAAGGATTATCATTCCTGTTAATAGCATACCTCGTGAAGCTGGTGACATGAATCCAAAAGCAGCGAATAGAATAGTGACAATTGTCATTCCTGTGATCTGTACTCCATCTCCTATCATTACACATAGGAGTTTGGAGTTAGTTGGCTCTCTGAACACGTCACCAACAACAAGTTTCCATCCTGATAGCTCTTCGTTCATCTGCGCTTGAGATTCTTTGTCTAATTCTTCATATCGTGTGAGATCCCTTCGAACAGTTCTAAGAAATATAACGAAAACAATACCAGCTAAAAAGAAGATGACCATTAGTGAGTTAAGAATTGAGAACCAATGGACACGAGCTCCTTCCATTCTAAGATAAGCATCCCAACGAGACGGCCATTTTACGTTGCTCTTCACAAACTCGACTTCATAAGTGAAGGATATTCTTTCTTGTTCCCTAATTATTTGGGACTTTTCTAGCTCTAATGGACAGTTTAACGATTCCACTTCATCGTATTGGTGGAGTTTTGCCATCTTTTCAGGTTCATATTTAACGCTGCACGGGAAAACCTCAAAACCTACAATCTCGTACCCAGAGGCCTTTTTGTTATCATCAGCACTTGATATCACACCCATACCTTCTTCACCCGTACCAATTATCTGCACACCCGATCCTTCATACTCGTGTACAAACACCCTGAACTTAACGTGATTGATAATGTAATCATCTGGACTGTTGGGTGGTGTAAAACCCACTGGGAACCCCGTCCACTGAATTTTCATTCCATTTTGGTTGGCAAACCTCATTGCAGGCAAGTTATCAAGAATCATATTAACCTGGTACAGATCACGTGTTCTCTGTTTTAAAAGCTTTACCTCATTCTCACTTAAGGGGTGAGTGGTGCAGAGGAATACAGATTCATTGACGTTCATGCGGAAACGATAAGGAGAGTTGTCGATTTGGTCTCCCATAAGAAGTTCTCCTAAATTTTCGGCACTTTTCTTTACTCCCCCTTTGGGAGTGCAGTACGGTAGACTGTAGTAACTAAAGGGAAGTTCGGTCTCGATAGATGTCAATGAATTAACTTTGGCAAAGATTTCCTCGCCTGTTGAGTATGTATGCATGTAGCTTCCAGGCAAATAAAAACCATTGCAGAGATGTGCGGTAACAACCACATACGTGAAAAGGACTAAATAAGTCCCCTTTGTGATGAACGGCATAGCCATTGTCTAAAGTATCTACTTAAGACGACTTTAATCAACTTAAACCACTGCTGCAGCTACGTTTATCACCAAACCTACAAGATAAAAAGATATATAGGTTTAGCCTTTGCTTTCAAGTCATTCCCAAAATACAAGTTTGCTTAGAATGAAGCTACGAGTATTTCTAACATTCTGCCCCTGTTTCTTATCTTGGTTTAGTTTTCAAAAGTTCCTCAAAAGAGAGCAATGTCTTATTGGCCAGTCATAGAAAACATTTATAACTTCCAAGTTCCAACTCATGAAAGAGATCATATATTAACCCATTAAAACTTAAATATTTAGGTGATTCCACCGCAGTGCATTGTAAACTTGTAACAAGTTCAGCTACAATCTACTTTTTAAAAAACATAACATCAAGTGATCTTAATTAAAGGGATCCGAAGTTACATAAAATAGAAAAAACCGGGTATTCTTGTTTAAAGAAGATAGGCATTTCGCCTAAATCCAAGAATATAAAGATTTGGAAAAGGATAACCAGAAAATATCTCTTAAATTCTCGAAACGAATATACAAATACGTATATCTACAGGCTACAGCAGCTGTAAACCGAGAAACCACTACATAACATTCTAAATCACAACAAAATCGATCTTCTTACAGTTACAGAATCAATTTCTCTTATCTTATAAATGTAATTGCATGCATTAAAAAGTATAGAATTTATTATACAACATACAAATAATGCTTCAAGTACAGCAGCTTATGCTCACAGTAAACATTAAATCAACACACTGTAATTAAACCTAATAAAACAGATATAAAATGCAGTATTGCACAGAAATTCATATACACGACAGATCTAATTTAAGGAGTAACGTATAGATCCAATTCTAACAGTAGAGAATTAATTGACGAAAGTAAAACCTAACTCATAGTAGTTTAAGCAGTAAAAACAGGATTGAAGAGAAATAAAAGAAGATTACCATAAATAGATCGGCGGTCAGATACAGGTCGTTAGGGTTTCCACGAAGAAGACGGTGGACTAACAGAAATAATTGCTAAAAACTTGTGAGTGAAGTGAAACGAGTATTTATTTTGGGATTGGATCTACTTTTGCGTGAGTGTTCATACATGAAGCATTTCAGGCGTTATTATTTTTCCTTTTTACTTTTATTTTTTTATGTAAATTTTAATCAGTTAACAGTAACAAAAATGAATAAACAATATTAGAAACGTATTTTTTGCAATACTATGTTTATGTTGAGACTTGTAAATTTTAATCAAGTTTGTAGCTTTTTCAATTTATTTTGTAAAGCTAAGCTGTAATTTTTATTTTTATTTTTAAGAAAAGCAATATACTCAAAAAGCTTGTCATTACACGTTCTAATTTGGGGTGCGTTTAGTTACGAAAAACTCTACCACTATTCAAGAACACTTCCTTAGGGAAGTGCTATGAGTAGTCCCAAGGGCTGTCAATAAATGCATTTATTGAAGCTAAAGTTTCCTTATATAATTAAAATTATAATTAATACACTGAAGTTTTGTAGTTAATTCATTGAAAATTTCCTTTTATATGTAATGTATTAATTATGATTTTTGATAATAAAGGAAAACTTGAGTTTAATAAATAAATTCAAGGGTTCTTATTGACAACCCTAACGGCTGTCAATAGCATTTCCCAACTAAAAAATTATAAAACATGTTTAAATCCTCATTTTCTAAAAACCTTTCTAAGAAAATGAAAATTCATGTTTTCCTTTTTATAACTAGACTAGAAGTTGAAAACTATATATTTTATAAGTCTCTAAGGGCGCGTTTAGTTACGGAAAAATTTTCTCGTTTTTCCTTTTCTGTTTTTCCAGGAAATGAGGAGTGTTTCATTCTCTAGAAAAACATTGAAAACTTAGAAAATGCGTTCAAATGTGAGGGATGGAGTTTTCTTTTTCCAAAAGAAGGTAGAAATGGAAACTTGAAAAACCATCAAAAGTAGTTTTCAAATTTTTAATTATAAAAGGGAAAATAAGGATTTTTCCTTTTCTAACAAAACTATAAAAATAGAAAACGTGTTCAAATCTGAGTTTTCCAAAAAACTTTTCTAAGAAACTTTTTAGAAAAGTGGAGGAGTTTTCCGTAACTAAACGCATAAGTTTGTTATATCTACTTTTCTTTGAAAAAGAAAACTCCATCCCTCGTATATGAACGCATATTCTAAATTTTCTTTGTTTTTCTATATAATTAAAACACTCCCCATTTTCTAGAAAAACGAAAAAAAAAAATCAGTAACTAAATGTAGGGGTGTTCAAATGGATGGATCGGTTCAAAACCGATCCGTATACATGAATCCAAATGGATATTGATTTCGAAAATATGAATCCGATCCGTCCAAACAAATTAAAAAACCGAACCAATCCATCCGAATTATTATTTGGATGGATCGGTTTGGTTTTTGGATATCCAAACACATATATAAATATATATAATATCTAATAAAAATATGTTAGATATTATAATAATATTATACAAAATGGATGGTTCTTATTTGAACCTCCCATTACATATACATGTGTGTGTAATATTTAGTAAAATGCAAAACGAAACTATAAATTTCTTACATATAACAATTTTGTAAACTATAAACTACCTATTATATTTGGATATTTGTAGAATATTAATAATTTAGCAAACTATTTTGTATGTGCATGCATATATATAATGTTTGAAAAATATATATTTATTTGTTATTTGGTTTTTTTGGATAATCCGGTTTGTAATGTACTAACCAAAACCAACCCGTGATCCAAAATAATAAGTTTGGTTTTGATCCGAGCCGATCCAGAAATCCAATTATCCAAACCATATGGTCCGATCCGAGTTATCCAATTGGATAATCCAGTTTTATCCGAACTGTGAACACCCCTAACTAAATGCACCCTAAACTTCTTTTATAATGCATTTTGAATTTTAATGTTCCAATTTAGTAGTTAAAAACAGAATAATGTCACCGACCAGAATAGATAAGCGAAATGTAATTTATGTTAACAACGTAGACTGTCCTTTGCATCCTAGCTCAGTTGGTAGAGCACGTGGTTTTAAACCACAAGGTCGTGGGTTCAATCCCACACAAGGACGTCTTAAATTCCATTGGAACTCAGGGGCGGTTACTCGATCCTAGGGGAGTAACCGCTTATGGAGATGATGAGGTGGACCAAAGGTCTGTCAGTAATTCCACAACTGCCTTTCAAAAAAAAAAAACAACGTAGACTGTAGGTGTCCCTAAACATTTTTGTCTATATCTTGTCAATACTAATACGGAGTAAATTACATTATTTATTACATTAGTAATAGAGTAGTAACTGTTAACTGTGCATTAAAAGTAGAGATATGAACATGGTTTCTTTTTGTTTTTTGTGTGTGATCTTGATTAATTTATTGTTTTGAGCTAGTAATTGTGAGTTACGGTCTAACTGAAAGGATTTATATTCCAATCTTCTTACAATTAAATATAATCAAATTAATAAAGTCCGTGGGGTTGAATGTAAGTGCTTGGATCAAGTATGTTAAAATTTAGATCTTAATCGTAACATCGTATCTACTTATAATTTTAACGATCAAAATATAACCGGACTATAATAAGATCACGTTTTTACCTAAGATCGGACCTATAATCGTGCATCGAAGGTAGGATTGGATAATAGTCTGATTTACTCTTTAATCTTCATTCATGTTTAGAGTTGAGTTCATCAACTGGGTGTCGGGGATTAATTTATGTGGCCAAAGTACCAAACAGTTAAAAATTAAAACCTAAGATGTGGTATTTAACTTTTAAGGGAAAAACAAATAACATAATTGGTACCATAGTTTACTATTAAAACTGTGAAATTCGATCTTGGTAGTATGAAATTTGATGTTAGAGAAGCTCATGGTTATGATTTTGTGGTATATATATATAGTGTTCAGTATAAAATAGAATACATGCTAAGTATACTAATTAAGGGTATTTTCATAGGGTATGAAAATATCATTCCAATCTTACGAAGTTACAATCAATACAAAATCATTCTAGATACCTCCGAACAGCCAAGCGAACGACGCGGCTCCATACCCTGACTTGTGGTAGCAAGGAAGTCATCTTTCAAAAATCACATAAAAAAGATGGATTATCCGTACTACAGGGGTGGTGAGCGGAGTGAGTGAAGGCCCTCGCCCTAAGAGCATACGGTGTGGGCTCGTTTTCGTCGGTGTTATTGGCTGAGAATGCCGTCGGACGGCATTTCCGACGGCGTTTTGGTCCCAGCGTTTTGATCCAAACGGCGCAAGCAACAATGTTTTTTTTACCTCCTACGGTCAGGTTTTAAAAAAAAAAAATTAAAAAAACATAGCCATTGAATGGCTGATTTTCAAAAAAAAAAAAAAATTTAGGATCGGGGGCCGGAGATGATTGATTTTATTTTGTATTGTATTTTAAATTTTTAGGACTGTATTCATTTCATGTTATGATACGCAATCTAACAATAGAACTGGGATCGCGTACTTACAAGCAAGATCCCACTGTGTTCATTTTCAGTTATATTACGCGATCCTGAAGCCTTAATGGGATCGCGTATTTACTCTTCCAGAACACAGTAATTTTTTTATTTTTTTAATGAATTAAATGTTGTTGTATTTAATTTATTTGTTTTTAAATATTAATTTATACAATTATTTACATTAAAAAAATAATTAAAACAAATAATAAAAAAATTCAGAACACTATCCAAAACACTGTTCATCACACCATAGAATTTTCAGCAACAACATTCTCCAGAACACTGTCCAGGACACTATGAAAACAGTGTGACCACATCCTGTGCTCTAATCGTCCGAATACCGAAAAAGGATGGGAAGGACTTTTATTTTAGAAAGCTAAATTAAATAATATAGGATCCAGATCTTTATAACATTAGTTTGGGCATTGTAGTTTTTAAATTTTAACCATCCATTTATTTTCTTTATGTTCCTTATATAACGTCCGACTAAGTTTCGTTTGCCGTGGTTTAAAAAAACATATTTTTTTATTTGCTCATTTTATGAATGAAATTATATTTTCTTGTACTTTATAAATCAAAATTAAATCTAAAGTAATAGAGTAGTATTTTGATGTTGTCGCCTATCTACTATATTCACATTCACATTCACATACGGAATATAAAGTTCGCAACTTTACATACATACACATCAAATCCAAAATCATAAATTTCTCTACTTTTTATTAATAACGGTTAACCAAATCTTTACTATCTTATAAAAGGGAGTTTTGCTGACGTAATTTTACTGATTTGTCGATTCATTATGTAGCTTCTTAGGCTGAGTTGTCAACATGTGGTTACTTTGCTGATGTCATAAATCTAAAATTTAAATAAGTTAAATATATATTTTTAAAGAATTTTTACTAATTAATAAATACTGTATTTTGGAAAAGAATTAAAATGTCTATTGGTCCACTACCCACCCAGTCCATTATTGCATCGGTAGTGTGAAACTTTCTACACACGCTTAGTTTTATTGAATGATCTCCCTGCGCTCTTCCATCTCCAATTCCAATTGGTGTGAATACATCGATGCACCGCCCCAAATTAACCATTCCTCTTTATCTTTTTCTTCCCTCTTCAACACCATCAAACTTTAAAATTCCCCAAATTGCAACAATAAGTGCATCAAATAACATGTTCAGGATGCTAGGGTTACCATTTATCATTCAATCAAGCCAAAAAAAACAACATAATTCAATGGCTACGGTGAAAGAACAACAGCCTGGTGGTGCTTCTGTCGATGATGACGGTGTTGGGTAAGGCAGGGCGGAATACGTCAGGTGGTATTTCTGACACTAAGAATCGCTGAGTGTTTGATTGGTGTCATAACAAGCACTATCCCTTCGTACAAAGGTCTTATTTTCTGTTAACTTTTTTTGTTTCGTAATCGGATTGATAATGTCAATTAATTTTTATATATGTTGATTGTTGTTGCAAAGGACTGCTCAATTTCATTCTCGATCGTTTGAGTCATCAATTTGTTTCATTCAACATCAGGTACCTATCTACGAAACTATATGTATTTTGAATCTGATTTTAATTTCTCATTGTTATTTATGTCGGGATTGATGTAATACATAACTGATTTTGTATTTTGGCTATTTTTACTGTTAGAAATCAAAGGTGAGTAGCTATATAATGTAACTGCTTATATATAACTATAACTACTTAATTTGTATAATTGCTATTATCTTATTTGATCATCTTTTTTATGAAGCGGATTGTTTATGCATATGACTCAAGGATATTCAAGGTGAGCGGAGTAGTTAGTTACTTCTCCTTTTCAGTTTTTTTCTTACATCTGTATAAACCCTTAAAGATTATCAATTTTATGCATTTTATAAAAGTGCTTTAAATTCAATAATGATTTCATCATCTGGACCTTACATTATGTTACTTTTGTAGAAGAAAAGAAATGGTTAATTAGTCGCAGTTTTGATTCTAATGGTGGTTTATTATCCATAAGGTTTCTTCCACTACCTATGAAGGGGTGATGGTAATGTGGAATACATTAGTTGTTGGTTTAAAAATGTCTGCATGTTGTTCTTCTGATTTATTTGTTGGTCATATATAATTTAGTTGTCATGAGGGTATATTGTGCTTAAACTAAATTAGCACCTTATATTGCAGGAGGCAGATAGTTTTAAATCTTATATTGCAGGAGCTACATGGAGTGGGTTATGGGGTTGTTAGTAAGCTAGAGCTAAAGCTAGAGCAGAAGGATTTGAGCGTTGAAGGTCACATTATTGTAAGCTCTGTTCTTATTTATTAATAATATAATTTCTATGATATCTGAATCAGGGTTTAGGGTTTTGGAGCCTTTTACTCTAATAAAGAGAGTTACACTTTGATTATAGCAAATGTAGTTGGGGTTTCTTCCATTTAGATAATGTTAGGATGAGGCTGTTAGGTAAGGCAAGGCAGAGAACTTCACAACAATCTGATATTGTCTTTTGTGCATTTTCTTTATAGTTTTATTGAACTAGCATTTTAATTGTAGCTGTAATGGAGTGGTTTGAAGTGGGGAATGTAGCAGGTATAATAATGGAGATTATGGTGTTTGTATTGGTTGGCTCACGGCACTTGAGGGAATGGTGAAAATGATTATGGGGAGAAATTGAAAGGTTACTCTTTGAGAGTTCTAAAAGGTATGATCTGTACCATGTAGGATAAAAGAAGTCGTTGTAACTGTTCATATTTACAAATCAAAGGTTTGTGTAAGTTTTTGCGTGTATGTGTTTGTGTTGGTTCTAATTCATTATGGTCTACATATATGTGTTTGTGTTGGTTCTAATTTATTATGGTCTGCATAGTTTTGGACTTTTGGTTAGGTTTGATGCAGATCACATTTTGGTCCCTAAACGATTCAATGATGCAGGCACATCTTTAGAAGGAATATTGGAGGTTGTTAAGGTTGATGCACAAGACATTAGCGGCCCAAAGTTCTCAGTTAGCTTGGCACCCTTCTAAGCAAAGGAACAGCATCAAAGTTCAGGTTTCAAAGATGAAGAAAGGTTTGGTTTCTATCTTATATTTTTTCATTCTTAAATCTGAGATGAAGTAATGGCAACAGTTGACTTATGGTCTAAGAATTGTTCTTTTTTCCTTCTTTATCTACCATCTATTTTGTTTCCTTCTTTCAGGTTCTCCATTTGACATGTTATTCAATATTAAATAAGCACTTGACCTTTAACATTGTTTAGGTTGAGATAATCACTAATTTAAGTTTACTAATTTTATAGTTTGGAGTTTAGTTTCTCTAATTTCTCTCCTTTAAAAAGTATTATGTTTAAGAAATAAGTTTTTTGTTATGAGCTGTGATTTATACATGTACATGTACAACTCAATTCAGTTTGGAGGTACTATGGGTAGGTTGGCTGGGTCGAATAATAAGTCAGGGTTGAATTGGGTCATTTTCAGTTAATAAGTTCATCTTTAGGGCTGGTCAAAACAGGGTAGGGTGGGCTGAACATGATCACAAAAAAAAATGTCATTACATTAAAAAGCTTAAACTTTGGTGAAAACAATTAGAAAGTTGTAAGTATTAATATTAAACTTTAAAAAGGTCATTCCATGTGACCCATTTGATATTTAAAAGAACCCCGATTGAACCCTTTTAAGCCTTTAAAGCCAAGCTTAATCAGGTGTAATGCTACAGTGGGCGGTATTGTGAAGTAATTATTAGTGTTATTTATCGGAAAAGGTATGATCTCACTGTCATTTGCTTATTGGATCAAATTTAGTGTGATTTTAAGTTTGGGATATGCTTTATTTAATTATCAGTTGATTTATCTTTGCTAAATCACAGCCCAAATTTGATTTTGGTTTTGCTTGAAAGGATATCAGTTGGCCTTGTGATTTAGCAACTGCTTTATGCTTCCTTCTGAAGTATACTTGAGATTGGTTTGCTGATATGGCTACTGCTACATTGTTTAGCAACTGCTTTCTGCTTTCTTCTTATTTTGTTTTCTTTTTGGGAATTGACTATCAATGTGAGACTTGTTTGGTAGGTACAACAGAAGGCATAGCCGTAGCCGAAGTAGGAGCAGAATTCCATATAGAATTTAAAGTGCAATACTTACCAAACATTCAAATTTGGATGCAAAGGGATTCTGTTATCTATAATTGCATTTTAATGTTGTTTAATATTTCCGTTTAATGTAATTTTAACTGGTCTTGAAGCTTCATAATTATGATGCAGTTTTAATAATAATAGTTTGGTGGCTTGATATTGATATTGTTATCTACATATCAATGTTGTGTCAAGACCTACCATCAGATACAGTGAGCAAGCAGAATGTGAATTTTCAAATAGAACTATGGCATTTATGTATGTATAATGATGCTAGAAGTATGGAAGTTTTTAATAATATTATTTTTATATATTGTTAAGTCTTTACATATGAGTGTACATTGTAAACTCTTACATTCTTAGCTTTTATTGATTATTGATCAGTAGCTAGAACTTAATGTATACTTAATATAGATAGAAAATATACCAATTAATGTTATATTTTTTTGTCTTACGGAGTAATATATAACTTGCTTTCTATAAAAAAGTTAAGCCTTCATAATGCTTCTACTAAAAGTTGTTGAGGATACATGTTCTGTTGTGTATCGAGTTCCCCTTGGTATCTCCTCTTAGTATAATTTGATATTAAAGAGTATTAAAAAACGAATTTTAAAGAGTTTAAAGAGTTGGTGTGACTGTAAATATGTATATGCAACAATGATAGTAGGATTACGGGATTGAGAATTCGGGTATGGATACAAAATGTAAGAGTATAAAATTCTATACGTACAATATGATATTGTATGTATAAAAAAATTTATCATTTATTTAATCATTTTATTAACAAAATCCCGTGTTTTCACGGGTCTTAAAACTAGTTAAGTTCTTTATTTTCATTTACCAAGCCGTCATTAGTACAAATTAATCGACCATTAAAAATTAGCC
Source organism: Helichrysum umbraculigerum (assembly GCA_949592205.1). Lineage (NCBI taxonomy): Eukaryota > Viridiplantae > Streptophyta > Magnoliopsida > Asterales > Asteraceae > Helichrysum > Helichrysum umbraculigerum. The sequence continues at coordinate 24,566,026 of CATIUR010000005.1, forward strand.
AAAAAATCGACAACGACATGAGTTACTCTTCCACCTTAACCCCCCCCCCCCCCCCCCCCCCCCCCCCCCCCCCCCCCAAAAAAAAAAAGGTTTGTCAAAGATGTTTTCACATCATAAACTTCGCCGTCCCAAATTGTTTGTCACATAGTTGAAAACACACATATTAAGAAAATCACATTAAATGCAGGTTTGACCTTGGTATAATGACAACTTTAACCCTGAATCATTAACTAAATTGTTTTCTTTGAAGTATGTGTAGTTTTAAAGTTAAGGGTAAAATGGGAAATCTAATCATTAATGCATATTTATTTTTAGAAGTGGGCAATAATTTTGGGACAAACATAAATAGTATAGTGGACAAACAATTTGGGACGGAGGGAGTAACAAGTAACAATGACATCCAACGTGCCACTTCTTTTAAGGCGTAGCTTACTAAGATTCAAAAAAATCACTAGAAGCAAAGCCTCGGTTTCAAGTTTATTTCATCTTAAAGACGCTTAAGTGTTGATGAAATCCGAGACAATAATTAAACAACAAAATAAATATTTAAACGTATCTATCGTCTTCATTGATGGTAGAGAGAACAACCATTAACGGCCGCCTAACAACGACAATGAACTGTGGCGGAGCAACCTCCATTACGAACCTTGTTTTTGGGATTTTGGATGTTGTCATGATTAATTTTGTTGGCAATGAGAATGGGTCGTAAAAGTGAAGACACTTATAGAGATGTGCCGTGGTTATCAAGTTGTTTACGGTGAATATTAGCCACGCAACTTCTCGTTCTAAAATTGCACTGTCCTTTACTTTTTGTCTTAATTGCACGTCATTTTCGTATTAAAGTTTGGAAAATCAATCACAGCTTGTGCACAATTGCTATTTTGTTTTCTAGTTTTAACATATCATGTTATCAGCGGTTTTCTAGTTTTAACATATCATGTTATCACCGGTTTCATTAATTATTCTATACCAAAAGAATATACTAATTGGGCATAGCTTAAGTGGGACCCCCAGCACAAACGTTCAGGCTTCACATGTGTGACCTACAAGTCATGAATTTGAATTCGTTCCTCAGTACATGTGGGTGATTTGTGGACAAGTGATTTGTCCAGCGTTGATGCTCCCTACGGGTGATGCAAACGCGTACCATTAAAATATGGTACTGAAATCAGGAGTACCCTACAAATTAGCTTTCTTTTCGTACCAAAGGAATATACTTTAACAGTTCAAATAATAATGATAAAGAAAACTTCAAAACAACTTTTTTAGGCACTGTTAGTAAGACACTCGACCGTACGTGCACAAAAACTTAATTAAACTATAAAATACAACCTCAATGTTACATAATGATTTATGAAAATCTCCTTCTGAAAGGCAAAAGTAACTCCAAAGAAATATTGTTGTGGGTGAGTTTTGAACTTAGGACCTTCTTTAGAGAAAACCAAATGTACGTAAAATGCTCTACCACTAAACTACTCCTTTAGAGTTTATACATGGTACTGTTAATTATACATCATTTCATTGTAATATAACTAGTTTTTGCTGTGTCGATCTCTATCTGTTTTTGATTTTGTTTTGTTTATTCAGATTTACCACCATCAAATCAAAGATCGTTTAAACAAAAAATAAATACTACTACATACGCATAAGATATTAATTTTTTTCAATAAAACCAGGGGGCTAAAGGTAATTAATCTTATTATACCCGGGAAAAACAAATCTCAAAACTTATATATAATCCCAATCTCCAATTGTACGTAAACGTAAAAATACTAAAACCCTAATTCCCGAATCATCAAACATGTCAGGCTACATTCCTTTCGAAATCCAAATAGAAATCATCAAACGCCTTCCAGTGAAATCACTAATGCAATCCAGATCCCTCTCAAAACCATTCAAGTCTCTAGTCGATAGTTCCCAGTTTATCGCCGATTACAACGCATGTGAATCGCGGCCACCGCATCTGTTTTTAAGGTACGATGATCCACTAGCGAATAAAAATTTCTACTATCACTATCAGTTCCTATCTATTGCAGAAGATGATAACTTCCCACAACACAATTTTACCACACCTGCTCTATGGCACTTTGCATATTATGAATATGTAATATTCGTTGGTGACTCTAACGGCTTGTTGTGTTTCTACGCTTACGATTTAGCATTCCCACGTCATCACTCGAATAACATATTGGTTATATGGAATCCTTCATTAAAAAAGCAGATTTTAATTTCTATACATCGTCTGGAAGATCTCGATTCGAACATTCTAGGGTTTGGGGTTCATCCTAACACGAATGATCCTATGATTGTCAGGATTAATCATTATGATTTTGAGTATCCTAGGTATATTGAGGTTATTACGTCAAGTTCACGGTCACGTAGATGTCCAGGTAGAAGTCCACGTGGCAATGAGCCTCGTAAATCGGTTCGTTTTAAATGGTCACAAGTAGATATCGATGGGTTTATTTACTGGCATGCTTTTGATACAATTAATCGGGGTAATCCTGCTGATCCCTGTTATAATTTAGTTATGTCATTTGATATGAGGAGTGAAGAATTTATAGAAATAAACCTCCCTGAGTGTTTAGTACCTTGTCAGTCTGATGAAAGTTTGTCCCTTTCCAAGCTAAGAGAGTCTCTTGTTGTGCTTCAATACTATAAAGAAGTCGAGAAACCAGTTTGTGATGTATGGAAGATGACTAATGGTGTTACCAAATCATTTACAAAGCAGTTCACCGTTGACCTACCACTTTATCCGTTAAAGAAAATACTGGGATTTAGGAAGACCGGAGAACCCATCGTGGGAAAATCGATGGATGGTCACAGAGAATCAAACAAACTTGAACTTCACCAAACAACCGTAGAAGACATCAAGGAATTTGTAATTAATGGACAACTTGGTTCATTCTTTGTGACCTCCTACAAGGAAACTCTACTTCTGCATGATAAATAAAATGGCAAACTTATTTTTATTTATTATTAAAGCTATTAGTATTAGTATGAAATTATATAATTTTTCTCTAAAGTCCGTGTTCAATACTTTGTGTTGGTAGAACTAAAGTGAATTGTTTGGAGATGCTCTCATCTTTATATGTTTGTAAATATGTGACTTATTTCATCATAGTCTCCCTTACTGACGAAGTTAGTTTCTGTCTAATGGTTCTTATTAAACGGCTTACACGATCTTCATAGTAGAGTTGACTCATCCAAGAGGATTACTTTAATATAGTTGGTATAAAGAGCCATCATATCATTGCTGTTATGCATGGTACATATTATTGACACTATGACTAAGTACCTATATACATTTAATCATAAGATGCAATAGTCATCCTAGATCAGATATATAAATTTGGACCTAACATTAATCACAATCTTTAAGCGGTGTTTAGATGTTGACTAGCATCAGAATTTTTCTTTTGAGCTTACAACTATGGTTGTTATTGTAATCAACAAACTATATAGGCGGGTGCATATGTACGTAGAGCTCAACTTAGAGGATACCCTGTTGGCTAGGCAATGTTTGTGAAAAGGTCAGAGTTGTCTTAGAGTGTTGTTGAATGATTAACCTTGCAGGTAAGCAATTGTATATGAAGAAGTTAATGTAATACATATGATTTTGTTTTCTTTGACGGTTGCTATCTTTAAAATTGAGAACAATTACTGTTGGGCGATATGCATTTTCTTAACATGAATCCAATTACAAAATTAAATGTTTGAAGTTGACACTCATGATCAGTTATGGTTACAGCAGATGTAACAGTGGGACTCTTGCCTTACATGTATGAGAAGGTACTTTTTTCTTGCAGACTAGATGGTACCGCAGATCTAACTGAACTTTTGTGCCACTTTTGACCCATTTCGATCACCCATTCATATTTTAGTTGTGTGTGTGTGTTTTTTTTAATTTTTTTATTCGTTTACTTGTTTAAATCAAATTTACAAAACTTCCGGATCTGGTCAGGACTGACCCGTGACCTGTTTGACTCATTTCTTAAGCTGGCGCGTTCTAAGGCGAATCCATTTTGACATAATTGTGACCCGTCTTTACCATTTTTCCTCCTATACTTTGATGTGTAATGTGTAACATACTGTTCATTAGCAGGAAATTAGTAACATTCTAATCCTAATAGTTGGAGATGCCCTGCAACACAGCCCAAAGACTTAACCAGTGAACCAAATTATATTTTATATACCAACTGCCCTCAGTTTACACTCGTAATCAAATAATAAAACTGGAAATAGATTCTCATGATCAATGACATCCATTTCCCTAGCGTCTCAACTTTAATCGTTTGGATCTCTAATTCTAAAAACTCAACAGTAACAAGAAATTCATTTAAATGTCAGATGACACTTCTTTTGAAATCCAAACAAAATTCGTCAAGTCTCTCATTGATAGTTTTCAGTTTATTGGTCACATATATATTTGGCTCGTATATATATAGATAGTTCACATGCATACACAGCAAATCCAAGACCACAAATTTCCGAACCTTTATTAATAACAAGCACATTATTCGATCTCATTTAGCAAGCCGTCAGCAGTACAAGTAGATTGACGATAACTCACTCTTTCACCTTTTACCCAAATAAACGAGGTCAAAGGTGCCACTTCTTTTGAAACGTACAATATAATAAACTAACAACTGCGTGAATCCAAGGTGCCACTTCTTTTAAAACGTAGCTCGGATTCAAGCTAGCTTATTCCGTCTTAATGACATTTGAGTCCTTACTAGATCAATGACACTAAAACTACAAAATAAAACATTTAAACTTATCTCTCTTCTTCATTGATGGTGGCAAGAACAACCATAAACGGGCGCCTAACAACGACAATGAATTGTGGTGGAGCAACCTCCATTACGAACAACCTTGCTGTTTTTGGGATTTGAGATGTTATCATGATTGATTTACTATGTTGGTACGGAGAGATGGTCGTGAAAGTGGATCTCTTTATAGATAGGTGCCGTGGGAAGTAGGTAGCTTACGGTGGATATTAGCCGCACAAATAATTGTACGAAATACTATAAACCGTCCTTTACTTTTTTGTATTAATTGCACGTCCCTTTTTTTGTTTTAATGTTTGGAAAATGAACATACAGCTCGTGCACACTTGCCATTTTGTTTTATAGTGTTAATAAAATTAAAATTAAAATAAAGAGAATGAGCAAATAATTGTTAGTATATTCCTTCCGTATAATAAATGAAACTCTTGATTGTAATACAATATTTCATATTTCATATTTCAAATTTAATTTAGCTATTAATCGAATGAATATATTAAATAATAAAGTGATTTTTAACAACAACATACCTTGTCCTTGACGAGATTGGGTAATGTTGTTGTCGTATTCTTAACAACGACAACAACAAAACAACAACAAAACAACAACAAATGATAGCTGTGATTTATTTGCAAGAATTTCTCATATCAAATTCGAACATGAGACATAATGTGTTAGGTCATGGGCATGAAAACCATGTTATATGTGGTCCTTTTCTAAATTTTCAAAAGAACAAAGTGCCCATTAACGAAATTTTAAAATTATTATTATCATTATTTAATGTAATAAATTCAATACAGAATTACTTGATATCTCTAGTCCCGATTGACTCTTGTACGAATATATAATTCTTCTCTTTATTTTGATGTTGTTTTGATAACTGAATATGAATTTATATTTATTTGGCTGTATCTTAACCCCTTATAAACCATTTAGCATATTGGCTTAAAAGTTTAGAAAAGGGGACATCGAAAATTACTTAAATGCCCCTTTGTTGATGTTTACCAAATTCAAGCTACCTTAATTTACCCTTAACATCAATCAATAAAATGAATATATGGAAACTATTGAAATATTAGTTGTCGCTCTGTTACTACAGTAGAATATAGAGTATGGAAATCAATACTCAAAATATAATAAGCAAAACAAGATATCAAAGGAGTAACTTATAAAACTGCAAATATGGAAACCCAATGGAAACATGAAAATAAAAAACAAAGTATTTTGAAACCATGATTTTATGAGTTTTGATGATATTCATGGGTAATGTTAGGAATCCGTTAACTTTTAATTAATTTTTAAAAAGGCCAAAAAATTATATTTACAAGTTTTAGCTTATTGATTTTTGGCATGCTATGATTGGGGTTGTAATCGATCAAAAAGAGCTTGCACAACGTAACAAAGGTGTTCAATTGGAGAAATTCTTTTGGTTTTGCTGACACTTTTTTTTTTTTTTTTGGGGTTATGTGTGTAAGAAACAATCTTTTTGTTTGATTTAAGTATTAAGTGTTCATATTTTATTATGCGTTTGTATATTACAGATTTACCTAGATCCTAATTAAGGTAGTAAATGAAAATTTTGTAACGGGTTACATGCAGGTTGGTGGGAATGCCGTTTTATTTGAGTATCGTATTAATATGATTCCTAACAATCTTGATCGAGCGAGGGACTCTTCATACTGAATTTGATATTCAGCTTTTAGAGATTTAAATCATGTTCACGAAGACAAAATTTTGGTTAAATACATCTTTTTCATATTTTCCAAGAAGAAAGGAGTAACTAACTCCTTTTAATAAGTAATATTTTATCTTTAAATCTTTAAATTAAAAATAAAATAAAAATTGTTTTGCTTAACAATGGTACTTTCCACTTAGAATTCTTATGCAAGGAGTCGTAGGTGAAATTGATGATCATTGATCAAGAGCAATGCAATACTTGGTGTAACACCCTCGAACTAGTTGTGTTATATTATTTCTTGATTTAAATTAGTATTTAAATGTGTTTGGAAATAATATTGTTTGAATTAGTGAAATAATTGGAATAGGAGTCGAATATTCCAATGTGATAAGTGAATTATTAATTGTTGTAAATTAATATAGTTGATGGTATAATAAAATGTTTGGACTCGTAAATGGTTTTCGGGTTCCAGGCAATAGATTGAGATGGGATATTAAATTATACCCGTATATTGAAGGCGGTTCGTGAGGCCGACTTATATATATATCCTTTCCTATTTAGGAAAGTTATTTATTTTCATTTAGAAACTCATAGAAACTCTCTGAAAACTTCCAAATCAATCCAGAAATCAAATCAGGAAGTTGTGATTCTCGTGAATCTTCATAATCATCAGATTACCATCGTTAGATTCTTCAATCAGTAAGTATTCTTGAGTATTTAAGAATTTGATTTTTTGATTGAATTTGGGTAAATTGATGATTTGAGAGAATTGGATGTTAGAAACAGGTTATAAGTGTTACATATTGATTATGTGATGATATTTGAGGTTTATAACCGTTTAAAAACGAGTTTTTGGTGTTTTGGGGATTAAACCCGCGAGTTAGGGTTTCTGCTGTTCGTGCTGGGCTGGAACGAGGCCAGAAGCCGGCGGCTTCTTTGGCCAAGCCGGCGGCTTGTTCTTGTTAGCCGAAGTCGGCGGCTTCATAAGCCAAGCCGGCGGCTTGTGATGTTTTGTAGGAAACCGGCGGGTATAAACCCGACCCGGCGGGTAGTGTAAGCTTTAAAACGAAGTTTAGTTCTGTTACCACATTTGGTAATTGACCCGGCGGTTTGGAAGGTGAAGCCGGCGGGTGGTGGTTTGAAGCCGGCGGCTTCATAGAGAAGCCGGCGGCTTGATAGGCTGGTGTCACATTTCTTGTTTGATTTTTATAAGTAATGTGATTGTTATTTGATATATGTTCAGGTTCATATATGATAATAGTTATGTTGTAATAACTAATATATGATTAGGAACTAGTAATATTCATATTATTATGTTAAGTTCCTAATAGTATGGATTGATATAAGTTATGTATTGATATGGATTACTAACTTATATTTGATTTTAAATTCTCAGATGTGGAGAAGACTCAGTGATATTAGACTACTGAGTGGAGGCCTGAGGTGTCGGTGAGTGGATCTGTAACCTCAGTGTGATTTAGTTGTAATGATTTGATTTACAACAAGTAATTATAGTATTATTTTGATAGAATGTAGTTGTTGAGATATCTTGCCATGATAGTTTGACTAGTTGCTTACTTGGATGTTTGAGCTATTATGTAAGATTCTGAGGTCAACTTGACTTGACAGTTGGACTTGGTTGTTATTGTAGACGACAGGAGATCTTGAAACTTGAAATGTTGGTTTGGAGATCTAGGTCGTGTGTGATTAACAACTAGTTATCGGTAATTCTGTATAGGCCAATACAGATGATTGATAAGAATTCCTTGAGTACCAAACCGGTATTAGGGTATCTCAGGAGCCACCGATCCTCATGACGATTGATAATGATTGATTGGTGTAGCTTGACATTGATTGGATGTCGAGTGAATGATTGATTTTCAGTTTATTGTTATTTGATGTAAACAGATTGTTATGCTAGGTTGTACTGTTGCTCATAGTTTTATTCACTTAGCTTTATGCTAACCCCACCACAGTTCTTCCTGCAGGTTGAAATAGATGGGACATATTGTGCAGGAGGTTGTTGGACTGGATGGAATGTTTGACAGGCTGTTACTCTGATGTTATTTTTATAACTGTAAAAGTGTTTTGAATCATATAACACCGAGTTTGTTGAAATGTCATGTGTTTGGCTTTGAAAAAGTTTATTGACATTTTGAGTACATTGATTGAAATGTTTTAAATATACGCTTCTGAGTCGCCAATATTATATGATTGTTTTTAATTAACGAGGGGTGTTTTAAGTTGGTATCAGAGCAATAGTTTGGGTGAATTGGACTTGATAGAATGTTCAATCCTAAACTTTGATGAGTTGAGTCAAACATTCCAGTGGGTGTGGGTTTAGTTGATTAGTGAATGTGTGAGAAAGTGATTAGTTGAATATGTACTAACCCTTAACAAGTTGTGAAGTTGTTGTTTGATTGCAGAGACGGAGGAACATGAGTATCTGATTGGTATATTTCATGTTTCCTCAATACTCGTTGGCTTAAGATTGTCAGGTAATCTTCGATAAGCCTATGTTAATTTAAATTAACTTGAATTGTTTACTCTGTTATGTTGAGTAAGCTTTGTTGTGAAGTTAATTTAGTCAGACTGATATGATTCCCCAATTTTGAGTCAACTAATGATTGTTATAGGTTGACATGAGGATAGAGGTATTGAATGGGATACTCATTATGGTGGTTATTTCTGATTGAATTGAAAATGCAGAAATGTGATTAAATGAGTAGATAAAGAGTTGATTAAGGTTTAACATGATTGATGTTGGAACCTAAGGAGTGTCTTTATTGGTGAGACAAAATAATTGATAGTATTATATTAGTAGATTGGTTACAGGGTGTGATTTGAATTCTGTGTAAGGATTGTTGTGTCATTTGATTTGAAAATGACTACTATTTGAGAAAATATGTGTTTATGTGACTACATGATATATTTTGATTGTAGTTAAGCAATTGATCTAAACCGAGATTGATAGGTTTATGAGGAGTGTAGAATATGATAAGGCGAAATTGATTTGGGAAGTGATAGATCTTTCTGGTTAATTGTAAATAAATAGATGAAATGTTTGATAGTAACATGATTGAGTAGGCTTGTTGTGACAGTGATGCTTGATATGATAGCATATGTCAAAGTGATAATAATAATTAAGTAAGAAGTGTCCTGAATTTTGGATGTAAATAGGGACATTGATTAGTGTTAAGTATTGAAACTATGATGATGAGTTATCATGTGTTTGAGGTTTCAGATAAGTGATATACTGAGTAATTCAGTTGTTGAAAATTAGAACATTGTGTGTATGTGAGATGACTTGCATATGTAAGGTTGAATATGTAAAGTAGTAAACTGATTTTGAGTATGTATCATCTGTTAGAAATTATTAAATAGATGTTGATTGATTTGAAATCATGAAGTATTTAATATATATGAGATGAGAATAGATCACATTGATAATTATAATGTAGAGTAGCCTGAGAATGGATTGTGAATAACATAATCTTGCAACGCCTGATCACCGTTGTTATATTATGTGGTGTCACATGAACTTGTTGAGGCTACTTGGTATAAAAGAAATGTAATGTGATTTTAGAAATGGAGCATGATGGTATGCTAAGTTGTTTAATAATTGTTTTGACAAGAAAACAATCAGTTGATAGGACTGTGACTTTTAGACTGTAAAAGTGACAGTGTAAATGATAGTTGTCATTGATAGAGGTTTTGATGATAAACCTAATTAACAAATTTGATTTTGTTGAATGAGTAATTGTGATTGATTTTGATAGATTACTTGTAGATGAATTTGATAGTGTTTAAAGGGGTCACTATTTTGTATTTGGCTTGTATGATGCCAAAGTTGAAATAGGTTGATATTGCCTTGTTTGAGGAATTTCTAGTATTATTGAATGTAATAATTTAAAATATATGTTTGAAGGTGAACATATAAGATAAAATGGTTTGTTGTGAGTTAATATTGATAGTATGTTAACTTTGAAAGTCAAACCATGAATAGAGAGTTGTGTATAAAATTAATTGCTTGTGATTGGTTTGAGGTTGGGCCAAACTAGAGAAAAGCAATTAGAGAATTTTATTGATTGGTTGATTGAAACCAAAGTTGACATATAGTCAACTGTTTGTGTTGAAATAGTCTAATATTGATTGTAATATTATAATTGTGTGGGAATGTGGTTAAATTCCCAAATTATTTAAGTTTGTGAAACTTAATAAATTACTTAAAGCTAGTATTAAGTCATTGAAATAGTGTAAAGTATAATTGAGTATTCAGTTAAGTAATATTTGATATTTGAACTGAATATGTGTTAGAAAATTATACATATATGAAATCATTGAATGATATGACAGTTGTAAATTGTTGAAAGGTGCAAATTAAGTCACATTGATTAGAATTGTGATAAGAAAATCTTACCAGTGTATGAAGCTTGTGATGATAACTTTGATTGGATAAGAATGTGAGATAAGAAATAATTAAAAATTATTATTAATGGTTGCCTAGATTGACTGGTACCTCATGGTGAATTACTTAGGTATGGAAAGAATTGAATGGATTCTTTTGTTATTTGTTGATAGTATACAAATGAAATAAGTGATAAAGTGGTAAATTGGGATTAGATCCAAGTAAGAAAAGATATGAAGGTATATCTGGAAATGAATTATATTAAAGGTTTAGTTGATTCTTGTTCGATAAATCGAGGAATATGAATTGGAAGGTTGTTCATATTTTAAGAAATTGTATGTATTAGGGAGTAAGGGAAACCTTGAAATTGAGAGATGATGATTGTATTCACCAAACTTTTATTGTAAAGTGTAGATTAAATTGTTTAAGTTATATACGATGTATTATGTATATAAGTGAAACATAGAGTTAGTGATTGTTCCATGTCCTGTAGTATGGATATGTGATGACTAGTAGTACTGAGAAGGCTTGATGAAGACTTTAACAGTCTGAATGGCCTAGTGGGTAAGATGAAATGGAATTGATGTGTATGTGTCCATTTTAGAAAATACCTGAAATTGTGTAGGTATGTATGTGTGGTATACATGATAATAAATGGCATGATAAGTTTTAATAGATTGAATTAAAATGTGCCATAAGATATGTGGAGGTCAGTTAATTGTAATTAACTAGATGTAGACCTTATTAGAAATGTGTTGAAAAGTAGCACATTGTGATATTGTGATACTTGAACTGTAGTATCATGATATGTTGATTAAGACTGGCTTAGTTGCTAGATTAATGGGATCTAGTGTTAAATGACTAAGTGATTGTGTGGTTAAAGTTGTATAACTTCTAATTGTTTGAAATTGGCAGTTTGAAGACTTAACAAGTTTAATTAAAATAACTGGTTGTTGAAAATAAGTTCTTAATGTTTAACCAGTTTAAGTAGTATATAAATTCTAACTTGAAGGTTGGTTAGATTTTGAAGATAAATAGTAAGTATTGATAGATATACTGTAGAGTGTAATCACTAGTGTTGTGATTAGTGTTTGGTCAATTGTTGTTGCTAACAATTGATAGGTTGATACCAGTGGAAATAAGTCAATGTAGAGGTTGGTTGAATGTGAGTAATGTTTGATTTTGGTACTTTTGTTAATTGAGCAAAGTACTTGTTGATTGTGACCTTACCTACTGAGTGTAACCTCTGCTTTGCTTATTTAGGTGATATGAATCCGGAGTTACTTTTAAATAAAGGATTTCATATGATTGAAGTGATATGTGAACGTTATAGGTTGTTCACAAGAGTATAGGTATGAAACTTTTGGATGAAAAGTTGACCTAGATTTGAATTTTAAATCTTTGATAGTAGAGATTTGAAATTGTTATCTGTTATTAGACTGATTGTAAGTCGTGAGTTGAATTTTATTTCAATATTGCTAGGAACATTGTGGTTTGATAACCACTGTTGTGATAATGTGATTGCTGTTGTATTTATAACAGGGATGAACAGTGATAATAGGTTAAAGATTTTAGCATGTTGCTAATTTCTGGTTGCATAGACCTATTAAGTGATTGTAGGTTTCACTTGTTGAAGTAAGTGTTTGTCTATAATATATATCTGATTGATGATATTGATTAGACGCACTGTATGTGTACGTAGGAAAAGATAGAAGCATGTACATTTGGATATGTGCATGTGGAAAGAATTCAAACAGTTTGAGTATAGTTGTAAGTTACTATTGAGGATTAATGTTTAATAAGATATATGTGATATTATCACATTAGTCAGATTGATTGATGTTAGATTTCGGGACGAAATCTCTTTAAGGAAGGGAGAGTTGTAACATCCTCGAATTGGACCTAGTTGTGTTATATTATTTCTTGATTTAAATTAGTATTTAAATGTGTTTGGAAATAATATTGTTTGAATTAGTGAAATAATTGGAATAGGAGTCGAATATTCCAATGTGATAAGTGAATTATTAATTGTTGTAAATTAATATAGTTGATGGTATAATAAAATGTTTGGACTCGTAAATGGTTTTCGGGTTCCAGGCAATAGATTGAGATGGGATATTAAATTATACCCGTATATTGAAGGCGGTTCGTGAGGCCGACTTATATATATATCCTTTCCTATTTAGGAAAGTTATTTATTTTCATTTAGAAACTCATAGAAACTCTCTGAAAACTTCCAAATCAATCCAGAAATCAAATCAGGAAGTTGTGATTCTCGTGAATCTTCATAATCATCAGATTACCATCGTTAGATTCTTCAATCAGTAAGTATTCTTGAGTATTTAAGAATTTGATTTTTTGATTGAATTTGGGTAAATTGATGATTTGAGAGAATTGGATGTTAGAAACAGGTTATAAGTGTTACATATTGATTATGTGATGATATTTGAGGTTTATAACCGTTTAAAAATGAGTTTTTGGTGTTTTGGAGATTAAACCCGCGAGTTAGGGTTTCTGCTGTTCGTGCTGGGCTGGAACGAGGCCAGAAGCCGGCGGCTTCTTTGGCCAAGCCGGCGGCTTGTTCTTGTTAGCCGAAGCCGGCGGCTTCATAAGCCAAGCCGGCGGCTTGTGATGTTTTGTAGGAAACCGGCGGGTATGAACCCGACCCGGCGAGTAGTGTAAGCTTTAAAACGAAGTTTAGTTCTGTTACCACATTTGGTAATTGACCCGGCGGTTTGGAAGGTGAAGCCGGCGGGTGGTGGTTTGAAGCCGGCGGCTTCATAGAGAAGCCGGCGGCTTGATAGGCTGGTGTCACATTTCTTGTTTGATTTTTATAAGTAATGTGATTGTTATTTGATATATGTTCAGGTTCATATATGATAATAGTTATGTTGTAATAACTAATATATGATTAGGAACTAGTAATATTCATATTATTATGTTAAGTTCCTAATAGTATGGATTGATATAAGTTATGTATTGATATGGATTACTAACTTATATTTGATTTTAAATTCTCAGATGTGGAGAAGACTCAGTGATATTAGACTACTGAGTGGAGGCCTGAGGTGTCGGTGAGTGGATCTGTAACCTCAGTGTGATTTAGTTGTAATGATTTGATTTACAACAAGTAATTATAGTATTATTTTGATAGAATGTAGTTGTTGAGATATCTTGCCATGATAGTTTGACTAGTTGCTTACTTGGCTGTTTGAGCTAGTATGTAAGATTCTGAGGTCAACTTGACTTGACAGTTGGACTTGGTTGTTATTGTAGACGACAGGAGATCTTGAAACTTGAAATGTTGGTTTGGAGATCTAGGTCGTGTGTGATTAACAACTGGTTATCGGTAATTCTGTATAGGCCAATACAGATGATTGATAAGAGTTCCTTGAGTACCAAACCGGTATTAGGGTATCTCAGGAGCCACCGATCCTCATGACGATTGATAATGATTGATTGGTGTAGCTTGACATTGATTGGATGTCGAGTGAATGATTGATTTTCAGTTTATTGTTATTTGATGTAAACAGATTGTTATGCTAGGTTGTACTGTTGCTCATAGTTTCATTCACTTAGCTTTATGCTAACCCCACCACAGTTCTTCCTGCAGGTTGAAATAGATGGGACATATTGGGCAGGAGGTTGTTGGACTGGATGGAATGTTTGACAGGCTGTTACTCTGATGTTATTTTTATAACTGTAAAAGTGTTTTGAATCATATAACACCGAGTTTGTTGAAATGTCATGTGTTTGGCTTTGAAAAAGTTTATTGACATTTTGAGTACATTGATTGAAATGTTTTAAATATACGCTTCTGAGTCGCCAATATTATATGATTGTTTTTAATTAACGAGGGGTGTTTTACTTGGCATCGAGGTTGTTTCTTGACTTGCATGGTATTTTATATTGTGAACAACGTGAAGCCTTCTTTCTTCATGAACTTGGCAAATAATATTTCTATTGGTTTGAATTAGATTGACTTGAATCACCTTTCTACTTTACTTCTTAGTTTTTAATAGTTGGATATCAAATATCAAATATGATTACATTGTATACTAAAGCATACATCGGCTACTAAACACGGTTCCCCTACTAGCTATTTGGGAATTGGGAAGACAACGGTTCCCCTACTAGCTATTTGGTATGACAATTTTACTCTAGATCGCAGCAACCCGATTAATGCGTGATTAGTTTTTTATATGTACTAACTTGATGAGTAATGACATAAAACTATTATCGTTTCACTATTTAAAATGAAGTTCTATTTTCGCCGCATTGCGCGGGTAATGTACTAGTTGACGCATAAGTCAGAATGTAAAACAAAAGTGAGTAAATGACATGAATATTAAATTTTAATTTCGAAGAGATGTATTATCAAAAGGTAATTGAACAATAAGTAATTCCCTTAGAATAAGGTGACTTACCTTATATATTATCTATCTATCTATAATATATATATACTTAAAGCAAAATAGCTTCGGGCAATCCCAACCCTTAATTAGTTTTTCCCAAATCGATCCGATGATCAAGATTAATTTAATGATACTAACCCGTATTTATTTATAATTTTATATTCTCTTCCATTGAAAACATCTCCTCATCTCTAACGTATCCTAAACTCACGTATCTAAAACTCAAAACCCTAATCAAAGCTATAAACATAAAAGTAAGAGAAAAAACACAGATGGAGAAGGACAACAAGTGCTAACAAACAGGTATGGCCCTCTCTTCTTTTCTTTCAATTTCAATACCTAATTTTTTATATTTCGATTGCCATATCTACGATCCTAATTTGTCTTTTTCGTTTCATTCACTATCGAAATCAATTTCGACGTATCTTTATGTATATTACAGGCTAATCCGATTCCAATTCAAATTCCATGCATAATCATCTTCAATATCAATCGGTAACAATCTCTTCTTTTTCATAATGAACGAATTTTAATTTGTCGGTGACTAATTTCTATTTTCTTAAGTTGTTTGTTCTACTGTGACCGATTATGTACAACTTCATGTTCATATAGAATTAAATAATTGGCTACAAAGAACATATATATGATCAAATATGTGATGAACTTTTCATGAGGTAACAGTTACTATTTTTACAACTTTTATTTAGCTTTTAATCTAGAATAATAATGCTATATGTTTCATGAATGATTCTTGATTTGTGCCTTTTAGCATTTGCTGAGATTCATGGCAATTATTTAGATGAGGTATAACTGACGTGAAACTCTTCTATTGAGTGATTACTCTTATAAGCAAATGATTTCTATAACACCCCTCGTTTCATTACAAACAATTAATATAGCAATGGCGACTCGGAAGCGTATATTTAAAACATACTATCAATGTACTCAAAATCTCAATAAACTTTTTCAAACTTATTACATGACATTTCAACAAACTCGGTGTTATATAATTCAAAACATCTCTTTAGTTATCCAAATAACATCAGAGTAACAGCCTGTCAAACATTCCATCCAGTCCCACAACCTCCTGCCCAATATGTCCCATCTATTTAACCTGCAGGAAGAACTGTGGTGGGGTTAGCATAAAGCTAAGTGAATGAAACTATAAGTAACAGTATAACCTAGCATAACAATCTGTTTACATCAAATAACAATAAACAGAAAATCAATCATTCACTCGACATCCAATCAATGTCAAGCTACACCTATCAATCATTATCAATCGTCATGAGGATCGGTGGCTCCTGAGATACCCTAATACCGGTTTGGTACTCAAGGAACTCTTATCAATCATCTGTATTGGCCTATACAGAATTACCGATAACCAGTTGTTAATCACACACGACCTAGATCTCCAAACCAACATTTCAAGTTTCAAGATCTCCTGTCGTCTACAATAACAACCAAGTCCAACTGTCAAGTCAAGTTGACCTCAGAATCTTACATACTAGCACAATCAGCCAAGTAAGCAACTAGTTAATCTATCATGGCAAGATATCTCCACAGATGCATCATATCAAAGTAATACTATAAATTACTCGTTG
The DNA here is from genome assembly GCA_949592205.1 of Helichrysum umbraculigerum. Classification (NCBI taxonomy): domain Eukaryota; kingdom Viridiplantae; phylum Streptophyta; class Magnoliopsida; order Asterales; family Asteraceae; genus Helichrysum; species Helichrysum umbraculigerum. The sequence goes on from CATIUR010000005.1 coordinate 24,582,918, forward strand.
TAAATCAAATCATTACAACTAAATCACACTGAGGTTACAGATCCACTCACCGACACCTCAGGCCTCCACTCAGTAGTCTAATATCACTGAGTCTTCTCCACATCTGAGAATTTACAATCAAATATAAGTTAGTAATCCATATCAATACATAACTTATATCAATCCATACTATTAGGAACTTAACATAATAATATGAATATTACTAGTTCCTAATCATATATTAGTTATTACAACATAACTATTATCATATATGAACCTGAACATATATCAAATAACAATCACATTACTTATAAAAAATCAAACAAGAAATGTGACACCAGCCTATCAAGCCGCCGGCTTCTCTATGAAGCCGCCGGCTTCAAACCACCACCCGCCGGCTTCACCTTCCAAACCGCCGGGTCAATTACCAAATGTGGTAACAGAACTAAACTTCGTTTTAAAGCTTACACTACCCGCCGGGTCGGGTTTATACCCGCCGGTTTCCTACAAAACATCACAAGCCGCCGGCTTGGCTTATGAAGCCACCGGCTTCGGCTAACAAGAACAAGCCGCCGGCTTGGCCAAAGAAGCCGCCGGCTTCTGGCCTCGTCCCAGCCCAGCACGAACAGCAGAAACCCTAACTCGCGGGTTTAATCCCCAAAACACCAAAAACTCGTTTTTAAACGGTTATAAACCTCAAATATCATCACATAATCAATATGTAACACTTATAACCTGTTTCTAACATCCAAATCTCTCAAATCATCAATTTACCCAAATTCAATCAAAAAATCAAATTCTTAAATACTCAAGAATACTTACTGATTGAAGAATCTAACGATGGTAATCTGATGATTATGAAGATTCACGAGCATCACAACTTCCTGATTTGATTTCTAGTTTGATTTGGAGGTTTTCAGAGAGTTTCTGTGAGTTTCAGAATAAAATGAATAACTTTCCTAAATAGGAAAGGATATATATAAGTCGGCTCATCCAACCGCCTTCAATATACGGGTATAATTTAATACCCCATCTCAATCTATTGTCTGGAACCCGAAAACCACTTGCGAGTCCAAACATTTTATTGCACCGTCAACTATATTAATTTACAACAATTAATAATTCCCTTATCACATTGGAATATTTAACTCCTATTCCAATTATTTCAAGTATTTCAAACAATATTATTTCCAAACACATTTAAATACTTATTTAAATCAAGAAATAATATAAAACAACTAGGTCCAATTCGAGGATGTTACAACTCTCCCCTCCTTAAAGAGATTTCGCCCCGAAATCTAACATCAATCAATCTGACTAATGTGATAATATCACATATATCTTATCAAACATTAATCCTCAATAGTAACTTACCACTATACTCAAACTGTTTGAATTCTTTCCACATGCACATATCCAAATGTACATGCTTCTATCTTTTCCTATTTACACATACAGTGCGTCTAATCAATATCATCAATCAGATATATATTATAGACAAACACTTACTTCAACAAGTGAAACCTACAATCACTTAATAGGTCTATGCAACCAGAAATTAGCAACATGCTAAAATCTTTAACCTATTATCACTGTTCATCCCTGTTATAAATACAACAGCAATCACATTATCACAACAGTGGTTATCAAAACACAATGTTCCTAGCAATATTGAAATAAAATTCAACTCACGACTTACAATCAGTCTAATAACAGATAACAATTTCAAATCTCTACTATCAAAGATTTAAAATTCAAATCTAGGTCAACTTTTCATCCAAAAGTTTCATACCTATACTCTTGTGAATAACCAATCATATTCACATATCACTACAATCATATGAAATCTTAATAAGCAAAGTAGAGGTCAAACTCAGTAGGTAAAACCACAATTTACAAGTACTTTGCTCAATCAACAAAGGTACTACAATCAAATATTACCTACATTCAACCAACCTCTACACCGACTCATTTCAATTTGTAACTCCTTTCATTATAACCTATCACTTGTCAACAACAACAGAGTCGACAACTACTACAACCATCCAAACAATAACCACAACACTAGTGATTATACATTTCAATACACCTATCAGTACTTAATATTTGTCTTCAAAGTCTAACTAACCATCAAGTTAGAATTTACTTAACGCTTAAACTGGTAAGAATATCAAGAATCTTATCTTAGCAACCAGTTATTTCCATTCAACATTACAATCTTAAATTACTAATCACAAGCAATTAGAATTTATACAACTTTAACCACACAATCACTTAATACTACATCTCATCAATATAGCAACTAAGTCAACCTTAATCAACATATTATGATACTACAGGTCAAGTATCACAATATCTTATTATCAAAATGTGTTTTCTTTCAACACATTTCCAACAAAATCTACATCAAGTTACTCACAATTAACTGACTTCCACATATCTTATGGCACATTTTAATTCATTCTATTAAAACTTATCATGCCATTTATTATCATGTATACCACACATACATACCTACACAACTTCAGATATTTTCTTAAATGGACATGTACACATCAATTCCATTTCATTCTATACACTAGGCCATTCAGACTGTTAAAGTCTTTATCAAGCCTTCTCAATACTACTATTCATCACATATCCATACCATAGGACATGGAACAATCAATAACTCTATGTTTCACTTATATACTTATCAACTAGTATATAACTTAAACATTTCATTCTAAACTTTCAAGAAAAGTTTGGTGAATACAATCATCACCTATCAATCTCAAGGTTTCTCTTACTTTCTAACACTTACAATTATACACATCAGGTTTTCAGCCCCAAATGTCAAGCAATCATTATTCTTAAACTATCAAAATAATGATCATTACACTTAATTTCATACCTGATTTCTTAAAATATGACCAACTATTCAATTCATATTTCCTCAAGCAAGACAATATCAACCTATCTCAACTTTGGCTTTATACAAGCCAGCTACAACATAGTGATTCATTTAAACACTATACAAATCCACTTACAGGTAATCTATCATTATCAATCACAATTACCTATTTAACAGAATCCAATTTGTCATTTATGTTCATCAACAAAACAACTATCAATGACAAACATTATTTACACTCTCACATTTACATTCTAGATGTTACAGTTCTATCAACCAATTGTTTTCTTATCAAAACAACTATTAAATCACTTAGCATACTTTCATGCTCAGTTTTCTAAATCACATTACATTTCTTTTATACCAAGTAGCCTCAACAAGTTCATGTGACACAACATAATATAACAACGGTGATCAGGCGTTGCAAGATTATGTTCTTTACAATCCATTCTCAGGCTACTCTACATTATAATTATCAATGTGATCTACTTTTATCTCATATATATTAAATACTTTATGATTTCAAATCAATCAACATCTATTTAATAGTTTCTAACAGCTGATACATACTCAAAATCAGCTTACTACTTACATATTCAACCTTACATATGTAAGCCATCTCACATACACACAATGTTCTAATTTTTCAACAACTGAATTACTCAGTATATCACTTATCTGAAACCTCAAACACATGATAACTCATCATCATTGTTTCATTACTTACACTAATCAATGTCCCTATTTACATTCAAAATTCAGGATACTTCTTACTTAATTATTATTATCACTTTGACCTATGCTATCATATCAAGCATCACTGTCACAACAAGCCTACTCAATCATGTTACTTTTAAATATTTCATCTATTAATTTACAATTAACCAGAAAGACCTATCACTTTCTCAATCAATTTAGCTTTATCATAAGCTATATTTCTCATAAACCTATCATTTTGTTGGTTTATATCAAGTGTTTAGCTATAATCCTAACACATCATATAACCACATAAACACATATTTTCTCAAATAGCAGTCATTCTCAAATCAAATGACACCACTATCCTTAAACAGGATTCAAATCACACCTTGTGATCAATCTACTAATATAATACTATCAATTATTTTGTCTCACCAATAAAGACACTCCTTAGGTTCCAACATCAATCATGTTAAACCTTAATCAACTCTTTATCTACTCATTTAATCACATTTATGCATTTTCAATTCAATCAGAAATAACCACCACAATGAGTATCCCATTCAATACCTCTATCCTCATGTCAACCTATAACAATCATTAGTTGACTCAAAACTGGGGAATCATATCAGTCTGACTAAATTAACTTCACAACAAAGCTTACTCAACATAACAGAGTAAACAATTCAAGTTAATTTAAATTAACATAGGCTTATCGAAGATTACCTGGCAATCTTAAGCCAACGAGTATTGAGGAAACATGAAATATACCAATCAGATACTCATGTTCCTCCGTCTCTGCAATCAAACAACAACTTCACAACTTGTTAAGGGTTAGTACATATTCAACTAATCACTTTCTCACACATTCACTAATCAACTAAACCCACACCCACTGGAATGTTTGACTCAACTCATCAAAGTTTAGGATTGAACATTCTATCAAGTCCAATTCACCCAAACTATTGCTCTGATACCAACTTATAACACCCATCGTTTCATTACAAACAATTAATATAGCAATGGCGACTCGGAAGCGTATATTTAAAACATACTATCAATATACTCAAAATCTCAATAAACTTTTTCAAACTTATTACATGACATTTCAACAAACTCGGTGTTATATAATTCAAAACATCTCTTTAGTTATCCAAATAACATCAGAGTAACAGCCTGTCAAACATTCCATCCAGTCCCACAACCTACTGCCCAATATGTCCCATCTATTTAACCTGCAGGAAGAACTGTGGTGGGGTTAGCATAAAGCTAAGTGAATGAAACTATAAGTAACAGTATAACATATCATAACAATCTGTTTACATCAAATAACAATAAACAGAAAATCAATCATTCACTCGACATCCAATCAATGTCAAGCTACACCTATCAATCATTATCAATCGTCATGAGGATCGGTGGCTCCTGAGATACCCTAATACCGGTTTGGTACTCAAGGAACTCTTATCAATCATCTGTATTGGCCTATACAGAATTACCGATAACCAGTTGTTAATCACACACGACCTAGATCTCCAAACCAACATTTCAAGTTTCAAGATCTCCTGTCGTCTACAATAACAACCAAGTCCAACTGTCAAGTCAAGTTGACCTCAGAATCTTACATACTAGCACAATCAGCCAAGTAAGCAACTAGTTAATCTATCATGGCAAGATATCTCCACAGATGCATCATATCAAAGTAATACTATAAATTACTCGTTGTAAATCAAATCATTACAACTAAATCACACTGAGGTTACAGATCCACTCACCGACACCTCAGGCCTCCACTCAGTAGTCTAATATCACTGAGTCTTCTCCACATCTGAGAATTTACAATCAAATATAAGTTAGTAATCCATATCAATACATAACTTATATCAATCCATACTATTAGGAACTTAACATAATAATATGAATATTACTAGTTCCTAATCATATATTAGTTATTACAACATAACTATTATCATATATGAACCTGAACATATATCAAATAACAATCACATTACTTATAAAAAATCAAACAAGAAATGTGACACCAGCTATCAAGCCGCCGGCTTCTCTATGAAGCCGCCGGCTTCAAACCACCACCCGCCGGCTTCACCTTCCAAACCGCCGGGTCAATTACCAAATGTGGTAACAGAACTAAACTTCGTTTTAAAGCTTACACTACCCGCCGGGTCGGGTTTATACCCGCCGGTTTCCTACAAAACATCACAAGCCGCCGGCTTGGCTTATGAAGCCGCCGGCTTCGGCTAACAAGAACAAGCCGCCGGCTTAGCCAAAGAAGCCGCCGGCTTCTGGCCTCGTCCCAGCCCAGCACGAACAGCAGAAACCCTAACTCGCGGGTTTAATCCCCAAAACACCAAAAACTCATTTTTAAACGGTTATAAACCTCAAATATCATCACATAATCAATATGTAACACTTATAACCTGTTTCTAACATCCAAATCTCTCAAATCATCAATTTACCCAAATTCAATCAAAAAATCAAATTCTTAAATACTCAAGAATACTTACTGATTGAAGAATCTAACGATGGTAATCTGATGATTATGAAGATTCACGAGCATCACAACTTCCTGATTTGATTTCTAGTTTGATTTGGAGGTTTTCAGAGAGTTTCTGTGAGTTTCAGAATAAAATGAATAACTTTCCTAAATAGGAAAGGATATATATAAGTCGGCTCATCCAACCGCCTTCAATATACGGGTATAATTTAATACCCCATCTCAATCTATTGTCTGGAACCCGAAAACCACTTGCGAGTCCAAACATTTTATTGCACCGTCAACTATATTAATTTACAACAATTAATAATTCCCTTATCACATTGGAATATTTAACTCCTATTCCAATTATTTCAAGTATTTCAAACAATATTATTTCCAAACACATTTAAATACTTATTTAAATCAAGAAATAATATAAAACAACTAGGTCCAATTCGAGGATGTTACAATTTCCACTTGGTAACCTCTATGGTGCATTTGTTTCTATCTTTTGTCATTGCCAGGTTACACACTTATAACTTGCTTATAAAGAGTTTGAACTTGCCAATATTTATTTATAGAAAGCTTTAACCCTTGATTGAGTTAGTTTAATGCTCACGTGATATATACAGATACTTAGTTATGTTGATTGATATAATTAATCAGTAATGCTTGAAAGTTATAGGTAATTATTGAAATAATACCTCACTCTCTTATAATTATTGTATGGGTGGTTTAGGTTGCCATAATTTATTTTACCGAACAACCTATGTATCTTGAAGTCCATGTTGGGTATTTGTCATTTTTTTCCTATGGAGTTGTTGAAAATATCTTATTCTCTTAATATCTACTCCTAATATGTATTAACGACCAATAAAAGATTTTATTACATAATTTGAGATTTTTAGGTTGGCCCTGATTTAGATGTTTCCCGTGGTTAGGAGTTAGATTTTATGCATAAAAAGAACCAGTTTAGAGACTTTTAAATTCTTTAACCCGTTTGACTTTAAACTAATCTATATATTACCATTTTACCTGTTAGAGTAACATAACAACCAAAAAACACCGTTTATAAGTAAACGGGACAACATTCAAAGTGTTGTATATTTTACTTTGGAATGTATAGGTGAAAAAAGAAAGAAGTTCGAGGACCATAATTAAAATAATACAAAACAAGAGTGCCTGCACCTGATGACAACGCGTAAGGAAACTATGAGCTTCTCACAGAAGAAGCATCAAATGCTATGAAAAATGGGTATGTTGTTCCGATCTGTTTACAAATTGGGTTTTGTTATAAGCCCTACACAAAATGTTTGTACATTCTTAGTATTGTGTTGTACAATGGACATAGCGAGTACTTTTAATTTAGTATCGGGCTAAAGTAGTATCTTGAAGTCCATGTTGGGTATTTGTCATTTTTTTCCTATGGAGTTGTTGAAAATATCTTATTCTCTTAATATCTACTCCTAATATGTATTAACGACCAATAAAAGATTTTATTACATAATTTGAGATTTTTAGGTTGGCCCTGATTTAGATGTTTCCCGTGGTTAGGAGTTAGATTTTATGCATAAAAAGAACCAGTTTAGAGACTTTTAAATTCTTTAACCCGTTTGACCCGTTTCACTTTAAACTAATCTATATATTACCATTTTACCTGTTTGAGTAACATAACAACCAAAAAACACCGTTTATAAGTAAACGGGACAACATTCAAAGTGTTGTATATTTTACTTTGGAATGTATAGGTGAAAAAAGAAAGAAGTTCGAGGACCATAATTAAAATAATACAAAACAAGAGTGCCTGCACCTGATGACAACGCGTAAGGAAACTATGAGCTTCTCACAGAAGAAGCATCAAATGCTATGAAAAATGGGTATGTTGTTCCGATCTGTTTACAAATTGGGTTTTGTTATAAGCCCTACACAAAATGTTTGTACATTCTTAGTATTGTGTTGTACAATGGACATAGTGAGTACTTTTAATTTAGCATCGGGCTAAAGTATTTGCCTTCTATTTGTTTCTTTGTGCAGATATGATAGGAAAACTAACAAGCAGTTACCGAAGAACTTGCATGAATACACTCTACGGGTATACAGAATTTAACAAATAGTATTAAAAACTAAGAACCTACATTTGACAGAATAGTTGTTATCTATGGTTATGGTTCATAGTTGGTGGATATATATTCCAACTTTCGTGATTTCATGAGTCAACTTTCATAAATTCATGTGGAGGCTAGCAAGCACCGAGATGAAACGGAACGAGGAATATACGTCAAACATTTAAATAAGATCATGGTAGATATGGAAGTAGTCCTGTTTTGTTTTCCTTCATATGTGTCCCTTTCTTTTTACTATTCTTGAAAGTATTGTTTGACAAGTGAACTTCTTAAAATGTATTCGGTAACTAGAGAAGAAAAACCATGGTTTAACCCCTACCGATTGGGTGAAGTTTCAAAATATTGCTGCACTCGGACTGGTTGAAAGTCATTTACTTAGCTGCTATTTTTTTTGTTTTTTTTATATCACCGTGCTTTATATGCAGGAGCTGCCACTGGTTCAATTGAGACACATCAAACTTTACTTTTGGGTCATTGTTGGTTTCTACATGCAAAAAGAGAAGATACAATTCATGATTACTACTTGGATGGTCATACATAATTGGAACAAAATAAGATGCAATTTCAAACACAAAAGGATAGCTTTTAAAAGATCAATACAGAAGAATGTAAGAATGAGATAACTAATTCAAAAACTCAAGATGTTAACTCGCTTAAGGATTGTTCACTGTAATATATAAAATTTGTTTGTCTATGTTTTGAATGTTAAAGTTTGTAAGTCTATCCATTTTCATAAGAGTCTAGAAAGAATAGATTTTGTTTCTAGAAGAAACAAGCATTTTACCATTAGAATTGTATTATGAAGGGAACTGGACTACCAAAGCGAAGCAATAAAAATTTTGAACTTTTTTCCCTTATCATTCCTGGATAATAATCATATAAATCTCCATCTATACTAAATAGCCTACAAACTATAACAATATAAAAGTTAATACGTAAAGGCATAAAGCTTATTTGTATGCTCATATTGAATGGTAAACTCCATGTTTGTTTATACGTCAACTACCAACACAAACTTTCTCTTATCACGTTTTACACATAAAAATTATTGACAACATCATGATACCTATTTCCAGTGTCAGCACATATAGTCATTTTACTATCGGTATACTTATTGTATTGAATGTTTTGTCATTGAAAACTAAATACGAAATTGTACAAATAAAACCATCTTTTATCTTTACATGAACATAATTATTTACCATATGGAAATACATTTCAGAAAACAATTGATATACTATTTTATATTAAACACTTCAAATTTTTAATTGCAAAATTGATGAAGTCAGATACCGTATCCCGCGTTGTCACGGGTCCTTCGTACTAAATCTAATCGACTTTCATGCTCATAAAACCAAATCAATATAACCACTCTCCAAAAATAAAGTAACATTCTTATATAATAATAATAATGATACAAATAAAAAGTTATAAATAACAAAATTGATTAAAAAAAATAATCTTCATATATATTACAAATTCATTTTGGTTGCCCGCGCTGTCGCGGGTCTTATATCTATATACACTTAAATTAAAAGTCTTAAAAACTATTGAAATTAAAATAATAAATTGTTATTTTGAGGCCTTAAACAAGATGACCAAATTTTAGATTCCAATAATTAAAGCAGTGTTACAAGTAGGCATGAACAAAAAACCCGAACCCGGAACCGAACCCGAAAAAAAACCCGGAACCGAACCCGGAAAAAACCGGTTTTTTTGAACCCGGTTCGGGTTTTTTTCGTACCCGCCGAGTACGGAACCGGTTTGGGTTTTCGGATCTCACAATCGGGTTGGGACTGGGTAGGAAGCGGGTCGGGTTGGAAAAACCGGTATAAAACCCGGAAAAACCCGGTTTAAAAACCGGTATTCGTGGGTCAAAAACCCGGTTCGGGTCGGGTCGGGTAGGTCAACAAACCGGTTTTTCTCCCTTTGACTAAAACCCGGTTCGGGTTCCGGGTACGGGTCGGGTAGGCCCGAAACCCGGTTTTGTTCACGACTAGTTACAAGTTACAACAAAGCCCAAACATCAAAATGAGTGGCCCAATAAGTTACAACAAAGCCCAAGACTAAAATGAGTGGCCCATTATTATTCTAAAGCGGGAAACAAATGAAATCTCATATCTCACAATATCCTGTGTATATAATCCCAAATCTCACCTTAAAACGTTTCATTCTCCAATTGTACGCAAAAACTTAAAACCCTAAATATGTCGAACAACATTCCTTTTGAAATCCAAGCGGAAATCATCAAACGACTTCCAGTGAAATCACTGATGCAATCCAGATCGCTTTCAAAACCATTCAAGTATCTAATCGATAGTTCCCAATTTATCGCTGATTACAATGAATCTCGGCCACCACATCTGTTATTAAGGTACGATGACCCACTGAATGTTTCAGATCACTACTTTCAGTTCCTTTCGATCGCTGATGATGACAGTTTCCCACACCACAATTTTACAACGCCCACTCCACATGCCTTTGAATTTCTTAGTCATATAAGATTCATTGGTAGCTCTCAAGGTTTGTTGTGTTTCTGCGGTGATAGTGTAATACCAGGTGGTGAGTTTCCGCATTCGATAAACCAACTGGTTGTTATTTGGAATCCTTCATTACAAAAGTATGTTGAAATTAATGTGCCTATATTAGATGATGTCATGAAATCGTGTACTCTAGGGTTTGGGGTTCATCCTAATACGAATGATCCTATGATTGTTAAAATTAATGATGATTTTGGTTATCCTGGTTACATTGAGGTCTTTATGTTAAGTTCGCGGTTTTATAGAAGTTCACATGGTACTGAGCCTCGTAAATCGATTCGTTTTAGATGGTCACAGGTAGCTATGGATGGGTTTATTTATTGGCATGCTATTGATACAATTAAATGGGGTAGTCTAATTATGTCATTTGATATGACGAGTGAAGAATTTAAAGAATTAAATCTCCCTGATTGTTTAGTGCCTTATTATCAGACTGATAAAAGTTTGTCCCTTGCTAAGCTAAGTGAGTCTCTTGTTGTGCTTGAATACTATAAAGATGCCGAGAAACCAGTTTGTGATGTATGGAAGATGACTAATGGTATTACAAAATCTTTTGCGAAACTGTTTACCATTAGTGTACCACTTTTTCCATTGAAGAAAATACTGGGATTTAGGAAGACTCGCGAATCTATCATAGGAAAATTGATGGATGGTCATGAAGAGTCAACCAAACTTGAAGTTTACCATACAAGTGTAGAAGAAATCAAGAATTATGTAATCAATGGAGAAGTTGGTTTATTCTTTGTGAGCTCATACAAGGAAACTTTACTTCTGCATGATCATAAAAATCGTGATTATATCCCGATGAATTTTAATTCGATAAAAAGCTAGATGCATCATGCATATATAGATGGATGCTTCTCTAAGAATTGAGATAGGGTTTTAATTACAACCGCCAATGATAGAATCATGCATGGTATATCTAGTGGACCTCTTTTTGCTAGTCTTGAATTGTGTGTTCATTACTCTGTGTTGGTAGAATTAACATGAATCGTTTGGAGATGCTCATCTTTATATATGTTGGTAATTAAATTTCTGAATAATTTATCTCGTTTATGGTCCTCTTTACTAATGAAGTTCTCTTCTGTTCTGTTCTTTTGCATTCATATTAAACAACTTACTTAGTCTTCAAAGGAAAATAGATTCATCTAAGAGGATTACTTTAATGTAGTTCTTAAAAGTATAGTATTATGATAATAATTAACTCTAATAGATCTTTGTCTGTTGAAATTGATTTCATATAGGTATTGAACTCCCAAATCCCAACTAAAACCGGCCAGTGGGACAAATTATATTTTATGTCACTAACTACATTACAGATTACACTCTTTAATTAAATAAGGCTTCTAAAGCCCAAAAACAAAAACTAGTGGGCCAAATTTAATTTAATTTTATTAGGACAACCAAGTACACGGGTTAATCTTCAATTCTTAAGCGGGAAACAAATCTCACAGCTTATATAACATCCAAAATTCAACTATAAACGCTTTGAAATCATATTCAGTGTACTCTAGGGTTTGGTGTTCGTCCTAAAATGAACGATCCTATGATTGTTAAGATTAATGATGTTGGTTATCCTTTTTTTGTTGTGGTCTTTACTTTAAGTTCACGTTTTTGAAGAAATCCACTTAGTAATGAGCCTCGTAAATCGATTCGTTTTGAATGGCTGGACTCAAGTTGCTATGGATGGGTTGATTTATTGGCGTGTGTTTGATACGGTTAAACGGGGCCGTTATGGTTTAAGATATCCGACCTGTAGTCTAATTATGTCATTTGATATGACGACCGAAGAATTTACAGAAATAAACCTCCCAGATTGTTTAGTACGATGTGATAGACATTTGTCCCTTTCTAATCTAAAGCTAGGAGTCTCTTGTTGTGCTTAACACTATATGTGGGCCTTTATTAAATTTTCAAGAGAACAAAGTGCTCATTAATGACTGTTGTACAAATATATAATACTTCTCCTTATTTTGATGTTGTTTTTATAACAGAATTTGAAGTTATATTTATTTGGTTGTATTGACGCAAAAGTCAGGATGTAAAACGAAAGTGACATGAATATTAAATTTTAATTTCGAAGACAAGTATTATTAAAAGGTAATTGAACAATAAAGAATACCCTTTGAATAAGGTGACTTACCTTGTAATGAAGGGTGATGATAATTCTACCAAGGATTTTGATAAATCCACCATAAATGTGTATCTCTTGTTTATGCACTATAAACTGTGAATGCAGGAGTTTTGTGAAAATTCTTGTTGTAAATATCCACCACCCTATAATTAACTAAAATTTAAAAAACGATTAAATTCAATTATTTAATTGTTGTTTCGAGGCCTTAAACTCTTAAAAGAACTTTAGGATGACCAAAATTTAGGGTCCATAAAAATCTATCCGTAGACTATAAGGCAGTGTTACAAGAATACAAGTTACAACAAAGCCCAAACACCAAAATGAATGGCCCAATTTTATTTTGAAGCGGGGAAACAGATCTCAAATCTCACCATATCCATCCGTGTATAATTTCAAATCTCACCTTAAAATGTTTTCATTGTACGCAAAAACTTAAAAACCCTAATTTCATCAAAAATGTCGGACAGCATTCCTTTCGAAATCCAAACCGAAATCATCAAACGACTTCCAGTCAAATCACTGATGCAATCCAGATCGCTTTCAAAACCATTCAAGTCTATTATCGATAGTTCCAAATTTATCGCTGATTACAATGCCTGTGAATCTCGGCCACCACATTTGTTTTTAAGGTACGATGATCCACTTAACTTTTCATATTACTACTTTCAGTTCCTTTCCATCTCAGATGATGACAGTTTCCCACATCACATTTTTACTACACCTACTCCATATGCTTTTGAAATGCTTAGTCATTTACAGTTCGTTGGTAGCTATCGAGGTTTGTTGTGTTTCTATGGTGATTATAAAGTACCAGGTGGGGAGTTTCCGCATTCGATAAAGCAAATGGTTGTTATTTGGAATCCTTCATTACAAAAGTATGTTGAAATTGATGTGCCTATATTAGATGATGTTATGAATTCGTGTATTCTAGGGTTTGGGGTTCATCCTAAAACGAATGATCCTATGATTGTTAAAATTAATGATGGTGGTTATCCTTGCTATATTGAGGTCTTTATGTTAAGTTCGCGGTTTTATAGAAGTTCACATAGTAATAAGCCTCGTAAATCGATTCGTTTTAGATGGTCACAGGTAGCTATGGATGGGTTTATTTATTGGCTTGCTATTGATGAAACAATTAAATGGGGTAGTCTAATTATGTCATTTGATATGACGGGTGAAGAATTTAAAGAAATAAACCTTCCTGATTGTTTAGTGCCTTATCAGACTGATAAAAGGTTGTTCCTTGATAAGCTAAGGCTGCGTTTGATAAAACTGAATGATTTAGCGCTGAACGATTCAAAGATCTGAATAGTTCAAAAGCTCTGAATAATTATGGTTCTGAATGAAAATTCATTATTTGATAATTGTTCTGAATCAACACTCTGAATAATATATAATTACCATTTTAACCTTTTGTATGATTTAGTGTTGAATTAAATAATTTGTTTTATTTGAGAAGTGATATCCGAGTATAATCTATATATATAATTTTTTTTTTTAAAAGAGAAGGTTAAATAAAACATACCAATATAACAAAATTAATAACTTGATCAATATGTGTATTTGACGAATCGATCTAAATGACAAAAAGTTGCTTAATTTGCATTCGTAAGATAAGAGTTTAATCAACATGTGTACTGATAGTATTTTTAATTGAAAAAAGTGTTAACCAAAACAAACTAATATAGGATAAAAACTTTTTCACAAAATCATGTAAAAACTGTACGTTAATTAAATTCGCAAAAAGCCACACAATATAATACCATTTCTATAGAAATGTTATATTAAAGTTTCCATGCATATCATAAAATTAAAGTAAATAATAATAAGTGTGGAAGTGAATATATTCATTAAATAAAATATATAGAAAGTAAAGTGGAAGAAACTCAATTGTAGTTGAGGGCAAAAATGGAAACATCAACATGCTGAATGGTTAAGGGTGATTTACTATGCTGAACGATTCTGTGCAATCCATTCAATTCAGAGGAAATAAATTTTAAAATCAAACACAGGTGGTGCTGACCGATTCCGGTATACTCCTCTGAAGCATTCCATTCAAAGCCAATCAAACATAGCCTAAGTGAGTCTCTTGTTGTGCTTGAATACTATAAAGATGCCGAGAAACCAGTTTGTGATGTATGGAAGATGACTAATGGTATTACAAAATCTTTTGCGAAACTGTTTACCATTAGCGTACCACTTTTTCCGTTAAAGAAAATATTGGGATTTAGGAAGACTGGCGAACCCATAATGGGAAAATTGATGGATGGTCTTGAAGAATCAACCAAACTTGAAGTTTACCCTACAAGTGTAGAAGAAATCAAGAACTATGCAATCAATGGAGAAGTTGGTTTATTCTTTGTGAGCTCATACAAGGAAACTTTACTTCTGCATGATCATAGAAATCATGATTATATCCCGATGAATTTTAATTCAATAAGAAGCTAGATGCGTCATATATATACATATATAGATTGATGCTTATGTATGCAACGAGATTGGGTTTTAATCGCAACTGCTTATGGTATTTCTGATGGACCACTTTTTGCTAGTTTTGAAGCTATTATTAAATCATATCCTTTTTTTTTCTTTCATAAAGTGTGTTCAACACTTTGTGTTTTTAGAAGTAAAGTGAATTGTTTGGAGATTGCTTATTTATATATGTTGGTAACTTTTTGATCATCTTCTTTATGGTCTACCTCACTGATATAGTTATTTTTTTTTGCCTAATTCATTCATGTTAAACAACTTACTAACAATATTTCAAAGTAGAATTCTCATCCAAGAGGAGCACTTAAATAAGTTCTTAGAAGTATAACGATAACTTCAATAATGGATGTTAGAATACTGTACAAATTGATTTCATATCGGAATTGAGCTGCTGTCAAGGATGTTTGCTATTAGGTGAAGACTATTCAGCATGTTTCTATAAGTGCAGGGGTTATTTATGTAACTTGTAAATAGTTCAGGGTATGTAATTGCAATGTATTGGGTAGTTAGTTAGAGTTAGTTATAAACACTGTAATTAGCAGTTTATTGTAATAATTAGCTTTAATCAATTCTGTTCAAACTCTCGTTGCGTTCATATGGTATCAAAGCATCATGCTCAAAATCTTTCGATTTTTTAGTCTGTTTCAATCTCTATTCACTGAATTCTTGTTCCATTGGTGAAGATAAACATATTCACCGGATCGAATTTTGTGTTCTTCGCAAAATAGCGAAATTAGGGTTTGTAATTCAAATTAGGGTTTGCAACTTATACGGATTGAAGTAAACTGCTTGATTGATCGATAAAATGGTGAATCCACAACCTGTGACTCAACCTGGTGGATCTGGAGAACAATCTAATGGTATTAACCCTGTTAATTCCATTCATGATCCGCTATACATTGGTGGATCAGATCATCCAGGTATGGTGCTTACCAACACACCTTTTAATGGCACGAATTTCTTAGGATGGAGTCGTACTATAAAAATGGCGTTAGGTGCAAAAATGAAATTAGGTTTTATCACTGGTACTTGTGCTAAACCAGTCGAGGAAGGTGATGAATTGCAAAAATGGATTCGTTGTGACTACATGGTCACCTGTTGGATACTCAATTCTATGACTGCAGAATTAACTGAAGCATTTTTATATGCTCAATCTGCTGCTGAGTTGTGGAAAGAAATAGCAGAAAGATATGGTCAAAGCAATGGGCCTTTGATCTATCACTTGCAAAGAGAATTAGACAAAGTAACACAGGGTAATTCATCCATAGCTGCTTACTTTAACAAGCTTAAGAAGTATTGGGATGAATTGCATAATCTAGATGGTATACCTACATGTACTTGTGGTAAAATGCAAGAATGTGCTTGTGGCTTGGTTGAAAAATTTCTGGAAATTGATAGTAGATCAAAATTGGTTCAATTTTTGATGAAGTTGAATGATGATTATGAGTCTGTGAGAAGTCAGATTTTATCAATGGATCCATTGCCCAATGTCAACAAGGCATATTACATAGTTCAACAAGTAGAAAGGCAGAAGCAAGTGACTACTCATGTGGTTGAACCAACTGCATTTTTTGCTAACCTCAATCAATCCAGGGCTACTTATGGAGGAAAAAGGGATAACAAGTCAAAAAGACCAGAAATGAAAGCACATGAAGCAGTAAGACATTGTACTTATTGCAATGAGGATGGGCATACAGTTGATCAATGCTTTGAAAAAATAGGGTACCCTGACTGGTACAAAGGAAAGAAATATAAGAAGACTGGAAAAGTGGCTGCTCATGCATCAGTTGATACTTACAGTGATACTCCTTTTGATTTAGGGTATGAGAATGAATTAAGTGGGGGGCAAAATGTTCATGGTGTGGATCAGAAATTAGTTGCTGCAGTTTGTACTGAGATGATGAGAATGTTTAGAAGCAAAGATAATAGTGGTGCAGGGACTTCTACTCCAATGCATCATGCTGGTATGTCTTCTCATGTTCGATCTTTTGCTTTATCATCTCAAAGTAATGTTTTAAATGCTCATAATTGGATCATAGATACAGGTGCATCAGATCATATGTGCCCTCACAAGAATTTATTCAAAACAGTATTCACTCTTAAAAATCCAGTCATAGTACATTTACCTGATGGAACCACCAAAATGGTTACCATTGCAGGCAGTATTTCTTTAAATTCTTCCTTGATTTTACTTGATGTACTTTATGTACCTGAATTCAAGTTTAATCTTCTGTCAGTTGGCAAGCTACTCATTACCCAAAATCTTTTTGCTCAATTTTTTCCTTCATATTGTGTGTTTCAGGACCTTACAACTAGAAAGGTTATGGCAACTGGGAAAGGCTCAAGCTGTCTTTACACTTGCAGTTCTTTACCTGGAAGCAGTGATACTTCATCTATCAATGTTTTTGAATTCAATAAACATTCTGTTTTTAGTAATTTTGTACTTCCAAAGAGAACTGTTGACTTGAACACAGTTCATGCTAGACTTGGTCATATCTCTTTGTCAAAAATGTTACATATTGATGTGTGTAAATATTTTAATGCTTCTGACTTTTCTTATGAAAGTTGCATGCTTGCAAAGTTTCATAAATTGCCCTTTCCTAAAAGTACTTCTCATTCTTCTACACTGTTTGAATTAATTCATGTTGACTTGTGGGGGCCATATAAGGCACCTGCTCTTAATGGGGCACATTACTTTTACACCATTGTAGATGATAAAAGCAGGGCAACATGGACTTACTTAGTTCATACTAAAGATCAGATTTACTCAGTGTTATCTCAGTTCTTCAATTACATTGAGACTCATTTTGGTGCTAAAACTAAATTTGTTAGATCAGACAATGGGTCTGAGATTCTTAATCAAAAGGTGTTAGGATATTTTCAATCCAAAGGGATAATACATCAAAGGTCTATGGTTTATACCCCACAACAGAATGGGGTGGTAGAAAGAAAACACAGACACTTGGTTGAAACAGCTAGAGCCCTTAAATTGCATGCACATTTTCCTAATAAGTTTTGGGGAGATTGCATTCTAGCTGCTACCTTTCTAATCAACAAAATGCCCATGAAAGTTTTAGGTTGGAAGACACCTTTTGAAATGCTTTATGGCACTGCTCCTAGCTATACCAACCTCAAGACAATTGGTTGCTTGTGTTATGCAGCCAATTCTGGTCCTCATAAAGATAAATTTGGCCCAAAAGGTATCAAATGTATTCTTTTAGGATACTCTCCTGGTCAAAAGGGTTACAAGTTGTATACCCTTGATACACATGAAGTTATATTAGCAGGGATGTCATTTTTGAGGAGCATATTTTCCCTTTTAGAAGTGATCAATCTGTGTCTACTCCTGATTTATCTCCACTTGTGGTACCTTTTACACCTGTACCAGATGATGATCTTTCTTCTATTCCTGCTAACATACCTGCTAGTACAGTTGTACCTGATCCTAGTATTTCTACTACACCTGTTCCAGTTAGAAAATCAACTAGGAATATTGTTCCTCCTTCTTGGCTCAAAGATTTTGTCACCAACAAATCCACAGCTAATCAGGTTACTACTACAGTTGCTAAACAGCCAGCTTATCCTCTTTTCCAATCTCAAGATTTCAGTCATATTCCTGATACTCATGTAGCTTTTTTAGCTCATGTTTTTGACACTCTTGAACCCTCTACTTATGCTCAAGCTAGTAGTCATACTGGTTGGGTAGATGCTATGCAAGCTGAGCTCAATGCTTTAGAAAAGAATAACACTTGGCAATTAACTTCCTTGCCTGCAGGCCATAAGCCTATTCATTCTAAATGGGTGTATAAAACTAAGTTTAAACCTGATGGTACAGTGGATAGATTAAAAGCCAGATTAGTTGTCAAAGGTTATAATCAGAAGGAGGGCCAAGACTATAAGCATACATTTTCTCCTGTTGTTAAATTAGCAACAGTGAGAGTTCTTATTGCCATAGCCACTGCTAAAGGGTGGCCTCTTCACCAATTGGATGTAAATAATGCTTTTCTTCATGGATTTATTGATGAAGAAATTTATATGCACCCACCTGAAGGTTATTCCAAAGCTGCTCCAGGTCAAGTTTGTAAGCTTGTTAGGTCTCTTTATGGTCTTAAACAAGCTTCACGACAGTGGAATCATGAACTTACAAAGTTTCTTCTCACTTTGGGTTATATTCAATCCAAAAATGATTACTCATTGTTTGTCAAATCTACTGGTTCTTCTTTTACTGCCCTTCTAGTATATGTTGATGATATTCTTATCACTGGTAATTCATCTTCTGAGATTGCTTCTACTAAACTCGCTTTAGATAGAAGATTCACTATCAAAGATATTGGTTTAGCACAATACTTCTTGGGCATAGAGGTTTGTAGAACACCCAGTGGCACTTATTTGAACCAGAGAAAATATATCCTTGATCTACTTCAGGATGCTGGTCTTACAGCATGTAAACCAGCTGCTAGTCCTTTGCCTGCTCATATGCAGTTGTCTATTTCTAAGGGTACCTTACTTTCTGATCCAGCTAAGTATAGAAGATTGGTGGGTAGATTATTATATCTTACTATGACCAGGCCAGATATTTCCTTTGCAGTCCAGCATTTAAGCCAATTTGTTTCTGCTCCCACTGACTGTCATATGCAAGCTGGTTTACACTTGTTAAGGTATCTTAAAGGCACATTGTCTAAAGGGTTATTCTATCCAGTTCAGTCTCACTTAAAGATCACTGGTTTTACTGATTCTGATTGGGCTGCATGTTTAATGACTAGAAGATCATTGACAGGGTATTGTATATTCATTGGTCATTCTCTTGTTTCTTGGAAAACAAAGAAACAAGCTACTGTTTCTAGATCATCTACAGAGGCAGAGTATCGTAGCATGGCTGCTACTACTTGTGAATTGTTATGGTTGAGTTTCTTGTTGCATGATTTACACATTCCTGTGTCTTTGCCAATTACTCTTTTCTGTGATAATAAATCTGCTCAGTTGCTTGCTGCAAACCCTTGCTTCCATGATCGTTCAAAGCATTTTGAAATAGACTGCCATTTCACTCGTGATAAGATCCAAGATGGATTCCTTCAGACTGCACACATTCCTTCTTCTTTACAATTGGCTGACTTGATGACCAAAGCACTTAACCGGGTTCAGCATTCTACACTTGTTTCCAAGCTGGGTATTATTAATCCTCCACCTTGAGGGGGGGATGAAGACTATTCAGCATGTTTCTATAAGTGCAGGGGTTATTTATGTAACTTGTAAATAGTTCAGGGTATGTAATTGCAATGTATTGGGTAGTTAGTTAGAGTTAGTTATAAACACTGTAATTAGCAGTTTATTGTAATAATTAGCTTTAATCAATTCTGTTCAAACTCTCGTTGCGTTCATATTAGGCATGGTACATACTACATAGTATGGATGGTATAAGATGAAAAGTGATGATAGCTCAAATGTTTAAGTAAAGTTGGCCCTAGCTAACTATGAAGTCACAATAATCTTTAAGTGAAGTATGGAGAGATATTCACTTGCTGCAGAATTTTTCCTTTTGAGCTTACAATTATGTCTGTTATTGTCAGCAAACTATGTAGGCGGGTGCTGGGTGGGTGCATGTGTAAGTAGAGCTCAACCATGAGGATAACCTGGTGACTATTTAAGGCAATCCTAATCAGTTGTTCTTTGCTAACTTTTTACTTTCAATCTTTATGCTTTATGCTTTATGCGTCCATCTATATCATCCTAATTTAATCAACATTTGCGTAACCACATATAGTAACTTTTACAAAGGAGGATGTAGAAAGATTTTCGATGCTTGATGATGATGATTATTATTATTATTATTATTATTATTATTATTATTATTATTATTATTATTATTATTAAATTAATGACAATGTTGCATTTTTTCCCCCTTAATAAAAATTCCCAAATAAAGAAAACTAATTTTGCCTAGAAATATATTTTTGTATTTAACTAGGGGCTTTTTTCCCGCTTCGCGGTGGGATTATAAAACATATACATATTAAATAAATCAAAATTCTCTAAATGATCTTTATCTAGCACATTGAAATATCTTTATCATATAAGCGGAATTGATTTCGTTCCATGCGTTGAGACGGCACCATTTAACCCTACATTTTTGGTTTAATTAAATTAAACATTACAATCATCATTTATGGAACAACTTTTCGTAATTAGGTCAGACATTTAACTTTTATATTGTAAGTCTTTACGCTTACATGATACTTCATTAAAGTTAACATATAAAACAAAATAATAATAATAATAATAATAATAATAATAATAATAATAATAATAATAATAAACACAATTACTCTCTAACAAAAAAAAAACTTTCAAAATCTTTGTTTTTACAAAACATACACACAAAAACTAATTGAAAAAAACTTTCTATAATAACTCAATTTTTGCAATCATATTAAAAAACCTTTCAAGGATTTTTTTACATAAAAATCCGTTACTAAATGAATTTATAATTAAGTCAAAAAGTACATAAATAAAAAAATATAAATAAAACTAAGAACTTATATAATTATAATATCAATTATCTACTTTAGATTGTATATATGTTGAATATGTCGTAGGATTGATAGGTTAACAATCAAGAAATAAAATAAAATAAAAAATACTTATATAATCTATATATTATTTATATTGAGTAGAGTTCAAATGAGTACATCAATTTTGAGTGAGAATATGTGAATCAATCTCAACCACTCATTTTCATCAAATACTCATTTCCTCCACATTTTTGAAACTCAAATATCTCACAAACGGTAAGTCGAAATATCATGAAAATTTCACAATAAAATTCAGCGTTTTCTTCTCTTCGATTTGTCGTCCCTCAAGGCATACTTTTGACAACTTTTTTTCCCCTTTTTTTGGTGGTTTTACAAATTAGTAACACATGTGTTAGTGATTGGTTGTACATTTGATTTGTGGTTAGGGTTAGGGCTATGGTTTAGGGTTTAGGATTTAGGGTTAGGGTTTAGCAGTTAGGGTTTAGAAGGGTTTAGTATGATTTAGGGTTTAAAGTTTTATAAAGCGTTTAGGGTTTGAGGTTTGGGGTTTAGGGGTTAGGGTTTAGGGTTGGGGGTATGGTGTAACCCTAAACGCAACACTTTAACACATGTGTTAGTAAATATTTGGGATTACCTATTGGTATATCGATGAACCGATGTGAATCATGGGCAACATTAGTCAATCGATTCCAGAAAAAACTCTCCTCGTGGAAAGCGGAGTCCTTATCAATTGGTGGACGACTTCAATTATGCAAATCGGTTCTAGGCAATCTTGGTACGTATTTTCTTTCCTTATTTAAAGCTCCATCGAAAATAATCAATGAACTTGAAAAGATTAGAGCCATGTTCTTTTGGGGGGGGGGGGGGGGGGGGTAATCTGAATAATAAAAAAATCAATTGGATATCATGGAATCAAACCTTATCGGATCAAAGATCGGGTGGATTGGGAATTGGTAGTTTGAAAGCTTTAAACAACGCGTTAATATGTAAATGGTGGTGGAGGATGCTGATAGAAAGAGACACGTTATGGAGGGATGTTATAATAACAATCCATGGTCAGATGGGTGGTTTGGGTGAAAAGATCTTGAAAGGGAAATGTACAGGAGTATGGAGAAACATACTAAAAGTGGGAAAGGATCTTGAAAAGATTAATTTAGTCTTCTCGAGTTTCTTCCAATTTGATCCGAATACAAGATCAAGTAACACATCAGGATGGACATGGAGATTAAATAGAGATGGAATGTTCACAGTGGCTGCGTGTAGGGCGGTTTTTGATGATTTACAGCTGCCATCAATTCATACGAACTTTTCATGGTTAAAAATTTTACCAAGGAAAGTTAATGTGTTGATTTGGAGAATTACACATCATAGATTACCCACAAAAAAGAATCTGGAAAAACGTGGAATTCAAGTTGGATGTATCAATTGTCCCTGGTGTAATACGGTTACAGAAGATGAACAACACTTATTCTTTGAGTGCAAGGTGGCGAATGACTTACTGCAATTCATAAGTACATGGTGGAAGGTTGATATAAGTTGTTTAGACAGCCTAGAATCGATCATACAGTGGACAAAACTGATAGAATGGAAAGGGAGAAAAGGCAAACTTTTTATGGGGGTAATATACACATATTTTTGGATTCTTTGGTCATTTAGAAATGAGGTAATTTTCAAAGGGAAAGACAGAAAGAAGTACGATCATATACCATTACAGCTCATTGGCACATCATTTTTCTGGATAAAACATAGGAGCAAAGATAAAGAAGCACGGTTACAATGGGCAGAATGGAATGGAAACCCGTGGACATACAACTAATCGTAATCAGGAAGAAATCGGATTGTAAATTGTCGGCATTTTAAACCATAGATGTATCAAGTTTGTAGTTTGTTTCACTTATCTTTGTAATCTATGATTATTAACTCGTTGTAACCTAGCATCTTGCTAGCATTATTATTAATATATTTCTTTGGTTTCGGGGGGGTGATGGCGGAGCCGAAGCTCTTCCCCGTTTCCATTGTTTTTGCTGTTCAAAAAAAAAAAAAAAAAGTAAATATGGGTGAAACCCCAAACCTCCAACCCTAAACTCTAACCCCCAAACCCCAAACGCAACATTTTAACACATGTGTTAGTAAATGTGAAACCCTTCAAAAAAGATGAAAAAAAAACTCATCAAAAGTATGCCTTGAGGGACGGAAAATCGAAGAAGTGAAAACGCTGAATTTAATGGTGCAATTTTCATAATTTTTCGATTTGTCGTTTGTGAGATAATTGATGTTGAGGGTAAATGAGTTTTGTACATTTAAAACATTCTCTTTGTACACATGACACAATATCATTGATTCCCTCATTCTCACACAAAATCATATTCTCATTTGAACCCCACCCTATTTATATTACTATTTATAATATATATTGACCGCGGTAAGTGGTTTTAATGGATGATCTTGACCGTCCGTTTTAGTTGACTTTCGATATAGGCCGTTGATAAGAATAATATCTACCAATCACTTGGTCACACGTGGCTATGGAAGTTACCTGTGTGCTAGCAGTTACTCACGATCTTCATGAGGTTTGAGAGGTAGTCCAGCAGTTGCACAGATTATGTATTTTTGGTGCTTGAACGTGGATACAAAACTGATTAGTAAATTGTAATTGTTCATTTCTTCCCCCTAAATGTTTAACTCATGTTAAATTTAACACCTTATCTATTAAAATATTACATATTAAAATTTCTTTTGTTTATTCCCTCTTACAATAATTTTTGCTATATATATACAGAGAAACCTTCTTTAGTTTTTAAAATGTACTCAATAAATAGATTTTTATCACGTTTACGATCAACTAAAAATTAAGGGAAATTAATCAAAATGCCACTTTTTCCGAACGTATATTTCGATTTGACCCTAAAAAAAAGTTGCCGATTTGCCCTACCCGTCCGCAGGTCGCATCGTGCGACCTGCGACCCGACCAATGCGACCCGCGACCAACGTTATTACCGAGTAAAAGACAAGCCCAAACCGCAACACGACCCGTTCATCGATCGCCGGTCGCATCATGCGACCTGCGACCCGTTCACGCGACCTGCGGCCCGTTTCATGTTCACTAGTCGTAACTCTTGTTCACTCGTCGTAACTCTTGTTCACTCGTCGTAACTCTTGTTCACTAGTCGTAACTCTTATTCACTAGTCGTAAGTTACCATTTTTAGATTTTTCATGATAAGATTTTTCAGATTTTTCAGATAAGATTTTCTGACATTTTCTAGATTTTTCAAGATAAGATTTTTCAGATTTTTCAAGATAAGATTTTTCATATAAGATTTTCTGACATTTTTAAGATTTTCTGGATTTTTTTGTACTTTTTGGATAACGATCTGGATAACTTCCATTTTAACAATATCAGATTTTTGTACTTTCAATAATTTCCATTTTAACATCCATCTTCGAAATCACTCACAAATTCTTGCACTCCTCTCATCATCAGTTTAACATATCATTCTTCAGGTACAATTTTTCACCCACTTAGTTAGTATTGCGTTTTATAATGGATAAGTTTAAACTTTTTATCTGTTATGGGGGTCGTTTTGAATATGTTAACAACATGCCAATGTATTTGCCAATAGAATGTAGTAGAGTGCCGTTAAAACTTACAGTGGCACCAGAAAGGCCCATGACGTGCAAAGTTTTGTTGAAAAACGTTTTAAAAAAGTTAGGTCTACCACTTGATTCACCGGTTTGTTTCAAATATAAGCTCGGTCAGTATGTTGTTGATATAAATGATGATATTGATGATTTTGGTGATTTTCTGTGCCATGCAATTAACAATGCTCCGATAGAAATTTACA
The DNA here is from genome assembly GCA_949592205.1 of Helichrysum umbraculigerum. Lineage (NCBI taxonomy): Eukaryota > Viridiplantae > Streptophyta > Magnoliopsida > Asterales > Asteraceae > Helichrysum > Helichrysum umbraculigerum. The sequence continues at coordinate 24,608,646 of CATIUR010000005.1, forward strand.
TTGTTGATATTGTACAAAATGTTTCTGGTAAGGGTAGCAATCAACCTAGTAGTAGTAGTTCTGGTTTTCAACCACCGTTTAACCAACAACAAACTACTGAATATTATCAACAAACTCAATATCAGTCATTTCAACAACCCTTTCAACAACCACAATATCATTCATTTCAACAACCCTTTCAACAAGCACAATATCATTCATTTCAACGGCCCATTCAACAATTTTCGGTTCCTTATCAACCACAATATCAATTTCATTATCATGCTCCTCCACAAAATAGAGACTTTCCTCCAACAGAACACCCAATGAACCCTTCATTTAAGGTAGTTGAAGAGACCCAAGATAATTCTAAATTTGATTCAGATGTTCAATACGATCATTCTAATTCAAATTACTATGTGGAGGAGCCAGATCCAGACCCACATCCTCATGATTATGATCATTATGGTGATGAAAATGTCAATCCACCAAAGGATCATGACCATCCATTTTGTAATCACATTGTTGAAGATGATGAGGAGGATGAGCCTGATCCAAGAGATATATACGACAAACCCATACAAGTAAAATCAGCCGAACCTGATATATTCTGGAATATACCAACGCCGTTAGGAGAGGAAGAAAAAGAAGTTCCTAAAAGACCAGTTACAATGTATGAGAAATCTTGTCGGATTCGAGAGGGCCAAACATTCGTAAGTAAAGAGGAATTTCTACTTCAATTGCAGACCAAGTGTCTAGAAGAGGGTTTTCAGATTAAACCAATAAAGTCAGACAAAAAAAGGTACACAACAAAATATATTTTGCCTGATTGTGATTGGAAGATAAGTGCAGCGTGTATCCAATATTGTGACAACTTCCAAGTAAGGAAGTTACGTGACGCTCACACATGTTCTCGCACTAAAATCTTGGCAAATAGTCATCATGCAACCAAGAAAGTGCTTGGTAACCTATTGAAGGAGGCGATGACTTTGGAAGGTCGTGTATACAGAGGCAAAGAGATCAAACTTGATATGACTGAACGCTATAAAATCAGCCTTACATACAACCAAGCATGGAAAGCAAAGTGTTATGCTATAGAGCTGTTGAGAGGTAGTCCCGCTGAATCGTTTAACAAGCTTCCCATTTACCTGCACAACCTAAAACTACATAACCCGGGGAGCACTACGAATCTCCGTACAGACGATGAGGATAAATTTGTAATGTGTTACATGTCCATCGGTGCAGCTGTAAGTAATTATTATTAGTTCAAATACGTACATTATTATATAATTTACATATATTTTTTTTCTGAATTTGCAGATACGTTCATTTGTCAACCATACACGCCCAATAATAATCGTAGATGGGGCACATTTGAAGGGTGGGTACTTGGGTACTAACTTAATTGATGTGGCGATGGACGGTAATAGTGGCATCTATAACACCCTCCAAAATACCAAGGCATTTTTTTTATACAGAAGCGTATATAAAATCAATACAACCAAGATTGCGTATATTACATTTCAAAATGTGCAACCCAAATACATACAAAAGTTAATACCAAATCATCATTACAAGTATTAACACAACTTAGGTGTTATATTAAAATCCATAACATAATTGTTTTTTTTACCCAAAATATTTCAAGCACAATCAGAGGGCTGTGCCAAACATTCCTTCAACCAAACTTCTAGAAACCCACATTCACAAGCTAAACCTGCAAGAAGTTGGGAGGTGGGATTAGCACAAAGCTAAGTGAATAGATCCAGAATTCACAATCTAACTTAGCATAACAAGTGACTACAGCAAGCATTTCACAAGTAACATAGAAGGATCGGTGGTCCTTGGAGTACCCTCATGCCGCGGTGGCCCCCAAGTAACACTTAAACCAACTGAAGGCCAAACAGTGGTTAAACTGATAGTTTGGTTACTAATACTACATACAACGCAATTTCAGTACCCAACACATGTGCAAATCAATTACGTTGTCCAAAGTAATAGTACCCAAACCCAACACATTAGTTGACCCTCACCAAATCAAATAGTCCAAACTATCATAGCATATAGGACACCAATAAACCGTTCAAGGGATAATCGTCATGGCAATATAATATTAAAGCAGTCATTGCAATGAACTAAATTTACCCATTGTAACCATATTGTTACAACTAACTTAGACTGAGAGTCCAAGATCCACTCACCCTTGTTGACCACAGCCTCCACTCAAAGATCTTATTTTATTGAGCCTTCATTTTATCTGAGAACCAAATCAAAACCCGAGTTAGATTCTCGTATCAAGTTTATTACAATCTAATCATGTATATAAGGTCAAATAATTGCATATACTACACTTTCAATATTAGTTAAATAACATAGTGCACAAGTCACAAGTTGTCAAATTTGCCAGATTATAACTAGCAAACGCGATCCGGGTTAGGAGTGGCTGGATCGCGTTCCGCAGTTCAAAACATTCTGTAACCAAATTACACTTGCAAACGCGATCCGGGCTAGGAGTGGCTGGATCGCGTTCCCAAGAACAAAACCAATCCAACTCAAGTTTATCACTGAATAACGCGATCCGGACACTTGGAAGCTGGATCGCGTTTCAAAGAACAAGTCGTACTGAGCCCAATTTACACATAGCAACGCGATCCTGGCACTTGGAGCTGGATCACGTTCCTCTGTTTTGCAACAGAGCATCAGACCTGCAACAACTTTCAGCTCGAACCAAAAAACACAATTTCACACAATTCAGTCACAATACACGAATTTATTCAGTAATTTGCATCAAGTATCATCTATAAACATATAACAACAACAATTAACATCATCAAGCTTCAAATCCTAGACATGCACATGTAATCTAACCTAAATTTCAACCAAACCCAATCCATTCAATTTGAAACTTGAAAACACCTTTGATTCATTCTTAGATGAGCATGAAATCAGTTAAGAATCATCACACAACCACATTCGCGCATGAATTCACTCCATTTCATCATTAGTTTAACCTAATTCCACCAATTCAAGCACAAACATGAAAATGGGTTAGACATACTTACAATGGAGATGCTAGAAGGAAGAAGATGATGAAAGTCAGATTATAGCACAGAATCACAGCTTCAATTGATGATTTGCTTGATGATTTCACTTTGATTTCTCTTTTAATTTCTAATTGAGGGTGTGTGTGTGTGTGTTCTTGGTGGTTTTAGACCAAAGTCAGGAAAATGAGGAAATAAGGGTCGACTAATTCATTTAACCCAACTCAAATACAGTGTAATATTATACCCGTCCTAAATCTATTGTCTGGAACCTAAAAGCTATTTGCTAGAAACAAGTTCTATTATACCGTCAACTAAATTTATTTAAAGCAAGTAATAAATTTATTTATCACAATAAGTCATTTAACCATTTGACCTATTAATTTAAATTATCCAAATAATACCAATTATTTCTAAATGCGATTTAAATACAATAAAGTAATGGAAAATACCGTATTTCTACTAGGTCTTAGTCGAGGATGTTACAAATCTTCCCTCCTTAAGGAGATTTCGTCCCCGAAATCTCACCACGCTCGAAAAGGTTAGGATGACGCGTCTTCATGCTAGACTCGGTCTCCCAAGTAAGATTCGGACCCAAACTGTGATTCCACTTAACCAACACCATGGGGATGTCCTTCTTTCGAAGTTTAGTCACCTTACGATCTAATAACTCTACGGGTTCTTCTACGAGTCTCTGGTTTAAGTCAACACGCAAGTCTCGCAATGGAAGAACTTGGGATTGGTCCTCCACATTGCTTTTCCTTAAGTAGCACACATTAAAGGTATCATGAATACCCGCCAATTTCGGAGGAAGATCTAAGGACACCGTTTGATCATTGACGATTTGTCGAATTTTAAACGATCCAATGAATCTAGGAGCTAATTTACCACGTTTCCCAAACCGTATAACACCCTTCCAAGGTGAAACCTTCAAATAAACCAACTCACCCTCTACAAAAGACACGGGTCGACGACGCGGATCGGCATATTGCTTTTGCCTATCACGGGCTATGGCTACTTTATCGGCGGTAATTTGCACTAAATCTGGACCAGAAAACAGTTTCTCACCCGCCTCTAGCCAACAAGAGGGCGTTCTACACTTACGACCATATAACAACTCATAAGGTGGCATACCTATACTAGAGTGATATGATTATTATAAGCGAATTCGACCAACGGCAAGTGAGAATCCCAAGACCCACCATATTCTAATACACACGCCCGTAACATATCCTCCAAGGTTTGAATGGTGTGCTCAAACTGACCATCCGTCTGAGGGTGATAAGCCGTACTCAAGTTAACTCTAGTACCCAATTCTCGCTGCAAACTCTGTCAAAAACTCGATACAAACCGAGAATCTCTATCGAAAACAATCGATAACGGAATACCATGTCTAACCACAACCTCATTGATGTACAACTGGGCCAACTTACTCAAAGATGCCGACTCACAAGTAGCAAGGAAATGAGCACTTTTGGTTAGTCTATCTACAATCACCCAAATCATAACGTTACCCTTAACTGTTCGAGGCAATTTGGTCACAAAATCCATGGTAATATGTTCCCATTTCCACTCGGGAATCTCAAGCTGTTTTAAAGTTCCATAGGGTTTCTGATGTTCAGCTTTTACTTGAGAACAAATATGGCATGATTCTACAAACCGAGCTACATCCAATTTCAAGGTAGGCCACCAATATAATGGTTTTAGATCATGATACATCTTGGTGCTCCCTGGATGAACTGACAATCTAGACTTGTGAGCTTCTAAGAATATCACATCTCGAAGACCTCCAATCAAAGGAACCCAAACTCGATTTTGAAAAGTCTTTAATCCACGAGAATCATCAACCAACAAATCCTTTCTTTTATGCATGATCTCAGATTTCAAATTTTGGTCTAACAATGCCTCCATTTGAGCCGATTTCAAGTGATCAATCAAATCTGAAGAAATTTCCAACCGCATAAAACAAACTTTTTCTGATTTACCCTTTCGACTCAACGCATCCGCCACAACATTGGCTTTACCCGGGTGATAGCGAATCTCACAATCATAGTCTTTGATCAATTCCAACCATCGCCTTTGACGCATATTAAGCTCTTTCTGAGAGAACATATATTGAAGACTCTTGTGGTCCGTGCAGATAACACATTTAGTACCGTACAAATAATGCCTCCAGATTTTTAAGGCAAAGACCACAGCCGCTAACTCCAAGTCATGGGTAGGGTAATTTGTCTCGTGAGGTTTCAATTGTCGCGAAGCATAGGCAATAACACGGTCGCGTTGCATCAAAACACAACCCAAACCTGCAGAAGATGCGTCACAATACACAATAAAATCATCGGACCCGTCAGGCAATGCTAAAACCGGAGCCTGGCACAATAACTGTTTCAAAATCTGAAAGGCCGATTCTTGTTGATCACCCCATAGAAATTTCACATATTTACGAGTTAACTTAGTCAAAGGACCCGCGAGCTTAGAAAAATCCTTAATGAACTTTATGTAATACCCAGCTAATCCAAGGAAACTCTTAATTTCAGAAGGTGACTTAGGCGCTTGCCAATTCATGACGGCCTCAATTTTAGATGGATCTACTTTAACTCCATCCTCACAAATGATGTGACCCAAAAACTGTACCTCACGCAACCAAAACTCGTATTTGGAAAATTTAGCATATAATTGCTCATTTCTCAAAGTATCAAGAACCAACAGCAAGTGTATCTCATGATCGGATTTAGATTTAGAATATATCAGGATATCATCAATAAACACTGTCACAAATTTATCAAGAAAAGGTCGACAAACTCTATTCATCAAATCCATGAAAACTGCCGGAGCGTTTGTCAACCCGAAAGGCATAACAAGGAACTCATAATGGCCATATCTAGTGCGAAAAGCTGTCTTAGGAATATCCTCCTCACAAACCCGCACTTGGTGATAACCCGATCTCAAATCAATTTTAGAAAAATACGAGGACCCTTGCAATTGGTCAAACAGCTCATCAATTCGGGGCAGAGGGTACTTATTCTTTACGGTTCTCTTATTCAACTCCCTATAGTCAATACACATCCGAAGGGTGCCATCCTTCTTTTTCACAAACAACACAGGCGCACCCCAAGGAGAGGAACTAGGTCTAACAAAACCCTTATCTAGCAACTCCTGAATTTGACTCATCATTTCTCGAATTTCGGAGGGAGCTAATCTATAAGGGGCCTTAGCTACGGGAGTGGAACCGGGAATCAATTCAATTCGATACTCTACATCTCTAATAGGAGGCAAGCCGAGAAACTCATCGGGAAAGACATCCGAGTATTCCGAAACCACTCAGACGTTAGTAACCTTTTTCTTTTCTAATTTAGCGTCAACAGCATAGGCCAAGTATGATTTACACCCCTTAGCTAGAGATTTTCTAGCTTTCATCATCGAAATCAAGGGAATACTACCACTTACTCGCTCACCCCTAGCCACGACATATGACTCATCCGAAGTAGGAAGTCTTATTAGCTTTCTATGGCAATCAATGTTGGCCTTATTTTGGCTCAACCAATCCATACCCAATACCACATCGAATCCAGGAATGGGCATTAAAAGGAAGGAGACCGGAAGACTATGGCCCTCGATCAAAATACTAGCTCCAGTCACCGATGTGGTAACCGGAACCATTTTACCATCCGCTACTTCAACCTCAATAGGATTTATAATAACAGAGGGGATCAAATTCAGTTTATCACAAAAGGACATGGATATAAACGAGCAATTAGCTCCAGAGTCAAATAGAACGCATGCCGGTACAGAATTACCAAGAAAAGTACCAGTGATGACGTCCTCAGTCCTAACAGCTTCATCGGCTATCATTTGGAAAGCCCTGCCCGTTGCCAAAGGTGGATTCTTTCTTTTCTGGCCCGAAGATGAGGAACCTCCGACCGTGCCCGTTCTCTGTCTCTCCGCCTCCGGACACAAACCCGAACGGTGACCTTCCTTGCGACAATTCCAACACACCGGCTTAGGAAAAGTACAATCTTTGATATCATGGCCAAACTGCCCATACTTAATGCACCTAGCCGTTTGAGGAGTACAAGGACCCGTGTGCTTTGATTTACAATTAGTGCACCAATTCGATTTATCTACTATAGCACCACCACGCGAACCTTGCCCTTTACCACGGGAAGAACCATGCCACTTTTTCTTTCCCGGACTACTCGAAGACTCATCCTTGGTTTTCATTTGAGGCTTGTCATTCACATCAAATCCTTGAGCCCTAACATCACCATCCACCGAACGGGCTAACTCAAATGCTTCGTTAAGAGTACCCGCAAGTCTAACAGTCGTCCGATAAGCATGGGGCAACATACCCACAAAGTGATCAATTTTCGTCCTTTCATCCGGCACCCATTGGTGCACAAACCTCAATTTTTCAGAGAATTGGGCAATAAGGTCATCCATTGTCATTTTATCCGTCATCTGCATATCCAGAAATTCACGTCTAATACGGGTCATATCATATCCCGAACAATACATTTTGCAAACCTCATTATAAAAATCAGTCCACCTAATGGAAGCCCTTTGTTGAGAAGACAAGTGTGAGGTAATCGAGTCCCACCAACCCATAGTCGGGCCTTTGAGAAGTTGTACAGCATAAGGAACTCTGACTTCCTGTTCACACCTACATACCTCAAATTTTCGTTCAACATCCCTCAACCAATCCAAGGTCACGGAGGGATTTGAACTTCCATAATAATCTGATGGTCCACTGGATTTAAATGTCTTGAAAGAACAAACTTTATGGTGAAATGGCCGAGAAAATACCGGAAATTGAAATCCCGATGGCCCAGAAGATGCAAATGGGGCCGATGTATGAAAGATATTTCCATGAGGCTGCTGGTGGTAGTACGGTAATGATGTAGGAGTCTGAGATGTCACTAAAGTGGGTGGTACGGTGCTATAAACTGGTGGTGAAGTCTGAGGAAACTGCTGAGATAGCCGTGCTTGTTGCTCTAAAAATTGTTGCTCAATAGCCTTAAGTCTGACATTTTCCCCCTCTAAATGCAACATATAATCCTCTTGGGTCATATCCTCAGCTGAGAAGGAGGTACCGGTTTGTCCTTGACAAACATTTTGGTCTTCAGATGGAGAGACATCAGATACTGGAACATTGATGATAGTAACGGTCGGGTTCTCATTATCTGCCATATTCTGCACAACCACATCTCACAACTCGTTAATTGTTAGTACCTACATACTAAGCAATTATCCTATCATAACTAAATCCCACACCCCGGAATGTTTGACTGACACAATAGATTTGGGATTGGACATTTACAATTGTCCAATTCACCCAAACCTATGCTCTAATACCAACTTATAACACCATTTTTTTTATAGGGAAGCGTATATAAAATCAATACAACCAAGATTGCGTATATTACATTTCAAAATGTGCAACCCAAATACATACAAAAGTTAATACCAAATCATCATTACAAGTATTAACACAACTTAGGTGTTATATTAAAATCCATAACATAATTGTTTTTTTTACCCAAAATATTTCAAGCACAATCAGAGGGCTGTGCCAAACATTCCTTCAACCAAACTTCTAGAAACCCACATTCACAAGCTAAACCTGCAAGAAGTTGGGAGGTGGGATTAGCACAAAGCTAAGTGAATAGATCCAGAATTCACAATCTAACTTAGCATAACAAGTGACTACAGCAAGCATTTCACAAGTAACATAGAAGGATCGGTGGTCCTTGGAGTACCCTCATGCCGCGGTGGCCCCCAAGTAACACTTAAACCAACTAAAGGCCAAACAGTGGTTAAACCGATAGTTTGGTTACTAATACTACATACAACGCAATTTCAGTACCCAACACATGTGCAAATCAATTACGTTGTCCAAAGTAATAGTACCCAAACCCAACACATTAGTTGACCCTCACCAAATCAAATAGTCCAAACTATCATAGCATATAGGACACCAATAAACCGTTCAAGGGATAATCGTCATGGCAATATAATATTAAAGCAGTCATTGCAATGAACTAAATTTACCCATTGTAACCATATTGTTACAACTAACTTAGACTGAGAGTCCAAGATCCACTCACCCTTGTTGACCACAGCCTCCACTCAAAGATCTTATTTTATTGAGCCTTCATTTTATCTGAGAACCAAATCAAAACCCGAGTTAGATTCTCGTATCAAGTTTATTACAATCTAATCATGTATATAAGGTCAAATAATTGCATATACTACACTTTCAATATTAGTTAAATAACATAGTGCACAAGTCACAAGTTGTCAAATTTGCCAGATTATAACTAGCAAACGCGATCCGGGTTAGGAGTGGCTGGATCGCGTTCCGCAGTTCAAAACATTCTGTAACCAAATTACACTTGCAAACGCGATCCGGGCTAGGAGTGGCTGGATCGCGTTCCCAAGAACAAAACCAATCCAACTCAAGTTTATCACTGAATAACGCGATCCGGACACTTGGAAGCTAGATCGCGTTTCAAAGAACAAGTCGTACTGAGCCCAATTTACACATAGCAACGCGATCCTGGCACTTGGAGCTGGATCGCGTTCCTCTGTTTTGCAACAGAGCATCAGACCTGCAACAACTTTCAGCTCGAACCAAAAAACACAATTTCACACAATTCAGTCACAATACACGAATTTATTCAGTAATTTGCATCAAGTATCATCTATAAACATATAACAACAACAATTAATATCATCAAGCTTCAAATCCTAGACATGCACATGTAATCTAACCTAAATTTCAACCAAACCCAATCCATTCAATTTGAAACATGAAAACACCTTTGATTCATTCTTAGATGAGCATGAAATCAGTTAAGAATCATCACACAACCACATTCGCGCATGAATTCACTCCATTTCATCATTAGTTTAACCTAATTCCACCAATTCAAGCACAAACATGAAAATGGGTTAGACATACTTACAATGGAGATGCTAGAAGGAAGAAGATGATGAAAGTCAGATTATAGCACAGAATCACAGCTTCAATTGATGATTTGCTTGATGATTTCACTTTGATTTCTCTTTTAATTTCTAATTGAGGGTGTGTGTGTGTGTGTTCTTGGTGGTTTTAGACCAAAGTCAGGAAAATGAGGAAATAAGGGTCGACTAATTCATTTAACCCAACTCAAATACAGTGTAATATTATACCCGTCCTAAATCTATTATCTGGAACCTAAAAGCTATTTGCGAGAAACAAGTTTTATTATACCATCAACTAAATTTATTTAAAGCAAGTAATAATTTATTTATCACAATAAGTCATTTAACCATTTGACCTATTAATTTAAATTATCCAAATAATACCAATTATTTCTAAATGCGATTTAAGTACAATAAAGTAATGGAAAATACCGTATTTCTACTAGGTCCGAGTCGAGGATGTTACAGCATCTTGCCACTGGCTTATGGAATTGGTGCGGGAGAGATGACCGACGTGTGGACCTGGTTCTTGGGAAACTTACGTGACGCCCTTGAATCTGCTGGTGGGATTGACAACCTCACATTCATCTCTGATAGGGCTCCAGCAATTACAGCCGGTATTTCAGATGTATTTCCAGAGGCATTTCATGCCCTCTGTAGCCGTCAATTGTTGATGAACCTGAAAAGCAAATCTGCAAAAGTCAAGTACTTTGAATGGCATTACTGGAAAATGTGTAAGGCTTACCGAAGGTCGGATTTCGATGAACATTTTGATGTCATTTCTAGACATTTACCAACTTCAGCTAATGTTCTTACAGAGGTGGGGAAAGAAAGATGGTCAAGGCATCATTCAACAAATACACGATATGCTTACTTCACAACTAACAGTGCAGAGTCCATTAACGCCATGACCAAGTATGCAAGAAAACTCCCGGTGACAATGTTATTGGAGTTTTTTAGATCTTCAGTACAACAATGGTATTTCAAACATTGAAACACTGCCGCAGCCGTTAAAACACCTGTCACACCATATGCCGAACACAAAATTGGTAAGAGGGTTGGCAAATCACTCAGCTGGAAGGTCAACCCATCCACAAACATGATATGTGAGGTGGTGGATCGGAAAAAGAATGGAACAGTCAACTTGGAAGCAAGAACATGCACTTGTAAGCAATGACAATTGTCTGGTTTACCTTGCGGACACGTAGCGGCAGTGACCCGTCACTTTAAAATGGACAATGTAAGTTGCTTTGCGGAGAGGTATTTCACCACGGAAACATATCGGGCAGCCTACAGTGAGGCTATAAATCCAACACCTCATCCTTCAGAATGGGAAGATCCAGGTAATCTGCAGATTTGCTTACCGCCGGTACTTGTGAAGAGGCAATCTGGCCGCCCACCTGGTCGTGCTCGTATTCCTTCGAAAGGAGAGGAGAAACGGGAATACAAAAATCAATGTAGTCGGAGCAAGGAACGCGGTCATAGTCGAGTTAATTGTACGGCTCCTTACGATAAAACCGATGAGCCAACCCGATCAAGAACCACCGCAAGATCAAACTCAAGGTCCAAATCAAGATCCAAATCAAGATCGAAGAAAGTAAGTTATTAATTTTATTCATATTAACACAAAAAATTTCGATTGTATTATTAATCGTCATTATTTGACTTGCTGATATCGCTCATTTTGTACATATACATTTCACGCGATATCATTGAATTTAGTTGTATTTTCTGTTAACTTTTAGAACTAATGATACTTAATTCGTTAGATATTGATTTTCAGATTGAATTGTTGAAGTTCTGGAAGTTGGAAAATGTTTGATGTTGATTCGAAGCTGAAAAGTCAAAGTTCCTGCTGGAGTCAGAAATTATACTGAGGAACGCGATCCAGATTAGCTTCCAGGATCGCGTTACATAGTGCAAACTCATCTCAGAAGTTCCAAAGCATAGAAACGCGATCCGTGCTCAATTCCGGGATCGCGTTTCAATGTGTATTTTCATCTCAGAAATTTTCCAAAGCATTGAACGCGATCCGGGCAAACCTTATGGGATCGCGTTTGTCGGCGGTTTTCCAGCAATTTTGGAAATTTTAAATACGTTTTCTTTTTCATTTTTGGTGAGAACTTCCAGATTAGAAAAACACTGAACGAAATTGGCTCTCAACTTTTGAAACTTTTCATCACTTTTGAAGAGATTGCTTTGCTTTAATCATTAGGGGACTACGGATCTTCGATTCATCATTGTAATCACTCGTCTCACATCTTTATTTATATATAATCATGTTTGTTTCGATTTCAATAGTTTCTCTTGTTTCATTTGGTGCAATTATGAGTAGCTAATTTAATCAAACACTTGTTTGGATGAAATACTAGTGATTAGAGGTGTTTACTTTTGAGTTTCATGTTTACTCAACTTTCGTTTAATCGAATTATTATGAGTTAGGGTTTATTGTTAAATTTGAATCGCTTGATGAATGAATAAATGATTATAGCGGATGTTTATTGTTTATATGTTCATTATCAATTATTTGTCTATGAGTAATTGAGTTTGATTGCGAACGCATAAAGATTGTGATTTAGAAAATTAACCTTAATATTGTACGTTCATGAATGTGGCGAATGTCTTTCATATATTGAATTGAAAGTTGAGGAATTGATGTTAGGATCTAGTTTGATGGCGAATGCTGAACTTGACCTAATTAAGAGAAACGTGAATTGCTTTAAATGTTAAGACTAAATACCTCGAAGTTTTTAGTAAAGTAATCCAAACAAGTGTCGTTTTCTAGTGTTTAAGTTTAACAATATTAATCTGACTCTTCCTGAGTCCACTTGCCCTAGTTTAATCAATTAGTTGATAAGCAAAGTGACAACTCGGTCACGCAAACCCACGTTTACTTACTTGTTTAAATTAGTTGCATTTTGATTACAATTCTCATTTACAAAGTCCCTGTGGAACGAACCGGTACTTATTGTAGCTATACTATACATGATAAGGTATACTTGCCTTAGTGTGTAATAGTTCAGTGTCAGTAATTATTAGTTTATTTTATAACTTGTTTCTACACATCAAGTTTTTGGCGCCGCTACCGGGGACTTGTGTGAATTTGAGAATTTAATTTAAGTGTAGTTAATTGATCCTTTCTTTGAATTAAAATTATGAGAAAGTTATATTTAATTAAATTGTATTGTGCCGGTGCGTTTGACGGTTTTATTTTCTATGCTTTTGCAGGTTTACTTAGGTAGTGGATGAGCACTAGGAATTCTGGTAATGAAATTCTAAGTCCTTTGTCTGATCCAGAGAAAACCACAAAGAAGAAAAGAAAGAAGAAATCAAAGAATAAGCCGACGGAATCAACTTCAAGTCAAACCGACAGTGGATCAACTTCATCAAAAGTAGTCATTGAGGAAGAAGGTTTTGAAGAAGAACTTGAATCTAGATACGAAGAGGAAGTTAGGTCTGAAGCCGAAGAAGAACAAATGGCTGACGAGAATGATACACCCATGTTTAACCGAACTAGAACCGTTGCTCCTACTCCGGCATCAGCTATTCGGAGACCACCAATCGACAACAATTTTTCACTAAAAGGGAATCATATGCAAATGCTTAGAGATACTCAGTTTGATGGAAGAGTGCGGGCCGATCCGCATAAACATATTGCTGATTTCTTGGAAATTGGAGAGTATTTTAAGTATGGTCCTAATATAGAAGAAGCAGTCAGATTGAGGACTTTCCCAATGTCTCTATGTGGGGAAGCAAAGATTTGGTATCAAGAGTTGGAACCAAATACTATCCAAACTTGGAATCAAATGAGGGAGGCTTTTGTTAGCCGATACTTTCCACCAGCTTTAGCAGAAAGGTTATTAAATGAGATTCGGGGATTCAAGCAAGCTGAAGGTGAAACGTTAGTGGAAGCATGGTTGAGAATGAAAGATTTGTTGAGAAATTGCCACGGACATGGTTTGTCAAAAGCCGAAATCATAGAACTCTTCTATAATGGTCTTGATATTACATCAGCTGCTGTACTTGATTCTGCTGGAGGAGGATTGTTCATGTATAAAACTCCAAATGAGGCTTGGAAGGTAATGGAAGACAAGGTTTTACAAAGTCTAAATTGGGCAAAGAATCAAAAGAACAAACCTGTCCGGAAAACTGTTGCTTTTGCTGAAGGAAGTGGAAGTGGCTCCAAGGATTCTGAAATGATGAAAGAACTGAAAGCTATGTCTACCAAGTTTGATAATCAGTTCAAGGCTCTCAAGGGAGAGATAAAGGAGCTTCGTGAAGGATGTGGTAACTGTGGTGGAGATCATGCAACAAATGAATGTGATAGTGATGATCAACCTATGAGGATGGCGGATGAAGATGTTAATTACATGCAACAAAGTAATTACCAAGGTGGAAATAATTATCAACGAAGCGGTTATCAGAACCGGAATTCAGGAAATTTTCAAGGTAATTATCAAGGAAACAGATACTCTCGCCAAGGTCAGAACTACTACAATCAATTCCAAAGAGATAATGTTCCACCATCATCACCACCACCACCGGTTCAACAACAACAAGCACCTGAATCTGCTTTAGAGAAGATGATGAAGGAATTCATTTCTAAACAAGATGCTTCTACCGAAAGATTGAAGACTCAAATGGCAAATTTGAGGATAAGTGTGGATCAAGGTCAGAAAAATCAGCAAGCCTCAATTCAGGATTTGGAGAGGAAAATGGATAGACTTTCTGAAGGCCAAAGTAGTAGACCACCCGGTGGTTTACCGAGTAATACCCAACCGAACCCAAGGCAAGCATCTTCTAGCGGTGGTCCAAAACCATATCAACCACCACCTGCCCGAAATGAGCATGCTAATGCGATTACCACTCGTAGCGGGAAAGAGCTACCACCACCTCCGGCCAAAAAGGCCAAAGTTTCTAACTTTGATTTGCAGGATAATGATGAGATAGAGGAGAATAATGAAGAAGAGAAGATTGCTCAACCTACTTCTATTCCGGTTTCACCAACACCTCCGGTTACACAACCGGTAGTGAAGGCTTACAAACCGAAGATTCCATATCCTCAACGTTTGAGAAAGGAAAAGATTGCTGCTCAGTATGGAAAGTTTGTTGATATGATCAAGAGCATAAGGATCAATGTACCGTTGGTGGATATTTTAGCTGGAATGCCGAACTATGCCAAGTTTATCAAAGACTTGGTGAGCAACAAGGAAAAGCTTTCGGAGGCATCGGCTTCATTTTTGAATGATGAGTGTTCTGCTATCGTTCAAAATCATATTCCACCCAAATTGGGGGACCCGGGGAGTTTTATTGTTTCATGTACATTAGGAAAGTTTATGACTTGTGATGCCCTAGCTGATTTAGGTGCTAGTATAAACTTGATGCCTTACTCCCTTTATGCAAAATTGTCTTTAGGATCCCTTAAACCCACACGTATGAGCATCCGACTGGCCGATAGATCATTCCAATATCATGTTGGGATTGCGGAAAATATGTTGATT
Organism: Helichrysum umbraculigerum; assembly: GCA_949592205.1. Lineage (NCBI taxonomy): Eukaryota > Viridiplantae > Streptophyta > Magnoliopsida > Asterales > Asteraceae > Helichrysum > Helichrysum umbraculigerum. Next base: position 24,624,130 of record CATIUR010000005.1, read on the forward strand.
GATGTTGGACCTTTTACATTCCCTGTTGACTTTGTGATCCTCGAAATGGAGGAAGATAGTAAAGTCCCACTCATTCTAGGACGTCCCTTTTTACATACTGCTGATGCTATTATTCATGTGAAAAACAAGCAGTTGACCTTAGGAGTGGGCCAGGAAAGGATTGCTTTCACGGTCGATAAGGCCATGAAGCATCCTTATTCTACTGACGATACTTGTTTTAGTATTGATGTCATAGATGAGGCTTTGGATGAGGAGTTACAGGGATTACTTGGAGTGGACGCTGAATTTGCTGAGTTGTTGGAATCTATTGATGAGAAAATGACTGAGGAAGAGTTGCTTGAAGCAGTTGAAATTAAAGAAGATGATGAAGAGCAACTAGCTGAGGAAAGCTTTGAGGAGCTAAAGAGTGAGGATCGGTTGAGGATAAAAACTTCACTGGAGGATCCACCGAGAGACTTGGAGTTGAAACAACTTCCAAGTCATTTGGAGTATGCATTTTTGGAAAAGGAAAATCTCTTACCGGTTGTAATTTCTTCTAATCTTATTAATTCTGAAAAATGCATGTTACTTGATGTTTTGAGAGCTCATAAGGGCGCCTTCGCTTGGCGTACTTCCGACATACCTGGGATAAGCCCATCCTTTTGTAAACACAAAATAAATCTTTTAGATGAGGCAAAACCCGTTGTTCAAAGACAACGAAGGCTTAACCTAAATATGAAGGATGTTGTCAAAAAGGAGGTAATTAAATTGCTCGATGCGGGTATTATTTACCCCATTTCTGATAGCCCTTGGGTGAGCCCTCTTCATTGTGTGCCTAAAAAGGGTGGTATGACTGTTGTGAAAAATGATCAGAACGAATTAGTTCCAACTAGGACAGTCACGGGTTGGCGTGTTTGTATTGACTACAGAAGACTTAATGATGCTACCCGGAAAGACCATTTCCCTTTACCTTTTATTGACCAAATGTTGGAGAGACTAGCCGGAAACGAATTCTTTTGTTTTCTTGACGGGTTTTCGGGATATTTCCAAATCCCCATAGACCCTAAAGATCAAGAGAAAACGACTTTTACTTGTCCTTTTGGTACTTATGCATATAGGAGAATGCCTTTTGGGCTTTGTAATGCCCCAGCCACCTTTCAAAGGTGTATGATCGCTATCTTTCAGGACATGATTGAGACTTCCATGGAGGTTTTCATGGACGATTTTTCTATTTTTGGTAATTCGTTTGAATCATGTTTGTCTAACTTAGACAAAATGCTTGAAAGATGCGAGAAGGCACATTTAGTTCTTAATTGGGAAAAGTGCCATTTCATGGTTAAGGAAGGAATTATTTTGGGACACAAGGTGTCAAGTGTGGGGATCGAGGTTGATAAGGCAAAGATTGATGTCATTGCCAAGTTACCTCCACCCGCAAATGTAAAAGGAGTTAGAAGCTTTTTGGGTCATGCGGGTTTTTATCGTAGGTTTATCAAAGACTTTTCTAAGATCACTAGACCTATGACCAAATTGCTTGAGAAAGATGTTACTTTTGTGTTTGATGCTGAATGTGTGAAAGCTTTTGAGACTTTAAAGGATAGGTTGACCAATGCACCCATTATGGTTTCACCAAACTGGTCTAAACCATTTGAATTGATGTGTGATGCGAGTGACTATGCCTTAGGTGCAGTTTTAGGACAACGTGAGGGAAATCATTTTAGGCCAATTTATTTTGCAAGTAAGACACTTAATGGGGCTCAACAGAATTATACAACAACTGAAAAAGAGTTACTTGCTGTTGTGTTTGCTTTTGATAAGTTTAGGCCTTATCTTGTATTGTCCAAAACTGTGGTATTCACCGACCATTCAGCCCTAAAGTATTTGTTTTCCAAACAAGATGCTAAACCTAGACTTATTCGTTGGATTCTTCTTTTGCAAGAGTTTGACATTGAGATCAAGGACAAAATGTCACACCCTCAAATTTCGGTTTGCGGAAGCTGTCGGGTCGGGTGTCACTAAATCAAATATCACAGCATAAGATACATAATGAACGACTCTAAATGAGACGTTTGAAAATAATTATACATTTCCCAAAATAGAATGTTTACAACGTTATGAGTTTGACAGTAAATTCCAAATACATAATTTGAAAATACAAAAGTAAATGCAGAGTAGTCCCAATTGTTGAAAATATGCGACTCGAGCTAATTAAGCCTTGAAGCAACCCTAATCCTGCTGGGCAACCTGAGAACACATGCTAAAACAGGTCAGCTATAAAGCTGGTGAGTTCATAGGATGGTTAGTTGAAAACATAAAGTAATAAAACAATTTATGTTTTGTAAAGTTGTTTCCAAAATCACTGATTTTTGATATGTAATACGTTGAAGTTTGTAGCACCAATGTGTAAAAGTTTAATCGAGGTATTCCATACCTAACTAGTTTGAATTGTAAGTCTACCATTGAAATTGTTTGTCTAATTTACTGTCCAAAAATACCCCAATTTGGTTGGTTGCATTGTTACAAGTTACTTAGACTTGTTTGTCTTAAATTGATACAAGTTACAACGACTTGTCTGATTTAAATTATACAAGTTACAACGACTTGTCTGATTGAAAATGATACAAGTACAACGACTTGTCTGCTTGAAAATAATACAAGTACAACGACTTGTCTGATTGAAAATGATACAAGTACAACGACTTGTCTGATTGAAGTTGTGCCCACTGCAATACCGTGGCATCGTTTTGTACCCACTTTACCGTGGTATCGTTTTGTGCCCGCTGTAATACCGCGGCATCGTTTATGAAGTGCTCGAGAGCATAGTTGAAATGTAGAGCTAGTAGTACTACGACATACTAGCTATTGCAAATAAGTGTCGACCGTACAACGACGCGTCCGACTTGAATGATTGTGTTTGTATGATTGTATGTATACTAATATACATAAATATTATTGAAGTTAGCACCAAGTGCTCATGATAATATATAAACATGTAGATATATATATATATAGATACATATATTTGTCAAATGAGCAAACGTAAGTAACAATCGTGACACGCATGAAAATAATTGATTGTATCTAAATACGTATAAGCAAATATTTAGATATTAAGTAATACGTTGGTCCTAGGTATGAATACTCATCACCTAGTTGAATTGTATTAGTATAAAGGATCTATACTAACATATGATGCTATCGTATACTTCTAGCCTAAAGCCTAGCAAGTATATTTGGGTTCTGAATTGTATTGGCAATATTAGTTCCTAAAAGAGAAACGGATCCTGTAAATGTATGTATGTCGTCTAGTGTAGGTAGAACTAACCAGTTCTAATGTATTTGATAATATTGTCCCGCGACAATATGGCCAATGAATAGTAATAACTATATCCAGTTATACCTAAGTAATTGTTTTCCAACAATCTGATAGTGTACGATTGTGACCTATCTAGGTTAGGTCTTGATATTGTTCCAAAACAATGTGTTGGGTGTAATTCCTAAGTATTACACATTTGTATTACATACAGTAATAAGATTGATTGTAAATTATAAAAGATTATTAATATAATTCGAAAACAGTTGTTGTGCATGTGTTTCACCCCAAAAACAGTAAAACAGTTGAAAGAGTGGGGCTATGAAACTCACCTGTGAATTGTTAGCGATACGATGATACGCGCGTCGTCCAAATGGTAACCTTCTAGTGTCCTAAACACGTGAAGTTATATAAGTATGAGACAAATCAGTTTGTCTAAGCGAGTTGTTCATGTGTGCATTTGTTGTTGAAGTCTGGGAATGGTGTACGGGGGTCCGGGGGCAGCGCCCCTGGTAGCGGGGTCCAAGGGGTGGCAGCCCCTGGCGGGGTCCAAGGGGCAGAGCCCCTGGCTGGGGTCGAGCTGCCAGGTCAGCTTGGAAAATTTTTATTTCTACTACTTTACTTTAAAGAAAACGTGTTCGGAATCCAAATTCGGGTAAAATCGAGTGGTAAAATTTAGTTGTCAATACTTAGTGAAAAACATAGGTTTTTAAGGTTCTGCGACGTCAGATGCGACGTCAGATGCGACGTCAGCTGCGACGTAGGGTCGTGCGTCGCTATGTGCGACGTCGCAATTTAATGCGACGTTGTGCGTTACGTCGCAATGTGCGACGTTTAAGATTTACTGCGACGTAGGGTGTTACGTCGCATCATGCGACGTTGAGATGTTTTTGCGACGTTGGCTGCGACGTCGGCTGCGACGTCGCAGCACTGTTTTTGGTCTCTGCGACGTAGCGATCTGATCGCCGGAGTTTGAGCCGAAAACGAGTTTTCCGGCCTCCGTTGAGTCTGATTCTTTTACCCAACCCATAATTAAGTATTTTAAGCTTAACTAAACCGCAAACAAGCAAAATAACAAAGTTTTGAGAGATTTCGAGAATTGTCGGAAACTTACAAATCCGCGCGAGGAGAATCCGAAAAGATAGGATTGTAGATCGTTGCGTGGTGATCGTTTTCCCCTAAAGGAGCTTTGAGATTGGAGGTCGTTTGACGGTGGTTTTTGGCGGATTATGGTGGTGGTGGTGGTAGGTTGTAGAGAGAGAAATGAGAGAAAAGGTAGGTGAAAAAGAAGAAGAAAATGAAGAAATGAGGTGGGAGTTTGGGTTTTTGTTAAAACTCAGATCCCTAACTCGTGTACTGTGGTCTCCAACCACAGTACAAAATGTCCGTGATTTCGTACCCGTTTAAAATGTAGATTTATTATTTAAATCCATAATTTTGTTTATATCATTTTGTAAATATTTTTAATAAAATATTTCACTTGAACTATAAAATGTCATTATTCAAAGTTTAAAATCGGCGCGAAATTTGACTTTTTGACCGGGTGTTACACAAAAAGGGGGCTGAAAATCTTGCCGCCGACCACTTGTCAAGGTTGGAACATCCAAACCTAGACAAGTCAGGCGATACTGACATTAATGATTCCTTTCCGGAGGAGTTTCTTTTGCAGGTAGGTGATGAAGCTGAAAATGGGGAAGAAACACCATGGTATGCTGATTTTGCAAATTATTTAGTTGGAGGTGTTTTGAGAAAAGGCATGACCCATCAACAAAAAGGGAAATTCTTTGCTGATTTGAAATATTATTATTGGGAAGACCCGTATTTGTTTAGGGTGTGTGCTGATGGAATGATAAGGAGATGTATATCCGGAGGAGAAACAAGAAGAATTTTGGATGAGTGCCACCATGGACCAACCGGTGGGCACTATGGGCCGTCTGTTACAGCGAAGAAAGTCTATGATGCTGGATTTTATTGGCCTACGATCTTTAAAGAGGCACAAACTCTTTGCCAAACTTGTGATTCATGTCAAAGGGTTGGCAACATCTCAAAAAGAGATGAGATGCCTCAAACGAGTATTCAGGTTTGCGAGGTGTTTGACATTTGGGGCATAGATTTCATGGGTCCATTTCCAAAATCAAATAAGTGTGAATACATCTTGGTAGCTGTGGATTATGTGTCAAAATGGGCGGAAGCAAAGGCCGTTTCAAAGAATGATGCCCGAGTAGTGATTGATTTCTTAAAGAGTTTGTTTTGCCGATTCGGTGTTCCTAAAGCTTTAATAAGTGATCGTGGAAGTCACTTTGCGAATCAGCAACTTGAGAAAGTAATGAAGAAGTATGGAGTTCAACATCGGTTTTCTACCTCTTACCACCCACAAACTAGTGGTCAAGTAGAGAATACCAATAGAGCTTTAAAGAGAATTCTCGAGAAAACAGTCAAAGATAACCGAGCTATTTGGTCGAAGAAATTAGATGATGCTTTGTGGGCGTTTAGAACCGCTTACAAGACACCGATTGGTACCACACCTTACAGGTTGCTATATGGCAAAACATGCCATTTGCCGTTTGAAGTGGAGCATAAGGCTTATTGGGCTCTAAAGAATTGTAACATTGATTTGGTTGAAGCCGGTGAAAAGAGAATGCTTCAATTACATGAGTTAGACGAATTTAGGTTGCAAGCTTATGAGAACTCCAAGTTGTACAAGGAAAGAACTAAGGCATTGCATGATAAGAAGCTCAAGATGAGGAAAGAATTCAAAGCTGGGGATAAAGTATTGTTGTTTCAATCTCGGTTTAAGTTAAAACAACCAAAACTAAAACCGAGGTGGACCGGTCCATACATAGTGAAATACGGATATCCTTCAGGTTATGTGGAGTTGTTGAAATCAGATGGCGGATCGTTCATTGTCAATGGTCACAGGTTGAAATTGTATCACGAGGAGGATGCCGATTGCGAGTGGGAGACACTTGCCATTTACCCCAAGGACAAGTGAATTCGGGGTCGAGTCTATTGCTTTGGACTCGTAAATAAACTAAGCACGGAAGGGTACATCATTTATTTATATATATATATATATATATATATCTATGTATATATTATTATTATTATTATTATTATTATTATTATTATTATTATTATTATTATTATTATTATTATTATTATTATTATTATTATTACTGTTGTTTGTTCACAAAAAATAAAAATAAAAAAAATAAAAAAAAAAAAAATTCTGGTTAAAAGCTTAGAAACGCGGTCCAGGCAAACAATCAGGATCGCGTTCCCCTTTGGTTTTTGGTTACAGAACTTTTTCAAGTTGATAAACGCGATCCGGGTTTGTTTTCGGGATCGCGTTCACTAGTGCATTTTGGTAACAGAATTTTTTTCCCTTGGAGAAACGCGATCCGGCTAGGCTTATTGGGATCGCGTTTGATAGTGTATTATTCATGCTGGGCGATTTCAACTGATTAACGTGATCCGGGTTAGTTGTCAGGATCGCGTTCGCAACTTTTTGATCGATTCCAGGGTTAAATAAAAAGAGGTCTCGGTAAAATAAAACACACTCACCATTCTTATTGCTTTACCGACTTAAACCACAAAATATCACAAACCCTAAATCGATTTCATCATCAAAATACCAAGCTTTCTTTTAATTTCTTCTTCAAATCTCTAATGGCAAACTTACTTAAGGTATTATCAACACCCACATCATGTTTAATTTCATATTTTTTGGGGATTTCTTCACAAATTCGGATTTGCATAAAATAAGTGTGGGGATCTTGCAATTGCTTGTCTTTCTTGATGATTCATGCTTATTTGATGTTCTTAACTTGTAGTATCCATGAATTATAGTGTTACTCGCTTGATGTGATGATTCATAAAGTAGGGTTTATGTTAGATAATGAGAATCCGAATTTGGGAAGTTGTTGATGGTATTTTTGTATTGTTTTCATGAAATCCTAGTATGCTACATGTTTTATTGCTCATTAGTTGATTAATTTCATTTTTTTGAGTAGTTTGAGAAATTAGGGTTCATGAGATTTTGGGGAAGAAGATGAAGTTGACTTTCTTGGTCAACGTTTGACTTTGTTTTCATTGACTTTTGATTGTAATGCATTACTTGTTATCAATGTGTGATTATTATGCGATTTTCAAGTATATGTTTGATATTAAAGTTATGAAACTTGTGAACTTGGTTTAGTTGATGAAGATGAAGGTGTATTATTTGAAATTCATGTAATCTTGATTGTAAGACTTGTGTGGCTTTGAATTTGATGTCCATTGCCATGACTTTGTTTGATATTAGATTACATGTTATGTTTGAGTGGTTTGAGTGTTCCATAAAATGGTTAAGAGTGTGGGAATAGGCAATTTGTTTACTAGTTGTGTAACCAATGTCATGCTCAACTGTGTTCAATGTTAAGTTTTGGTTGGCCTATATGCTTTGGTTGTTAGGGGATATAGTTTAGACATTAATCGCTCATTTTGTGACTCGATGACTAATTGCGGTTTATGCTAACACTAACTTTCCTGGAAACATATTTTGTGTTGGTATTTGATGTTTCAGAGAATGCGAAGTAAAGGCAAAGAACAAGAATCTAGTTCTAAGGGAAAAGGGAAAGCGCAGACTTTATCGTTAGGATATCTTTTGGATCCGGAGAGATTACACCCAAATTTGCAGTTTACAAAGAAAAATTGTGGGGGGAAATTTGCAACGTACAATGATAATTTGTTGGCTTTAAGAGAAAAAGACATTGTGCATCCAATAGTGATAAATTGGCAGCCATTGGAAGAGGCGGGGCTAGCAAGGTCTTTGAGACACACCCTCACTCAATCGGTTAAATGCAAATGGACAGGTAATACTTATGATGTCCAAGATTGGGAAAGATTGTTTGCTATTCAAGAGCCAATTTATGCGGAATTGTGTTTAGAGTTCTTCTCAACGGTGGTAATACATAGGATAAAAACTGTGAAAGATCCGTTGTTGTCGTTCCGATTAGGGGGTGAAGACCGGGAAATGAGTTTGATGGATGTTGCTGAGTGTTTGGATATATATGATGCCGATGTGATGGAAGCACCCTATTTTGAGGATTACATCTTTTTGGGTGAATGGTTGGATGAAACAGCTGTACCATTGGAAACTATGTGGCGTGAATTAAGTGACGCCCCATACGATTCTTCGGGGAACAACGCTTCCAGCAATCTCAGAGACGTGGAGCATCGGTTAATCCAAAAATTTATTGCCCATTCTATTGCTTGTAGAGGGAAGAATACAGAAAAGGTAACAGCTCCAGATATGTGGTACTTGACCAGAATCAACAGAAGAATTCGGGTTTCTATACCATATTGTGTTGCAGAATTTCTGGCAACTTATGGGAAGGGAAGAAAGGATTCTTCCAAAATTGCTGGAGGCCATTATGTGACCTTAATTGCTAAACACTTTGAAGTGAGATTGGTGGCAAAGAAAAACCCTTTGACTGTAGTGGAAGATAATTCGCTGCCTTTATCCATTGAGATGTTCTCAGCTGCCAAGGCCGTTTCGCAAGAAAGGAAAAAGTTCATCCCTTGGAGGCCGACAAAGAAGAGTCTTCGAGATGGTTCATCATCACAACCACCACAGCCAACAAGGGAGCAAGTTGTTCAGGATCACCAAATGGAGGATGTTCGTCAACCGGAAATGGTTCAACAATGCCCAGACGCACCTGGGTGGTTTCAAGGGTTTAACACCAGATTTGAAAACTTTAGGATTCAAGAGGAGGAATTTCGGGAGGAGTCGAGGTATGAGTGGGGTGTGCAAAGATTCTTCAATGATTGGCAAAGGCACAATACTCAGCGTATTTACTCCGATGAAGAAGATATTACCCCAACCCCATATTACCAATTCCCGAGGTGGGGACAACCTGGAGCCAGGAATCCCGTTCCGGATTATGATAGGCAGGCTGCTTTGGAGGCACTTGAGAGGCACCAACGTGGAGAGGTGCAAGAGCATACACAGCAGGGTTCATCCGGACATTGGCTTTTTGGGGATTAAATCCCATTTGAGTCGCATTGTGGTAGTGTTTGAACAATCTAGTTGTGTTTTGAAATATTTTTCATTTCTTTATGTGTGTTTAAGACTACTTATTTAAGTATCTAGGATTTTGGCATAAACTTCTTTATGAGTGGCATTTGGGTACGATTTGTACAATGCCATCTCATCCTACCCAGTTGTATTATAAGTTATGCCTTGTATTTGTTTTTGGTGTGTGATAGAAGGCCTTGTCGATGTGGAATCAATTGCATATGCTGGCAGTAAGTTCAGCGACACATGAGCATGGCATTTACAACACTTTTCTGCTATTATCCCCCGGGTAGTTTCGTTTCATTTTACTTCCTCATTTGTACTTGTTGAATATGTTTGTTTTGTGCATTGAGGGCATTGCACAATTTAAGTGTGGGGAGGTAATTTGCTTGAACTTCATTCTTAGCAAATTGTTGTTCTTGCTTCTTGTTAGGTTTGTTAGAATCTGTTGGGGTTCTCAATCGAACTTTACGAATTCTATTAACGGGCCTTTGGGTCACTTAATGGGTCTGTTATTGATCTTGGGTCCAATAGATTTTAGCAAATTCTGATAAGGGGTTGGGAATGGCAGTTTGTTGGGATTGTGCTTGTCCTAATATGATTAATTACTTGAAAACTTCCTTTATGAAATATCTAGTTAAAGTAATTAAATCTTCCCTCTTGCACAAATTTTTAGAGATGTGTCATATGAGCAACCTCATTGGGTGAATTGCATGACTAGCACACTTGTAGCTCCACTATTAAATTGTGAGATATTAGAGCCTTAATTGAGAAAAACACTTATTCTTAGTGTTTACATTGCTATTGCTATGAGTGTGCCGGTGATTGTAGTTTGTTCTAGAACTTGCCCTAGTGATGCATTTCGAGGCCGCTGTGAGATCACAAATTGTGATATAGGTGAGATGTATGATTAGGAGGTATTCTTAGGATTGGAGCTTAATCCTAGCGATTTTGACTTTCTAGCCAATTATCTGGACCGTATGGATCATTTAGATGATTAGTACTAATCTCAATAATCGGCCAAGGAATCTTAATTGTTTAGGATCTTATTTTCGTTTAAACCATTTATATCTAGTCCACCCAGGTCGTTAGCACTTACTTTTAGTGCTAAGAAACCCGTAGACACTTCCACATACATTCATGATCACTACATCATATAGCCTTTTTTTTTTTTTGTAGTCAATTCCCGAACCACTTATTTTTCAAAATGTTGTCTAATTTGAATTTTTAATAGATGTTTATGTAAAATGTGACTTAAATGGTTTTAATAGGGATTCTAATGTTTAATTCTATAATCTGAAGTTGTAATCGATTGAAGTGCTAAATGTTAAAGTTTAAGCAATTGAAGTTGAAAGCAATAAAGGTGTGGAAATTAACTGTTAAAGCTTAAAGTTAAGGGTTGGTTAATTGTAGTCAACTAAACGGCCTTTGAATTCCTGAACAAGTAGTTCCCGAGGGGTGTTCTACACCTAGCCACTGAAGGTCTTTTTCCGGTCTAGGATGGCTGGTCCGAAAGTTCGCTACACAGGATTCATAGAAAGTCGTAGAATGCAGTTAATCAATCCAATCATAAATGTAAATCAATGAGAATTGCAAGTTGAGAATTGTGAATATAAGTTATACATGAAAAATAATTCTAATTGATTTAGCATGAGGATCCCGAGTTTTATTACTGTCACAATAAGAATTTAATTAGACAACATTTAAATTACTTTCTCATGGGTTTTGATTGCTACTTTTCACAAATTGCTTGAGTCTAGCCTACCTATTCCATTCTCACCCATACTTTATACACAACATGGTTAGAATACCTTCTCTGAGATTTCACTTGGTGCTCACGCCAAGACGGTGGAGATTTGATCATTTTGCAAGCCTATGGTAACAGTGCATCACGACTTGGCTAAATTGAGTGTTATATTATTCGTTCACTTACCTTTTAGTTATAGGTTGAGAGTGAGTGATTGATACACTTATCCTATTGTGAGGTGCTAGGTCGTGCATTTCGGGCTTGGTAAATTATCATCTCAAGTTTTGGTAATTATATACTTGTTGCTAGCATAATTGCTTAGGTGATTATTGTAAGTTTATTTTGAAAAGCTTGATCTCCATTTTTGAAAATGCAAGAGGGATGTAATGGTTTATATCTGGTAGAAAATGATTTGCTTGAGGACAAGCAAAGTTCAAGTGTGGGGATGTTTGATATCGCTCATTTTGTACATATACATTTCACGCGATATCATTGAATTTAGTTGTATTTTCTGTTAACTTTTAGAACTAATGATACTTAATTCGTTAGATATTGATTTTCAGATTGAATTGTTGAAGTTCTGGAAGTTGGAAAATGTTTGATGTTGATTCGAAGCTGAAAAGTCAAAGTTCCTGCTGGAGTCAGAAATTATACTGAGGAACGCGATCCAGATTAGCTTCCAGGATCGCGTTACATAGTGCAAACTCATCTCAGAAGTTCCAAAGCATAGAAACGCGATCCGTGCTCAATTCCGGGATCGCGTTTCAATGTGTATTTTCATCTCAGAAATTTTCCAAAGCATTGAACGCGATCCGGGCAAACCTTATGGGATCGCGTTTGTCGGCGGTTTTCCAGCAATTTTGGAAATTTTAAATACGTTTTCTTTTTCATTTTTGGTGAGAACTTCCAGATTAGAAAAACACTGAACGAAATTGGCTCTCAACTTTTGAAACTTTTCATCACTTTTGAAGAGATTGCTTTGCTTTAATCATTAGGGGACTACGGATCTTCGATTCATCATTGTAATCACTCGTCTCACATCTTTATTTATATATAATCATGTTTGTTTCGATTTCAATAGTTTCTCTTGTTTCATTTGGTGCAATTATGAGTAGCTAATTTAATCAAACACTTGTTTGGATGAAATACTAGTGATTAGAGGTGTTTACTTTTGAGTTTCATGTTTACTCAACTTTCGTTTAATCGAATTATTATGAGTTAGGGTTTATTGTTAAATCTGAATCGCTTGATGAATGAATAAATGATTATAGCGGATGTTTATTGTTTATATGTTCATTATCAATTATTTGTCTATGAGTAATTGAGTTTGATTGCGAACGCATAAAGATTGTGATTTAGAAAATTAACCTTAATATTGTACGTTCATGAATGTGGCGAATGTCTTTCATATATTGAATTGAAAGTTGAGGAATTGATGTTAGGATCTAGTTTGATGGCGAATGCTGAACTTGACCTAATTAAGAGAAACGTGAATTGCTTTAAATGTTAAGACTAAATACCTCGAAGTTTTTAGTAAAGTAATCCAAACAAGTGTCGTTTTCTAGTGTTTAAGTTTAACAATATTAATCTGACTCTTCCTGAGTCCACTTGCCCTTGTTTAATCAATTAGTTGATAAGCAAAGTGACAACTCGGTCACGCAAACCCACGTTTACTTACTTGTTTAAATTAGTTGCATTTTGATTACAATTCTCATTTACAAAGTCCCTGTGGAACGAACCGGTACTTATTGTAGCTATACTATACATGATAAGGTATACTTGCCTTAGTGTGTAATAGTTCAGTGTCAGTAATTATTAGTTTATTTTATAACTTGTTTCTACACATCACTTGCAGAAGACGTCCACAAAATCAACGAAAAGCAAGTTCGAGGAGGATGAAGGAGAGCCATCCCAGGCGACTCAAACTTTTCCGAGTGTACATTTGAGTCAACCTTGAGTCACATTTGAATATGTTGTGATGACAAAAACTATGTTATTATAACACCCGCTAAATACAAGGACATTTTTTTTTTTTTTTTAAATATATCGGAAGCCCATGATTAATAGAAACCAGTGGATTGCATACATACATTTCAAATAGCAATCCACTTATATACAAACCTTTAAAACTAGATTATTCTAATCATTACACACATTAAGTTTAGGTGTTATAGAAATCCCAATGTGTTGTTAAATCATTAACGTATTATCCATTTCAGAGTGAGCATGTCAAACATTCCATTCCATATGTACTTCTTGCCCACCCACATACAGAAGTAAACCTGCAAGAAGTAATGAGGGGTTAGCACGAAGCTAAGTGAATAGATCCCAAGCTATCAATCTAACTCAGCTTAACACATGCCTATAACCAAGCAATGCACAAGCAACATAGAAGGATCGGTGGTCCTTGAGGTACCCTCATGCCGCGGATGGTTCCCCAAGTAACACTTAAAACCAACTGACGGCCAAATCAGAGGTTAAACCGATAGTTTGGTACTATTACTACACACGACGCAATTTCAGTGTCCAACACATGTACAAGGCACTTGCGAAGTCCTAGTAATAGTATCCAAACCCAACACATTAGTTGACCTCCACCAAATCAAATAGTCCACAACTATCATAGCACAATGGACGCCAATAATCAATCAAAGGTTTAGCCAACATGCCAATCTAATATTAATGAAATCATTGCAATAAACCAAGTTTACCTGTTGTAACCATGTTGTTACAACTAACTTAGACAGAAAGTCCAAGATCCACTCACCGACACTCATAGTCGTCCACTCAGTAGTCTAATGTCACTGAGTCTTCTCCATATCTGAGAATTCAATTAAATAACAAGTTAGTAACTCGTCCATAACAATCAACTCATGTTAAAGTAGTACAACTTGATTCATAAACTCAATTTCAGTGAGTTATTACTCTAATCATTATGGGCCTTTGTTTCAACTCATTATCAATATGTCACACATTTAGTAACTACAACTTCATAGTTAATTACTTATGATCATCAACCTTTCATTAATCATTTCAAGCTTACGAATAATCGCATTATCCTTATAAATTCATAGTTACTTATCAATTCATGATCATTATGATCACAACATTTCTTTAATCCATTTACTTATCACTAAGTAGCATGATTAAATCATTACAAGGTCATTAACCTAAATTATCACAAATTCATCAAAACCTCAAGGCTAGGTTTTATGAATTCTTATTCCCATGAATGCCAACTTTACTCTTTGATTAATAATTAAGCATTCCTAATCACTACTAATATCAAGTTCATCACAATCATCCATTTTTCTCCAAGAACACATTATGAACACTTAATCAAATTCTTAATTTCCAAGTTAGGGCTTAGGTTATAATCACAAATTAAGCACTAACTAACCCTTCTAACATGACTACAAGGTTTATTTCAAGATTAATCCTACCAATTAAACAAATACCCAAAACCTCAATTTCTAGGATTATATCAAACATGAAATTAACTCATATAACATGATTATGATGATGCTAGAATGATTATTACATGTTATTGAAGCTTAATTAACATAAATATCACATAATCAAACCCTAATTTCGAATTTAAATCAAGAACATCAAAACCCTCAATTTCTAGGGTTCATGATATGAAGAATTAAAGACTTACAAGATGAAAGGAAGGATTAGAAGATGATAATCTTCACACTAGAAGCTTGAATCCGAATTATGGAGCTCCAATTTAGATGATTTCTTCATGTTTTTGTTTTAGGATCATATGTGTGTGTGTATTTGTTCATACGTACATATGTATGTATTTGTGGAAGATAAAACCGACCCAAACATATAATATACCATATAAGTGTTAGTTTTCGTTCCCCGTATTTATTATTGTCTGGAACTTAAAAACCATTTGCGGGGAAATACAATTTTATTTTACCGTCAACTAAATAAATTTAAAACAATCAATATTTCACTAGCCACAATATTTCCTGAGGCTTATCGACCTATTTATTATCCAATCAAACACAATAAAAATTTTAAATCGCATTTAAAATTTACATAAAATACCTATTACTTCTAGGCCCAATTTGAGGATGTTACAGTTATGTACTTGTTAGCAATGTTATCTATGTTTGCATTATTGTGGTGTATTTGATTAACTTACTTTGTTTGAACATTACCAAATCTATCATTACATAAGGATTAAAAATCATAAATTACATTAACAACACAACGTACATAATTGACCAACTATCTAATTTATTGAAAGAAAGATACGAATTACAGGATTTAACGAATAACTAATCGAATAAACGCCTAGCACTTGAAGAGCCGGTAATAACCTTAGACATTGCAAACGGCATAGTTTGATCAGAATTCGAGAAATGTGACAGATCGTTGCGTGTAACATACACCTCAATTTCTCTATGTATTTTGGCATAGTCAGTAATCTGCTTGAGTTGCTCGACATCATCTGTTATCAATTGTAAACCATTATCTAGGTCTTTTTCATGCTCTTTAAAGTAAAAATACCACTTTGGTGGAGGCCAGTAACCGAGCTCTTTTAAAGCCGTTTCTAAAAGTTTTGTTGAAAATTCATCGGCCTCAACGCAGTCAAGAAACGTCAACAAACCTTGAGTGTACATTCTGTAAGCGCCCTGAAAATGTCCGGCGTGACGGAAAGCGACACTAAACATCCAGGGTACTTCTGCGTATATTTTCTCAGTTAATGGTTCTTCATTTGGAGACCGAAAATACCAAAAATGTTCATCCAAAACCATTTTCAGAAAATTGTTGACAAAAATATATGAAAAAGTTAAGAATGTGGTGAGAATGTGAAATGTTGATAATTCTATCTTACAGTTACACTATTTATAAATAAACATGTAAGAAAATCAAGAAAATCAAAGAAAATCTTATCCAAAAAGATAAGATATCTTATCTCAAAAAGATAATAAGTTATCCAGATCATTATCCAAAAAGTAAAAAAAATCCAGCAAATCTTAAAAATGTCAGAAAAGCTGTTCTAAAAAATCTTATTTTGAAAAATCTGAAAATGGTAATTTACGACTAGTGACCACGACTTACGACTAGTGACCAATACTTACGACTAGTGAACAAGAGTTACGACCAGTGAACAAGAGTTACGACTAGTGAACATGCATTGCGACTAGTAACTCGTTAATCGTTAATCGTTACTCGTTCATCGTGAACGGGTAGCAGGTCGCGTGAACGGGTCGTGTTGCAGTTTGGGCTTGTCTTTTACTCGGTAATAACGTTGGTCGCGGGTCGCATTGGTCGGGTCGCAGGTCGCACGATGCGACCTGCGGACGGGTAGGGCAAATCGGCACTTTTTTTTTTGGAGGGGCAAATCGAAAAATACCTTCGGAAAAAGTGGCATTTTGATTAATTTCCCTTATTTTAGACCAATGTCAAGTAATTTATCCCACAACTTAGAAGTTAAAACCCATCCGATAAGTACAAAATATCCCACGTTCTTCTTGTAACTGCCTTACTAGCATTACATCTTTAAGTAAACCATCAAGTCCTCCCCTAAACGTTTCTCCCCCAGTTTGATCTTCATATTGTTGCGTCACCTAGATCTTCGTATTGTTGCGTCTCCTAGATCTCCTCGCCGTGTTTCTCCCATTGTTTGAAATATACTATCTAAACCTAATACATCGTGGGAATCTAATGGTTTTGAGTCATTTCAAGCATTCCCACCCCTTAGGGAATGCTAAATTTTCCCCATGTCATATTCTAAATTTTCTTTCTTGTACATCGCAATACGCTCAATGAATATCGAGCAAGTTAACATAAATAAGTGTCTAAGTAACTTTTTACGTTTCAAAATACAGTTTGCCCCGGGCACCGCCCGGGTAAAACACTAGTTTTAGATTTTACATGCACATGAAATAGAAAAAAAATGAATAAAAACTAGAAGACAAAGGCATGCCAAGTGTCACCACACCATCCTATTGATTTTATTACTGTTGACCAAACCCGCTAACGTAGGTAAAGTCTAGAGTCTAGACTTACAAAAATTTTTAAAAAAAAAAAATTGTACAAAATGAGTTATCAACGTGGACCAATCACATAAATTTTTTATTTCTCTTGTTTTCTTCCCTCTCATGATATAATTGATCCGCCTAATCTTGTAGGTTAAATTGTATAAAATCTCTCTAAGTGTAGCATTGGCCGCCAAAAATTGGTACTCCGTATATTTTTAATTTTTTCTTTTGACATGCTTTTCATCTGAATTTGCCCTTGATCTCTTTTCAGTTTTCACTCTATCGTTAGTGGTAGGCTATTCACTATTCTTCTGCAAGATCACAAACTCTCTCATTTCATCCCGATCAAGTTACGTAGAAGATAACTTTGATGTTGGCGAAGAATATAGATTGATGCTTGCCTAACCTGAGCAGTGAGATCAACTTTTTCATAGGTTTAATTACATATCTTAACCCTAATTCCCAATTTATCAAAAATGTCACACCAAATTCCTTTCGAAATTCAAACGGAAATCATCAAACGCCTCCCAGTCAAATCCCTAATGCAATCCAGATCGCTCTCTAAACAATTCAAGTCTCTAATCGATAATCCCCGATTTATCGCTAGTTACAACGCCTGTGAATCTCGGCCACCGCATCTGTTCTTAAGGTACGATGATCCACTCGCAATTGATGAACATTACTATCGGTTCCTTTCAATCACCGATGATAACAACTTTCCGCAACACAATTTTACTACACCTACTCCACATGCTTTTGAATTTCTTAGTAATTTGAAATTCGTTGGTAGCTCTAACGGATTGTTGTGTTTCTACGGTTATGATACAAGACTAGGTGGTGAGTTTCGTCAGTCGAGTGACGAATTGGTTATTTGGAATCCTTCGTTAAGAAAGTATATTGAAATTGTTGTTCCCGTTCTATTAGATATATATTCGTGCATTCTAGGGTTTGGGGTTCATCCTATTACAAATGATCCTATGATTGTCAAGGTTAATGATGTTGATTGTCCTTCGTGTATTGAGGTTTTTATGTTAAGTTCACGGTTTTGGAGAAGTTCACGTAGCAATGAACCTCGTAACTCGATTCGTTTTGATTGGTCCCAAGTAGCTATGGATGGGTCTATTTATTGGTGTGCGGTTGATACTAGACAGGGTCTTTATGGTTTAAGTGATCCAACATATAATCTAATTATGTCGTTTAATATGACGAGTGAAGAATTTTCAGAAATTAACCTCCCAGATTGTTTAGTACGATGTTGTGATGGAATTTTGTCCGTTTCTAAGTTAAGGGAGTCTCTTGTTGTACTTGAATGCTATAGAGATATTGAGGAACCAGTTTGTGATTTATGGAAGATGAATCATGGTGTTAAAAAATCGTTTACAAAGTTGTTCACTATTAAGTTACCAATTTTCTCGTTGAAGACATTACTAGGATTTAGGAAGAACGGTGAACCCATATTAGGAAAATTGATGGATGGTCGTGAAGAATCAACCAAACTTGAATTTCACCCAACAAGCATAGAAGACATTAAGGAATTTGCAACTAATGGACAACTGGGTTCATTCTTTGTGAGCTCGTACAAGGAAACTTTACTTCTGCAGGATCAGAAAAATCTTGATTTTATCCCGATTAATTTTAACTCAATATGAAGTTAGATGCATCCTATAAAGACTGATGCTTGTGTAAGCAGTGTGATCAACAATTTCAGGTTTAGTTCCTATTATCGAGTTTTGATTAGAACTGCCAAGAATTGAACAGAATCGTGGTATTTATAAACGACCCTAATGAGTTAATATACTTTCTTAAAAATCTGTGTCCATGGTAGATGTAAAGTGAATTAGGCAATGTTCATGAAAAGGTAATGAGTTGTTCTCAGAGCGATGTTGAAAAATTACTTAAATGTGATTAAACATGCATGAATGATTGTCAAGATTAATCATATTGATTATTATTATCCTAGTATTCAGGTCTTTACATTAATTTCAGAGTGTTGGAGAAGATCACGTAGCAATGTGCCTTGTAAATCGATTCATTTTGAATGGTCAAAATAGCTATAGATGGGTTTATTTATTGGTGTGCGGTTGATACAGTTGAATGGGGTCGTTGTAATCTAATTATGTCATTTGATATGTTGATTGTTAGTGTTAAAGATATTATGAAATATTATATATATACTTTTCTGATAAAGTTCGTGTTCATTGTTGATCGAAGTAAACTGAATCGAATGGCGATGCCCATTTGTATAGGTCGGTAAACTGCTGACTATCTTTTTTATAGTATACCGTACTGATCTACCTATTGCAGATTTGCATCCATATATATTAAACAACTTGATTAATTTTCATAGTCGAACTCATCCCAGAGGATTACTTTGATAGTTTGTAGAAGTATTATAATAACTTTAATTGATCTTAGTATACTTATGAAACTCATTTCATATGGGAATTCGTAGTAGTGGCAAAGGATGTGCTAGTATATTTATGCATATTACTGATATAAAGTGACATGATGTTGTTTTGGTACATAATATGGATTCTATAACTAGTAACCTATCCGTGAATGTAGTCATAAGATAAGATGGAATCGAATAGTGATACTAGATCAAATGTTTAAAATTTGGACCTAACTGAAATCACAATCTTTAAGTGGTATTTAGATGTTCACTTACAGTAGAATTTCCTTTTGAGCTTACGGTTATGGCTGTTATTGTAATCTGCAAACCATATAGGCGGGTGCATATGTACCTAGAGCTCAACCTAGATGATAACCTGGAGGCTAAGACAATGTTTGGAAATAGGAAATGAGTTGGTCCTGAAGTGATGCTGAATAATTCCTCAAATGTGATTAACCTTTCATGTAGGAAATTGTGATTTGAGAGAAATGTACATATTTAATTTATTGTTTCTGATAAATCATATCATTTTGTTGTCTTTGACTCTTTGTGGCCGGGTTGCTTTCTTTAAAATTGAGAACAAGACTGTTGGGCGAGAATGCGAGATGCATCTTCTTAACATAAATCAGATTAAGATTTTAATGTTTGAAGTTCACACTCATGATCAGTTGATGCTTACAGCATATGTAATCAAGATTTTAATGTTTACAGTTCACTTGTATGAGAAGCTATTCAGTATGTTTCTTGTAGACTAGATGGTACTCAACCTCTTACTGAACATTGTGCCACTTTCGACCCATTTCAATCACCCATTTATATTTTAGTTGCGTGTTTTTGAATGTTTACTTGTTTGAATCGTTACCTGTAACAAATCAAAAGTTCTTATATTGCGTTTAAGATAATTGGTGTGTTGAAATTCAAAGAAAAGTTATAGTTTCGAAACTCCAGTGGTCCGGCCAGAATTGACCAACGACCTGTTTGATTCATTTCCTATGCCGGTCTGTTCTAAGGCAAACCCAATTTTGACCATTTTACTGACCCATCCTAACCGTTCTTCCTCTGCGGGTTTGAAGTGTAACATATTGTTCATTTGCCAGAAATTATTGCAATATGCATCTGTGGTCATTCCGACCCAACAGTAACGTGTGATAAACGTTTGTCCATTTTTAAGCTAAGGGAGTTTCTCGTGCTTGACTGCTGTAGAGATGTCGAGAAACCATTTTGTGATGTATGGAAGATGAATCACGGTGTTATAAAATCGTTTACAAAGTTGTTCACCATTAGCCTATCATTTTCTCCGTGAAAAAAATACTAGGATTCAGGAAGAACGGCGAACACATAATGGGAAAATTGATGGATGGTCGTGAAGAATCATACAAACTTGACGTTTATGACACAAGCATAGAAGACATCGAGGATTATGCGACTAATGGAGAAGTTGGTAAATTTTTTGTGAGCTCATACAAGGAAACTTTACTTCTGCATGATCAAGAAAATCATGATTATATCCCCGTGAATTTTGATTCAATAAAAAGTGATTAATCATCTTTAGATTGATGCTTGTGTAAAGTAGTGTGATCAACGTTTTCAGGTTTATATGGGAATTGAACTGCTATTATACTTTTTGGTATGAAGTGCCATGATGTTGCTGCCTTGGTACATAGTATGTATGGATTCTATAACTATTCCCCTGTCCGTGATGTATACATAAGATGGAATAGTGATGCTAGTTTAAACTGAGTGTCAGTTGTTAATGCTTATGGCATATGTAACTGAACTTTTGTGTGGAATTCAAAATTAAGTTGTATGTTGATTTTGTGTCAAATGTCTTAAGTTAACTGAACTTTTGTGCCACTTTTTACTCATTACGTTCACCCATTCATATTTTAGTTATTTTTAGATGTTTGCTTGATTGAAATATTAGTTGTTACGAGTCAAAAGTTTAGTTATTGTGCTTAAAGTAATTGTTCTATTGAAATTAAGTGGAAAGTTATATTTTCAAAACTATGCCGTCTGGCCTGAAGTGACCCATGACCCGTTTGACTCATTTCTTAAGCCAACCTGTTCTAAGGCGAACCCTTTTTGACATTTGATATGACGAGTGAGGAATTTACAGGAATAAACCTCCCTGATTGTTTATCACCTTATGATGATGATAATGAGTCTCTTAGAACTTTGTCCATTTATAAGCTAAGGGACACTCTCGTTGTGCCTGAATGTTATAAAGATGTCGAGAAACCAGTTTGTGATGTATGGAAGATGAATCATGGTGTTCCAAAATCGTTTGTAAAGCTATTCATTTTCAACTTACCACATTCATCGTTAAAGCCAATAGTAGGAGCTGGGAAGAATGTCGAACCCATAATGGAAAAATTGATGGAGGATTACCAAGAATATGCCACACTAGAAGTTTACAAAACACGATCAGAATACATCAAGGATCTTTGGAGCATTGGATTGATATTTGTGAGCTCATACAAGGAAACTTGTCTAGGTCACACAAATCATCAAATTATCCCAATTAAGTTTAGTGGAGTATATAGATTGATGCTTGTGTAAACAGAGATCAACTCCTTTTTTTGTATTATTCGGGAATTTGAGTTTTAAATGCAACCGCCAAGAATAGAATGATGGTATTTTTAATGGACGTTTTTGTTGGTTTTAACTTTTAAAGCTATTATGAAATAATTATTTTCTTCATAGGGTGTGTTCAACACTTTGTGTTGGTAGAAGTAAACTGACTTGTTTGGAGATGCTCATGTTTATATGCTGGTAAAATGCTGATTAGTTTATTTAGTTAACAAACATAGTAAATGGATGATCCGAAGGAAAGAAGTTTTAAAATGACCTGTTTGACCCATTATTAAGCCGATCCCTCCTAAATGCGAACCCATTTGGAGTTTTGACACGTTAGAGACCTGTCCTGCCCATTCTTCTACTTTTGACTTGACGTGTTGTTATAATTCATTAGCAAGAAATGATAGACAATCTGGATGCGTATGAGGAAATCTGATTTGGCAAGAGGTAGAAATCAGAGTAAAAGAGTCTTAACAGTTCAAATCCCCGAAACAGTGAAGCTTTATTTCATTATCGCTACAAGATAAATTTCATTTAATAGATGCATAGAAATAAGTTTATTAACCCAAACGATATCTGCGATCTTAAAGTCTTTGACAGCCAACCAACTAACCAAGACGCCCAAAGTTTGAATCAAGCAAGTAGAGTGAAACCAACTAACAGCCCAATGCCAGCAAGTTAGCTTTACCATGCCAAAGAATTTCATATTTGCAACTTTCAGAATTAGTAATGACTCCCGTAAGAAGCGTCTGTTAATAATCACGACGTCCCTTATGTTATTAGCATGTAAAAGATGCACTTTAATTTGTCCATTTAGCATTACTTTCAAGAAAAGTATGTCAACAAGTATACTAATACTCTTTTGTTCTCATTCCAGCATTTACATCATGCACTAAATTCATGTTATATATTTCTTCGTTTGTTTGTTTAATAGGCATGAAAGTTATCCCAAGTAACCAATAAATCAACAGTTCATACTTTGATTCAGACGGATTCTATAGTCCATTTGAATCAGAAGTGTTCTGCACATGATGATGTTGATGAATGATGACCATAACTTCTGTCCATTAGAAATTGATGAGACTGGAAACTAATTTTCACATTAACTTGCATTCATGTTAAGTACTAATTATATTTCTCGGCTTACATTTTGATACACACAATGATAAATGTTTTGTACTTTACATTGCCATCAATCGTATGAGTTTAGAGTTTAGACACTCGGATCAACATGAATTACACCCCCTAGAAGCAACATAAACTTCAACATTCACTTACATACATCATTATAAGCGAGCTTAAATATGATCCACTCACCAAAGAGCCTTTATGTAGAAGTACAAAATCCTAGCTAATTGGACCACATTTAATTTGTTTTGACTAATTTATCCACTCTATTACTTTACTCAAACGTCATTAATTATACATATTTGACTCACTATATATATAACTATATATAATTAACTTATTTAACCTTTTACAACATTGTTCTAGGTTTTAACTTTTGCACCATTCATTGTCATGTGTTGCCTCTGTTGGTGAGTTCGGTTTTATTATCAAAAAAGTATACAAAATTACAAATCAACTAATTTGGGCCAAATGGCCCAACTTGTAAACCCGGGTTGAGAACTTTAAAATTTAAATACCCAACGGTCTCCTGTATCTCACCCATAACGGCAGAAAGTAATCATCTCCAAACGAAATCATCGCATCTCACAAACACACACTCACAACACACAAAAAGATCAAGCAAAAACCAAAAAGCATTCAACTTTCTCTTTAATCAATAAATATAAATATACCCCTTTTTGATTCAAAGATTTAAATAAATCTTCCCTCTTTTAGTCAAATGGAAGATAACCGTTTTGACCCACTTCTAATCACTGATGTACACACACAGCAACACCAACAAAAACCCACAATCCGATCTCATTGTATGTGATTGTTCATATTTTGTGTATATCGATTAGGTTTTTGTGTGTTTTTGGTACTAATTGTAGTTTACTTGTGATTGGCAGCACCTGTTGTTAGCTTTCAGACTTCTGCAATGGCTGATAATGATGATGATATGTGTTTTAACAAGATTGATGGTGAGAATGTGTATAAAGATTCGATTTTTGTATTGGGTTTCTTGAATCTTGAAATGGGGTTTATTATTTTGAACTGAATTGGGTTGTTGAAATAGATGTTTCTTTGCGAAATCGATGCCCGGAAGCAATTAGGGCTTCTAAAGATTGTATGGATCCAATTGGGAATGATGTTCTGGATGGTGAGAATGTGACTTAAGGACTAATTATGATCTACTTTTCATTGGATTTTTGAAAAATAAAAGTGAAGAACTTTACTAATTAGGGTTTTTATTTTCTTGAATTAGAAATTTCTTGGAGACATTCAAGCTCAGATGGCGCTGGTACTGAACATTTTATAGCTGGTAACATGAATAAAGGTTTATAATTTCCCTCTGTTATATGAATTTTCAAAATTTATAAATTTGATCACTCAATTTTTTTTTCTAAGACGAAAGTAGATCTATAGTATTAATTAGGGTTTTTGTTGTATTAAAATAGAAAGTTCATCGGGGAATTCAAGCTCTGAAGAAATTGGGCTAGAAGATAATGATGATGATGTTGATAATGTGAAGAAAGGTTAAATGATTTCCAACTTTTACTTTCAAATTTTCAAAATTTGTCAATATATGCTATCTTGATTCTTTAATTAGATTTATTTATCTATCTATTTATTTTTTTGTATAGGTAATCCCAAGGTTCGGTTTATTTTAACATCACCTGATTTAGTTATATGCCCGGGATCGCCTGATATCCCTATCCGGACTTATGAAGATTCACCCAAAATACTAAAACGGTCTTCCCTCGAGCTCTCTTTTGAAAACGGTATAACTGAGGGATCCAAGATGAACGACTACAACGGCACTCCAGTAATTTCGAAGGATGGTCGTGGTAGTTCTGAAGCTTCATTTGAGCTCCTTCCATTGCCTCCTTGTGAAGTAACGATCTTTCCACAATATTATACTCCATTAAAAATAGCACTTTCGATTACTTAGTTGAACCCATTGTCTATCGTATTCTGAAAATTTTATGCAGGACGATGATGAAGAGTGCAACGAGCTAAAGAAAGCAAAGAGGGAACTGGAGGTGATGAAAAGGGAAAATGAATGCAAGAGTAAAGAATGTGAAGAAGCTCTTAAGTCATTAAGAGAACTTCAAAATGAGTTAATGAGAAAATCGATGCATGTTGGATCACTAGGTACTCACGTTTGCTTGATAAGCATTCAATATTTTTATAGAACAGCGTTTGATTTTGTTGTTTTAACAGCTTTTGCAGTTGAGGGTCAAGTGAAGGAAAAGAGTAAATGGTTTTCATCTTTACGAGACATGTCAAGAAAACTAAAGGTACCATGATATTTTATTTTAGTGTTGCACAAATAGAAGTTATCTTGTGGAATCATAATTATTGATGTTCTTATAAGATATATTTCGGAAACAGATAATGAAAATGGATCAAATCAAGCTACTAGAAGAGGCTGAGGTTTACAAAAAACATGCTGCTGATATGAATGACATGAGTTGCATCATTCAATCAAAAAGTAAATTCTACACTCCTTTACTTCTAAATTCTTCACATTATTATGTTACTTTACTCCAATAGTGATTCATGTTCATCGCTTGATAGTTGATGAACAAGTTAAACAACATGAAGATCTTAAGATCAGATTCAATGAAGGAGCGAAAGAAAGGAAAGAACTCTACAATAAGATCCAAGAGTTAAAAGGTTAGATTTTGTATCTAGTTCTAATACACTGTGCATTTTATGATAATGATAATTTATTAAACTTATGATGATTATCGTATTGTAGGAAATATTAGGGTATTCTGTCGATGTAGGCCATTGAACTCGGATGAGATTGCTGAAGGAGCTTCAATGGCATTTGATTTTGAAGCTTCTAAAGATGGAGAACTTAGAGTTAAATCAAATGTAGCATTTAAAAAAAACTTTAAATTCGATTCTGTCTTTAGCCCCCAAACAAATCAAGGTAACTCTCATTTAACTAAACAAATAAGTAGTTGTTTTGATACTTGATATTTGAAATTTTGATATTTATTAACATGAACTCTTATAGTTGATGTTTTTGAGGACACATCTGCATTTGCAACCTCAGTTCTTGATGGATACAACGTATGCATATTTGCATATGGACAAACTGGGACCGGAAAAACTTTTACAATGGAGGGCACGGAAGAAAACCGAGGAGTTAATTTCCGGACACTCGAAGAGTTGTTCCGTGTGATCGATGAGCGTAGGAACCAAGTTCGTTATGAAATATGTGTCAGTGTTTTGGAAGTTTACAATGAACAAATACGTGATTTACTCCTTCCAAGTTCACAGCCAGGAGTTGCTGCAAAGAGGTAGATTAATATTCTTATTGGGTGTGTAAGTGTTTCTGAAGGGTTTTTGTTCTAAGTGGTGTAAAATTGTTTTTGTGCAGGCTTGAAATAAGACAAGTTGGTGAAGGGTTGCACCATGTTCCGGGACTGGTTGAGGCACAGGTGAGCAACATGGGTGAGGTTTGGGAGGTTTTGAAAACCGGGAGTAACTCAAGAGCAGTGGGTTCAACCAATGCTAATGAGCACAGTAGCCGATCTCATTGGTGAGCCTTGTTTCTTGTTCTCTTAACGCTATATTTATTTCATAAACTCAGATTGTTTCTTGTTCTATCGACTCTATATTTATCTCTAACAGTCAAATGAGTGAACTGAAAAAGTAAAAAAGAACATAGCTTAAAAGGTAGATTGGTCAAAGTCACCCAAAATGTATATCTATGTATATAATTTTTTTAAAAATAGTTCTTTTATTGTTTTAATCTAATCTGTGTGATCATATTTGACATGTTGAATATTTTCATAAAATGGACAAAAAAAATTGGGTCAATAAAGCCCAACCTGACCCATTTTTGCCTGAACCAGCCATTTTGACCCATTTTCCAACCTGCCAATCCTGCCTAGTTTTCGGGATCCAGTATTAAATTTGTAGCTTTTCTGTGCAGTATGCATTGTGTGATGGTTAAAGGGGTGAATTTGGTGAATGGAGAATGCACAAGGAGCAAGTTGTGGCTCGTTGATTTAGCGGGAAGCGAAAGGGTGGCAAAAACTGAAGTACAAGGAGAACGACTCAAAGAAACACAAAATATAAATCGGTCGCTTTCTGCACTTGGAGATGTTATTTCCGCTTTAGCAACTAAGAGTCCACACATTCCCTTTAGGTACTTCAAATTTTTAGTTTTTTTTAAGGCTCTAAGTAATTCTGGTTGATTAATCAATTTTTTTTCTGGTTATTCTTCAGAAACTCCAAGCTCACTCATTTGCTTCAAGATTCTCTAGGTACTATTAAAGAAGATACAATAAAGTTTCTGTTTTTAAACTTTCTATGATATGATATATTGAGCAATACAAATCCCGTTGATGTTTTGTGTAGGTGGAGACTCGAAGACACTAATGTTTGTGCAGATTAGTCCCAATGAGAACGATTTAAGCGAATCACTCTGTTCCCTAAACTTTGCAAGCAGAGTTAGAGGAATAGAGTTGGGTCCTGCCAAGAAGCAAATCGAAAGCTCAGAAGTTTTAAAATACAAACAAATGGTAATCTATCTTGTTGTCATTCGTGCATACTTTAGAAAACAAACATAATCTTCATCCTATCTTTTGGTATATGGTCTTGTTAGGCTGAGAGGTACAAGCAAGAGATGAAGAACAAAGATCTACAAATCAAGAAAATGGAGGATAATTTTCATGGTTTAGACATGAAGTTGAAAGAAAAAGAGTTGAAAAACAAGACTTTGCAAGATAAGGTAAAATATATTTATTATTTTAAGAACTTTAGTTTGACTATGAATCTACGATCAAGATCAAAAATTGATTCGGGTCCTCAATTTTTAGGTTAAAGAGTTGGAATCTCAGCTTATGGTAGAGAGAAAACTCGCACGCCAACATGTTGACACAAAGATAGCAGAACAGCAAATGCGACAACACTTGCAACAAGACGAACTTTCGAGACCTCCACTTGCTTCTAAACCGTTGAATACTCAAAAAATCTTTGAAGAAAGCAAACAAAACCAATCGAACATCATTCAACCGCCACTTGTTGAGAAGAACGCCTACAAGCTACCTGCACCCCTTTCTCCAGCAAGAGACTTGGTTAATCTTGACGACTATATGGAAAAAGAACACGAAAAAGAAAACAACCCGTGTTTACCAGAACGGTTTGCAATCCCAAAACGAACTGGTAGGGCCTCCATTTGCACGACGTCACAGAGGCTTCCAGTGAGATCAGTTATACCGCGAAGAAACTCTTTGATTCCATTACCAACTAGTACCGCACCAGTTTTAACCAAGTTTGTTCCACCTTTGCCATCGATTGAAGCTGATAATGAAAATGTGGATGGGCCCGAGTATTGTATTATGGAGCCTTTAGTAACAGATAGTCCTAAAAGAAGCAATGGTGGTGAAAAGAAATTAATGAATGCATTGAGACGAAGTGTTCAGAAGAAAAACCAAATGAAATCCCCTATGCAGCTACAACAGACACGAAGAGTAGGTGGTTTAAATGTAGCAGTGGAACGGGTTCGGGTTTCTATTGGTAATCGTGGGCGTATGGCTCATAGAGTGCTTGCGAATGGGAGAAGAATGAAGCAACAAAACTGTATGGAAAAAGAGCGACGGTGGAATATTGGCAAGTGAGAACCAAAATGAAAATGATTTTCATGTAGTGTGTAGTATTTTGCGAAAGGTGTTTCTTGCTTTCGTTACGATTTAACAGGGTAGAGAATTGATAAACAGATTAATTATTATAGTGATTGATGTAGATAGGTTGCATACATTGTGAATGTGATTGATTTGGGATTTTATGAGAACTTGTTATGGTTAATGTTGAACTTGAAATCCAATAATTGTTCTGATTAATACTATTGCATCTACATTTTCTTGACTTGGAGTTGAAAACATTGATCTGTAAGTGGTGACGCTCCAGGTAAGCATCACCTGCAGCGCCATAGTCCGAAAACAAGAAACCGAAAATGGAAGTTTGATATCTTGAAAAACTGATACATATTACTCATCAGTTCAAAATCTGATACATAAAGTATAAAGGTTAAGAAAAACACTAGTCCAAAATCTGATGTCTTTTGGTGGGTTTGAAATCATTTTGAAAGTTCAAGTGTACTTGTTTAGCCCATTGGCCCCATTGAGACCAAATACCAGACTCTAAAAAATTCTAAATGTTGAAAAATATATAATTTTTGTTTTTTACTCATTTGAAGCTTTCCAACTTTAAAATCCTCACGAGTCAAATGTTACAGATACCAGTAAGATTTTTTTTGAAAAAATTTTATACACTTTTAGTTTAACAATATGACTTCAAATGACAAAAGTTGTAACAATGATCAAGAAGAACAGCTTCATTAACCAAAAACAGAGGTTTAAAGAAAGATATTGTCATGATTCTAAAACTCCATGCATAGCTGATTATGTTAGCAATTTGGTTGTGCAATATAACAACATAAGGGTAGAAGATAATGCAATTTATGAAATTTCTTTTCATCGCGTTATCAACATACCATCAAGATTTTGTCATATGTTTTGTTCATTGGACAATACAACATAAAAACTATGGTACGTATACAAATATTATACATTTGTTTATGTGCCAAACTTGAATTGTAAGGTTTTGGCTATCTTGTGTTATAAGGGTAGAAGATAAAAAAAATGTTAATGAACTTAAAAATTCCTTATCTACTTTGAAAATGCAATTAATACAAAATCATTAAGTATGATATATTTGCATATTTAACATGATTCTTAGTTTAACAAAGAAAGTTGTTCATTAATTACTTCTCAAGATAGCGAAACTCAAAATTTATTTATGTAACATTTCTATGGGGGGTGATCCTCACACACTTCTTTTTAGTCCATACACACCATTTATTATAAACTTACGATTTTACCCTTTGAATTCATATATAATATTTGATATTTTTTATTCAAGACCCGGCCACCCACAAGAACAACCGGATCACCATCGTCCATTCGTCCTGTATATCAAAATCCAACATAAACTAATACTTTACTACTCGTATAACATTATTATGGCATTTTAAAAATATTATTCGGTATTGAAAAACAAGAAATCACCACATCTTTAACAACTCCAACAATTAAATTTGTAAAAGTGGGTTTTAATAAATGTTAGTGATGAAAAGGGGGATGGTTGCTTGAGAGAATATCGAGAGAAAAGGGGAAGATGAGTTGTTTTGTTTGGGTTTAACCTAGGGGTAGAATAGTCGGTTCACAATAAATGATGTGGATGGACTAAAAACAAGTGTGTGAGGATCACCTCCCTCTTTAATAAGGCACGTATGAATGAATTTTTGCATTTTAAATGATGTCTTTTAGATTATAACCTTCAATAATAATCTTAATTGTATGTCCATTTCCATAACCATTTTTTATATCCTATCTCTTTTGTTTGGAAACATATGTTCAACTAACTTAACTGCAAACAAGTTGGGGGTCTTAAATCATTGTTTTGGCAACTCTATCATTAAAATTTGGAATCTTAACCTTATCTATATTTGATTTCAATATTTATGTTGGTAACTTAGTTAATGATTGGTTAGGAGTTACCAAGCCATACTAATTAATGTTTACATGTGATATTGCCACTACTTGTAATTAACCATTATTCTTTTATTCTTATTTTGTCCTATTATTTTATTAATACAATATAGATAATAATTCACGTTTAAGAGATAAAAGTTTTGTTACATATACACTATCGATATCTCTACATAAAATCCTCATATGCGATTTAAAGTTTCAAGAACAAGTGATAAAGCTTTTGAGGTACATGGGTCGTCACAGGATATTTGAAACTTTTAGTAAATATAAAATTATAACATATAGAATTTGTATTGTTTTGAACGAAACTATTATATAAGTCTATAATCATGAAAATGGTATATTTCTATGTACTCATTTTTATAGCTCAACGAGTCGAAACAAGCTAATTTATATTGAACTAAGTTTGTAATCTTTTAATGTTCAAAATTCTAGAAGGATACTTTTTAGAAAGGTAAAAATACACACGTCACTATCATGAATATATACAATTGTGTCATCTCTAAAACTGTAACCTCCAACCTAATGTTTGAAAGGATCACTTTAATACCGCTACACAATGGATTTGATATCGAGAAATTATCAAGATGCATTTATTTGGAAATAGGATTAGGTAGAGAAAGGATAGATGCATTGCATCTTGCAAAAAAGAGTGGGTCTCTCCATGTCCAATTATACACTCATTACTTCAAATTTAACTCTCAATTTTTTAATTCCTCTGTTTTGTTATTGTGCATGAACATTCTGATTTCTTAGACATCGAGTTTCTAAAATATATGTTTGCTTTAAAATATACTACGTATATGTTTATGTTCATTATTATCTGGAACAAAGTTCGCATTTTTTAAAAACAGAAAGAGAAATGATTTGATTACATAAATTTTACATAAATTTAGATACATAATGATGTGGCACCAATAAAATAAAGAGAGAGAAAGAAGAGAGAGAATAGGTGAACCAATGTGATGATGACAACTCATTATGTAAACATTTTGTGTATGCATTTGTGTGTAAACATAGTATTGCTCAAACAGAAATATATTTTCATGGAAGTGTTTTATATGTTGAAAATAACTTTTTTATATATCTCGGACCAATATTTTGATCGATTGTTAATTAAAAAGTGATGTATTACAAAAGATTATAGAAACTGTTGTTAGACTCGTTCGATTCTTAGAAGTAACGCGGCTTTATTTGAAACCTTTGCGGACTCACATTGTTCTATATCTATTTTTCGCGACAAACTTTTTAACACTAAGACTTAACGAAAAATCAAAACATTTTCTTTATCACGCGAGTAGTAATGAGCTAGTTTTATATGAGAAACTTTTTGGTTATTATTCTGTATCAAGGAAATAAAAAAGAACCAAACGATACAAGTCTGCAACAATTTATTTATATGAAGGTAAAAGACACTACCATTTTATGCAAACCTCGTTTTTATGTTAAACACTAGTAAACTTGTAACGTACACACAACCCACTGACTATAAACAAATTTTCTCTTTAACTTCTACTTTCAACGAAATCGTAAAATAGTTTCTCTACACTTAAACTTTGTGCGTATTTACAAAAACATAAATGTTAATTCCTAAAAAATATTTGATGGTCATTCACTTCAATTATTTGATGCTAATCATTTTCGTAGTAAATCAAAGGGCCTTTGGCTTAGCATTATGTGAAATGTCTCCCAGCCTAGTCGTTGTATGGTCCAAGCCTCGTAGAAGGCATCGTGTATATATTAGTGTTTGTGTATATAATGTGTGAAATAGTTGTAGATCTACCTTTTTAAAATAACAAATTTAGTACCCAATCATTGTAAGATAGACTAATGATGTCTTAAAAAAAGTTTAAATACAACTACTATAACTGTAATGGGAGGACATGATCATCGATATCATTGGGTAAACTATTTATTCTTGCAATGAAAGTGATATCACCTTAAATAATTATCATGCGACCTTAAAAATAATCATGTAAAAACTACTCCGTATTATTTTTGGGATTTCTCTACAAAATAAAGGTGTTAAAAGATATTATTTCTTGATATATTATGAATGATTTCCCTAGCAGAGGTGATAACATCTATACAAAGTGTACTTTTGATGTGATAATATTTGAAGATGGCTTTTGTAGTAAGAATTTGTAAGTAAATGTAAAATAAAACTAAATTATATGTTAATAAGGCTATATTATTAATGATTTTGATATTTTTTTTTATTAATTAAATTTTCATGTGGCACTTTGTAAGGCTACATGTCTTTCTTTATACTCCGTATATAATATAGGTAATGATAATGATAATGATACACCAAAAGAGAGAATACGTACATATGCAAGTGAATTTGTTAAAAAAATGAGTGAATTTTAGATAATATTTTTTACTCATTATTTACCATATTTATGAAATATTAAAATATACATCAAGTAAAAGTGTTACATGTCTATATATTTATTAAAACATATATAATCAGGTAAAAATATTACCTTCCTTTTTCCCTAAACAAAATCACGTTAACACGGATTTTGGCCAGCATGTAATAATGCTTCTTTGTTTTTCACCAATATCCAGATTTTATACGACTCTTCATGGCAGAGACTAGTGACTAGTGAGTAGTAAAATTAATTATTAATTCATGTAACACTCGTGTTAATCTAGATTAACTTAATTTAATGAATTAAATTAATTATTGTATTTGTGAATGAAAGTGCAATTAAACCAAAATAACACGTTACGTAAATACCAGTCGAGTATTCCATATGTTCATTACTAGCTAGCGTTATTGAACATGACTATTGACTAGACAGATTAGTATCCAATATCATTTAAAGTTATATGTCTTACTAATTGTATAGAAAAAAAAAAATGGTAGGAGATTATATAAATTATCTATTACTCCTCATTAATTAATTGTCATTAAAAAAAGGAACGAGTAGCTCAAAAAGGTAAGGCAAGTTCTAAAATTTCTCAATCAAGAATTTATAAGTGATGTAGATCACCTTTAATTGGCATTAGTTTTGTATAAATAAAAATTGATCATGTGATATTCTCATTAGTTTATGATTTTGACATAACAATGATTTTCTAACAAAAACTAAAAATGATGATCCTTTTTGGGCGATGGAAAAAATTATATTCGCTTTTGAGAACTCTTGGACTTTATATTACTTTTTTAGACTGTTTACCTAACAAAATGTTTATAGTTTAGAGCTTAAATATTATTGATTGGACTTGCTCGTACAATCAAATACCCCATAAGTATATACTTTGGGGAGTGATAACTACAACAAAAAATTTGATTCATATACCAAATTTATGCTTGTCTGTTTATACTGTAAACTTTAATGATTATACAGTTTGGTGTATAGATCAATTTGTTTGTTGTATCTATCAACTCCCTATACTTTTAGCCATGAAATTTGCTAAAAGTTATACATGTTACAATAGCATATTGGATTGACGTTAAAATTAAACTAAATGCATTAAAAGATTGTAGAAGAACAAACTATCAAAGCATACAACATTACGGCCTAAATATCAAGTGGATGAAAATATCATTGGACCAAAAAAAAAAAAAAAACTATGATGCCAACCCACATTATCGTACGTACACTTGAAAATTGACTATTTGATATATGGAATATAAATCAAACGTATATACCTCATTTTCAATAAAAATGAGTCGTAAAACACAATGCCTGGATATGCTATTATCATTTAAATTTGTAGTAATCGTACTTACATTAATATTTTAAAAGGTCTGATTCATTTACATTTCAAATTTTATTGTCCAGTATTCCATTTTAGGATATCCTAAAATTATTGTTCACTTTTGATGTTGACCAATCACAAAGAGTTTTATTGGGTAGATGTTAAATATTATTAGTTGACAACAGTAATCAATGTATTTTTTTAAAAAACTGTGTGCATTTCAGTAGTGAACAATCAAATTGTGACAGAATGGTGTATCAGTGTATGTAAATAAAATGACTAGGTTTTTGTTTTAAAGTAAGAATAGGCGTTTGAGTAGTGGATAATTAAATTGTGACAAAACGGTTTTATAGTTTTTCAAATTATTTTAAAGAATGAATGGATTAAGGAGATGGATAGAGAGAGTACTAATGGCTTACCTAAATCTGTATAAAATACATCAAATTGGTGGGTTTTAACATTAATGTAAGTTATTACTACAACTTTATATCACAATCATCAGCAATAAATAAATCATTAAATAATAATTAGGAAATGAAAAGACAAAACCGAATGAAAAAGCCCACTTAGAAAAGAGAGGGCCCAACCGCCCAAGTAACAAATATAACTATATAAGTAGTAATTGGGTGGGCCTTTTTACATGAGTCTATTATTGAGCCACAATGTCACATGTCACCCTCATGAATCATATGGACAAACATCGTGCCATGTTCTTTTTGAATTTTGATGCTCTCATGACTATAAGGAATATATGCTATCCACTATGTCAACGGGGCACATTTTTATACCATATAACCATACCCTACAAAGTCAACTCTTCGACTTACATAGTCATACAATTACGGTGTTGTTTTATTTTTCTTTTACAATGTGTAGACGGAGTATTTCATAAATGTATCTAGATGGCTATAAAAATCGTCTAAAGGCAAGCGTCAGCGTTCACCCACGCCCCATCGGCATTTAAGTTCTGCGTTCAAGTCCAATGTTCAAAGTACAACGCTGATTGCAAGCAATTTATTTACCTTTTTTTTGTTTTCTTTTTCTGATTGGTTTAAAACAACTCTGGCCTATTTGAACATTGAATTGAATATTAAACCACTCCCATCAAAATTGAACATCGAACCTAATGTCAACCACTCAATGTGCTCTAATAATCGAAGAGAATGATCTCAATTAACGTGCTTGCAAAAAGCGAGTTGATTTTGTGTTATGGGTTATGTTAACGGAAACTCTTAGTGCTCTTATTAATAAAGTTGTACATGGGTAAATTATTGTACCTTAAATTAAAATTTCGAGGATCAATATATTTTCAGAGGGATATAAAGAATTTGTTATAATCTTAGTACATCTATTGATGCATGAATTAAAGTCTAAATAAAAGCTTTAATGGTTTTTGTCATCATTTTCCTTAGTTTGAAAACTTAATTAACTAATGTTTCCATAGATATACGTTAGTTAGTTAGTTACGTACTATGAAATGAAATAACAAATCAGTAACATCTGTTTAAATCTAAGGATATTAAATATTATACTTTTTTTTTTTTTTTTTGTTATTATGTGGTATCACAGTTGAATGATCAAACTAGTTAGTTGTGATGGCTATGCCTCAATATAAATGGATGAACTTTCCGTATAGAACTTGGCAAAATGATAAAGTTGTTGATATTTTGCATAGATAGATATAACGTTTAAAATGAAAATTAACATAAACTATTGTATGCATTTAATTTAGCCTTTTGATAAATTAAGAATATACAATAATCAACCCCGCCAAATGTAATGTATAAGTAAGGCTAGATGTAAATAGTCATATAACTCTTTAAATAAATAAATTTATAGTTCTACTTCCACCTCTTTTACCTTTGTTACATAACTATACATCATATAGCGTTACACATGTATTCGTCCCACTAAAATTGCCATCATATTTCATTTATTATTAAACCTAAACTTCGCCAAAAAAATGGGCATAGAAGGTCAACTCATCAGTGTTTATTTATTTCATTTTATATTATACGAAGTATTATGATATATATGGAAATGAACTTCCTGTTATCTTCTGTAGCAATAACACATTGTTTTTGTTTATTTATATAATAATAGCTTTAGATATATAGATTAATATTAATATTAATTAATATAATTTTTTCGATCAGTAAGTTACATTTGTTATAGCAGGATTAATTTGTTGAAGTTACATTTAATGATTTAAAGCTACGAATCATGATCAATTTTCTCATACATAATCATCGATTCGTAGAGTGAGATAGTGGGTTTAAATTATTGATAAATATTTCAAATAAAAACATGCAAATAACTCCTCCATCACGTGACAGTGGCAGATGTGGTTTTATTTTCACTTTATTATTTTGAATTATTTATCATTACTATTAATATTATTCATAAGTTATAAAAAGTAACTCTCTAGGTAAAGCATTATTGGGCGAATCCATATCGCATATAAAGTATTTATATTTAATTTTATATTTCATTATAAAATTATTACACCATTGATAGTCGTATAATTCAGTGGACACTGCATCTACTTCGTCATAATTGTATCATTAAGTAACCTTTTTAGCTTAGTTCGTTTAAGATGGTTAATTAGTCAAATATATTATAAAAATTCATTACATGTTTATTTCAATTTTTTATCTTTCTAAAACCACCCCCCAACAGTGACTGAAAACCGATTGATCAGTTTGTGTCTTATCAACGTCACGTCATCTTTTCTCTAAACTGACTGATACCTGACATCAGTGATACCATCACTTTAATTTCTGGGCCAACATTTAACAATATACCTTTATTTATATATGCATACACAAACAAAAAAAAAAAAGACGAAGCGTCAGATTTCCGACGGAACCAAACCGACAGGCCATGCCATCAGTATCGGCTCCGTCAGTTGAAACCGAAGTAAAAGTGACGCTCCCGATAGGAGTGGTCTAAATCAAGTGAGTTTAATTTGATCTTAAGTAATAAGTGGCTACTCAAACTCTATTATCACGGCTTTAATAAGTTACAATACTTAATTTTGTAAACCCATAATAAACTTGTTGTATTATATTGTTACTTGTCATTATCATAAACGATTTAGTAGTTACAATATAACGTTAACTAACATATAAATATGATTCTTATCACATACAAAAAAAGGGTCTTATAATCGCAATTAACAAAATCCTTATTTTATAAATATTTATCCAAATTGTCTAGACAATTACTGGATTACACAAGTGAAGATCCAAAAACATGATCATACACAATATCTGGCTGCAGCTGATCATACGATTCTTATAACTTGATATTTACATCAGTGCTTACAAATTTTAACGAAGATATACTTGTGTCTAGACAGTTGCAAATAATGTATTAAAAAATTAAAATGGAGAGATTAAAAAAGATTAAAATTGCGAATGTATGGGGCCAGTGTTTACCACGTGGCAGACAAGTTTACGAGGGGATCCTACAAAACTAATTGGGGGTTAATCAGGGCCCATCACATGGGACCGTTAATACTTAATTAGTTAAGTACGTAGTAATTATTAACAAAGAATTTCATTAATTATTGTACAAGTTTTCTATGTTCTACTAATCTGCTTCTACTGTACTAGAAGTGGTGTACCGGCGTTATCGACGGTTCCGGCGACTTTTGGCATCCTTCTCTATGTAACTTTTGTTGATTCCAAATATCTCTTTGAACATTTTGACTTTTGAGGTTTAAGATAAATACAGAATTATAACTCTTAAAAGTCAATTATTAAAATTAATGTTTGAGTTACGTGTTCAAGTCTCATCATGTGTGATTGTACGTAACAAGTATTATAAAACTTAATACATAATTTAATCTTGAACCGCTTTCTTTTGCGCTGAGAGGAGTTGAGCACATATAATATATGCTCCTTTCATCCAAAACTTGATTTACCCTCCTAGAATTTTATTAACATTGATTAGCGATTAACATGACTTAATTATGGTTATATCATACTAGTAGCATATAAGGTAGGTGATGTTTGATCAATTAGATTATGAACCACTTATCTTTTACACTTTGTACCTTTCAAATTTTCTCGTATATACACATTTAGTCATCTTTTTAGGTCTAATAACACGAAAGTTACGTGTAATTTTTAGTTATACATATAATTTTCCATTTGATATATAAGACCATCTGCAATGGAAACGTTCTGGAGCTTGTTCTGACCTAAGAAGGCCACAACGTCTGCAATGGGCGGCGTGCATGCAGGGCATTGTGGTTAGAAGCACGGGCACATTAACGCCCTTTTGTGGGCCCAAATCAAATTTTTTTTCTTTTTCATTTTCTTTTCTTCTTTTAGTCGAAACAAAATTAATTTAGTGAGACCTACCCTCCACAACACTCCACAACATCATGTTATGCTGATGTGTCACCCAAGACGTCGATAACATGGTGTTACCACTTTAGAATGGTCTAATTATTTGAAGATTTTAAAAATAGTGATAATAATTTTAATAAAAAGATGAATAATATGCATATGCATTTACTATATATCTAGGTAGTGTAAGTGTACAATTTACTAAGAGTGGGTGTACGTTTTTCCTATTTGTAAGCAGATGTAGAGTGCCAGTGTAGCTTCTTCTGTTTACTTTTGTTGAAGTTAATAAGCCTAAACATAGACCACAGGTTCTATTATTACCCATTCATTAAATCAATCCTTTCTAATAAATGTAAATAAATAAATTACTTGCTCACCTTTTTCTTCATTCCTCTGTTTTCACATTTATACATCTCTGCCCTCACACCATCAATATTCAATACTCTTTTCCTGCATGCTTAAGTGAATAATTGAATGACTACATTATGCAGTAACAGTGATTGTACCTTATGTAATAACACTCGTTGTGACTATATATGATGTGGGTAAAACTTTAGAGTGATACTTTGACAATGGGTAAAAATTGTCACTTCATAAGTGGAAATCTCAATCTCCAAATGGGTAAAATTGCTCACGGGTCGTTTTACCTAGATACATGTTGAATCATATCATTTTATCATATCTTGTTATTTTACTCTTGTCGGGGCTCCGTCCTCCTTTACTCAAAAAAAAATTAATTTCATTCTTGACCATTGTATTACATAATTCCTTCATGAAAAAGATGATCCTCTAGCTTAATTATTTAAGTTCATCTTAAATACATACTAACTAGTACAATAATTCAAACCTAGCTACAATTGATAATGGCATTTGTACAAGCATGATCATGTTGAATTTAATAACATTTTAATGCAACTTAACTCCCACCATGTCCATGATACAATAAGAAGAAGGAAAAAAAGGCAAGAATAATTGATTGCTTTTTCTAAATCATGCAACCAAAAATTACCCATTTAATAATTCAAGTTATTAACCGGTAGTCAAAATCCAACTAAACTCACACCCATACTAGTCCCAATGTGAAAAGGCAGTTACTCTTCATTATTTTTAACTATTAAACCCTCCCTTCATAAAACTTTAGTCAAACCAAAACCTACCACCCTCTTCTCATTTTCGGTCAACCAAACACGTTAATGTCATTAAATTACACATGACCCACTTCCCATCTCTTATATTATAAACTACCTCACTCATTCACAATCTCATACAAAAAAAATTTATCACTTTTTCTCCTTTCTAACCATTTTTTTTTTTAAAACACGGCAAATACTCACACACTCACTCTGATGGAGGACGATCAACGGATCCTTTACCGGCAAGACTCGGATCTTGACCTAAGTTTCACTAGTTGCACTACCACCACAATCGCCTCATCGAGTGCTCGTTCGAGTCTCGCTCGTTCTAGCTTATGTTTGAGCTTCAACGAGTCTACCCGTCTTTCATCAGTTTCAGCATCAAACTTTTCAACAGCTGTCACTAACCCTAATCCCCGCCCTCACCGTAAATCCGATCCTAATTGGTCAGCTATCAAAGCGGCCGCTAACCTCTCCTCTGACGGTTTCCTCCACCTCCGCCACCTTAAACTTATACGCCTTGTCGGTTCCGGCAACCTTGGCCGTGTGTTCCTTTGTCGTCTTCGCGACTACGAACACGCAAATTTCGCAATCAAAGTCGTCGATAAAAACTCACTCTCTTCCAAAAAACTATCACATGTACAAACTGAGGGTAAAATACTTTCCTCACTCGATCACCCGTTTCTTCCCACGTTATACGCGCACTTAGAAGTTTCTCATTACATTTGTTTCCTAATCGATTTTTGTCCGAATGGCGATTTGCATTCCTTGCTTCGCAAGCAACCGAAATACCGGTTACCAGTAAATTCAGTTCGATTTTTCGCAGCCGAGGTTTTAGTAGCACTCGAATACCTCCATTCGATAGGAATCGTGTACCGGGATTTAAAACCGGAGAATATATTAATCCGGGAAGACGGTCATATAATGTTATCAGATTTTGATTTATGTTTCAATGCTGACGTGGTACCAAAACTGGATAACAGAACGGAGTTGATTACAAAAAACACCAAAAGTAAAAGCCGTTACGGTTGTTCCAACAGAATTAGACGTGCACAACAAGAAACGGTTACGGAGTTTGTTGCTGAACCTACGTCAGCATTTTCACGATCATGTGTAGGGACACATGAATATTTGGCGCCAGAGTTAGTTAACGGGGGTGGACACGGTAACGGTGTTGATTGGTGGGCGTTTGGTGTGTTAGTTTACGAGTTATTATACGGTAAAACGCCGTTTCGTGGCTCGAGTAAAGAGTCCACGTTGCGAAATATCGTGTCGAGTAAAGCCGTAACGTTCGATGAAGAAATTGAAGCGGAACCGGGGATGGAAGAGGCAAAAGATTTGATAAAACAGTTGCTGGTGAAGGATTATGGGGAGAGATTAGGGTGTGCAAGGGGTGCGACCGATATCAAACGGCACCCGTTTTTCAATGGGATTAAGTGGCCGTTGATCCGAACGTATAACCCGCCGGAGCTCCGAGGGGTGACGGTGAAGAGAAGTAGTAAAACACACGCGAGTCAAGTGAGTACACCATCGAAGAGACGGCGTTGGATTTGGAAGGGGCTGAGTTGTTTGCTGTTGAAAAGTAAGGGGTCAAAACGAAACTTGAATTCGAACCAAAATTACTATTGTTATAGGAAAAATATGGTTTAATTTAGATAGATTGAAACTTAGGAGTTGGAAATAGAAAGTTTGTTGTAACTTTTCTACGTAGTACTATTCTTATCGGAGGTTTTAAGTAACCCTGTAGTTTTTTAATATTAGATGGGTAATATGGTAAAAAGGAAGTTATATAACCTTGTTATATCCAATGGTATTTTTGTTTAATTGGAACTAAATTTGATGCAACATTTTTTATTTACTCCAAAACCTTACTCACAATGTATAATGTTTAGTAGTGGTTCATTAATAGTCAAAAGTATTATATATATTATTTATATCAATATCAATACCCCTTATAATTGGTTTAGGTGATTTGGTTTAATGCTTAAAAAAGGAAGATCGAAAATTACTTATTTATCCTTGTTTAATCACCCTTTTATTTTTAGTAACCTTAAAATTTCAACATTTGTATTTTTAGATTTTTAGGGAATTGAATAAATGCTATTACATTATAAAACATTTTAATATTTCATCTTAGTTGAATTCAAAGATCGGTCGACGTTACCTTTTACAATGCTAACTATCGGATTGCATCAAAAACCGCATGGAAACCTTAAGATCGTTAAATCTTAATCGACAACAATCATTTTTTTTTAGGTAATCGCTGCCGCATTGCGCGGGTACTATACTAGTTTATTATTATTATTATTCGGTATGTTGAAAACCGAAGTTGAAATAGATTAATACGGAGTAATATACTCTACAACTTAATTAATTTAATAGTATAGCTTATAGAATATTATGCCACTAATGATTAAGGATGTCAGATCTGCATTTTGAGCAGAGGCACATTCAAGAAAATTATAGATGCCTAATTACTTCAAGCACGATCCTTCATGTGCAATTTGGTGATTAATCAAAAACTACAATTTGCTCCTACATTTATATGGTTTAATTAAATAGTACTAGTAACAGTAAATAGTAATTAATTATTCACTCCCCTTTACAAACTTAATTTTGATGGCAAACATATATACATCTAGTATGGGGAAATAGACGTATGTAATGAGGGTTTGATCCTTTGATGTAGATTATATTTATCATCGAGGAAACGTACATCTTATTTGTTTGGTTGTGCCAGTGTAGACGTATAGTCTACATTTTATTAGTTGATTCAGACATAGAGATACAAGTCTACAGTGGCACAATCGAACAAATAAAAGAAAAGGTTTCGGTCACGTTTCTATGCTATAATTGAAA
Organism: Helichrysum umbraculigerum; assembly: GCA_949592205.1. Lineage (NCBI taxonomy): Eukaryota > Viridiplantae > Streptophyta > Magnoliopsida > Asterales > Asteraceae > Helichrysum > Helichrysum umbraculigerum. The sequence goes on from CATIUR010000005.1 coordinate 24,666,946, forward strand.
AATTGATTGATTTACAGGCTTCTATCTTTTTGATTGTGATCATCAATCAGAGGTTACAACAAAAACCACACCCATGTGCTTGAAACACCCAATATGGAGCCTCTTTTGAGTTTTATATCCAAAAGGCCAAAATTGTGATAATGGTGGTAGATAGCATCTTGATCCTGGATATGAGGAAACAAGAAGACTTGAGAAGAAAGTATATGGAATTAAAAACTTAGTTAAATGAGCCAAAGTCTCAAATTATTACCTACCAAAATGTTGAAAATGTCAAGGTGCAACTCACTATGTACCAACCATGTCCTTATGCCACATAATTCCTCCTTGAGCACAACAACCAATTTCATCACACACACTCATAAACAAGAATTCAACAAATTACACCTAACAAATTCTTAATTATATCAAGATTTATTAATGGGGTTTCAAATTTTCCCACAAAAGACAGAAAGAAGTGAGCTTTATCTCAATTTCTGGTACCAAACTAGTAGTAGTAAATAGGTATGAGCCATCTTCAATAATTATTATACAACCTGTCCAACCTACATTTCCAACATCTATCTATAATCAGATTGAATTTCACCAAATAGTACACAAAATTAAATAATTCAATTTGATAAAGCCCAAAAACAAAGGTTGTGACTTGATCATTGGTGTTGGTATACAAGTTATGACTAAATGGAACAAATTCCAAACTTGAGTACAGAGTCATGAGAATCATTTCTGCATGGACTCTAGCGGTATGCTATTGCTATTACAGAGAAGGGTATGCCTGTTGTTGAGCTTATTTAAGTAAAGATGGTACAAGTTCCACTATTATAAGTTGAAAAGTAATATGGTTAAATGTTATTTCTATTGCTTTTTTGTACAATAAGAATGAAAGATACCATTATTTACTCGGAGAATCTAAGTGATACAAGGAAGCAGAAGACCTAGTGTCCCAAGGACTAGTCCCGACTTCTGCCGACTCCACATAATCTGCAAGTCAATTTGACATGAATGTAAATTTTGATTGCTTATGCGCTTTTAAACTGGTAAAAATGAATACAAGAAATCTAATGGGATAACTGCACAAAAAGGTACTGTACTAAAAAAGTATAGTCCAGCTTCTATTTTGGGTAACCAACTTGTTTTTAGATAAAAAAAAAAATTCTTAAGGTAACCAACTTATAAAATATCGATTCAAAGTAATTGCAGCCCGGTCAAAATGATGACAAGGCAGCTGATGTGTCAGTACTCTTGGCCATGGCGACTTTTGTATTTAACATGGTGGTGGTGTGGCACCTAAAAAAGGGCTATCTTAGGTGAAAGCATTACTATATAGGCCCAAAGTTGCTAATATCAAATTTTTGGGACTTCAGAAGGTTTATTCTGCCCCAAAGTCAAATTTGATACCATATACAAAAATCAGACCAAAGTTGGTTACCCTTGCATGCGATTAACCCAAATTTTAATGGTATAAATAGATGATTTTCTGACCTTTGCAGGACTTAGCATCATCTAGAGGAGTTTCGGATGATGGAGATGATGGCAAGCTAATTTTGACTTCCCGAGAGTCAATCATCATAGCTATGACTTCTCTCATTGTAGGCCTATTTAGCGGTGACGGACTAGTGCAAAACAATGCTATCCTTAAAAACAAAGACATCTCTTCTGTTGTCTTTTTACAACTCAAATCTAACCTTTTGTCAAATAAATTAAAAACTGGAATCATCCCATGAACTGATCTTCTGACACACGTCACAAGATCCCCTCCCTGGTCAGGAGGTTGAACCGGAGGCCTCCCAGTAACAAGCTCCAACAGAACCACACCAAAACTGTAGATGTCGCACTTTTCTGTTATTTTCATTGTATATGCATATTCTGAAATACAACGATTAAGAATTTTAGTATTTGAGAATTTTATAAGTATGGTATTGTACTTGATCATAAATATAAGCTTTTACCTGGAGCAATGTAGCCATATGAACCAGCAACAGCTGACATGGATTTTGAATAAGGGTTGTCCATAAGCTTTGCTAAACCAAAATCTCCAACATGAGGTTCAAGCATTTTGTCCAATAATATGTTGTTTGATTTTATATCCCGGTGAATAATGTGTGGTCTACAATCATTATGAAGATAACATAAACCTTCAGCTGCCCCACGGGCAATGTTGTATCTGTCATTCCATTCAAGAAAACGAGCATTCTTGTTACCATGAAGTAATTCTCCTAAACTACCATTTTCCATGTACTCGTATAGTATAAGATTGGATTCCTGGTGATAACAAAAACCGTAAAGCTTCACAATGTTCTTGTGACGGATTTTTCCAAGAGTTGATATTTCAGCAAGAAAGCTACGGTCAACAATGGGGCCACCACCACCGGATTTCAACCTTTTCACTGCCACCACCTCACCGTCACCCATCACCGCCTTGTACACCACTCCACATGCTCCTTTCCCAATCACAACATCATCTGAAAAATTATGAGTTGCTTCAACAAGATCCTGATATCTGAACCCGGCTTTTGGAAAGTAGTAATTGTCCATAACATTGGGCTTACCTTGTTCTTCTTCAAGTGGCACACAAACAGGTTTTCGATTCTTTATAGCCCAACAAACACCCATTGCAAAGATCAAAGAGAAAAACCCGACAGTACCTGAAATGATGCTCACTAACTTATCTTTTGAGAAGCCTTCATGGAACCATCCAGAATGTTGTTTGGATAGCGGGATCGAAGGTGACAAACAATGGTTTTGGTTTGAATCTAAAATGCATAACCCTTTATTTCCTGCAAAGTTGCTGGAATTCATCCTTCTAAAAACGGGAGTGTTTGGAACCGCCCCAAACAAGTCATTGTTAGAAAGATTACAAATCAAAAGGCTCACTAACTGCCCGATCGATGCAGGAATCTCTCCAACAAGTAGATTATCATTCAAATAAAGTGATTCCAACATCAACAAGTTTCCAAGATTCTGCGGTATTGGACCAGAAAGCTCGTTATGACTGATATTGAGTGAAATTTGGAGAGTAGTGAGTTGACCGAGCTCAAAGGGGACATTACCCGAAAAATAATTACCACCCATTTGCAATTCGGTAAGACGTGCCAGTTTCCCTAATGAAGTCGGTATCGGTCCATTCATTCGGTTATCAGACAGCTTTAGCAATTCAAGATTAACCAAATTACCAATCTCAGAAGGAACATGGCCAGTAAACCAGTTTCTACTAAGATCAAGTCTCTGTAGATTTAAACAATTCATCAGCTCATCAGGAATGTCTCCAGTAAGTCGATTAGAAGAGACATTGAATGTAACAAGCTGAATCAAGTCTCCAATTTCAGGAGGAATGTGACCAAAAAAGTAATTATCAGACAAGTGAAGCCTTTTCAAGTTCTTAAGCTGACCTATTTCCGGGGGTAAAGTCCCTGTGAAGTGGTTTTGATGGAGTTCAAGAGCCGAGAGATTATAAAGATTGGAGAATTCAAGAGGGAGGCTACCTGTAAGCAAATTGTCTCCTAACATCAATTGTATAAGAGATTTGCATGATTTTAAACCATGTGGAATGTTGCCAGACAACTTATTTGATCCCAGGCTTAAAAACATTAGTTTCTGAGATTGGCAAAGATGTGGAGGTATGGATCCGAGAAGATTATTCATGGATATATCAAGAACCGAGAGGTTGCTACTAGCTCCTGTCAATGGAGGGATACTTCCCTCAAGATGATTATCAAAAAGCTGAAAGCTTTCCAAGAAAGGGAGGTTTTGAAATCCTAAGGGAATTTCCCCAGTCAAATTATTTATCGAAAGGTCAAGTTTTCTAAGCTCTTTAAACTGTGAAAGCTCGTTTGGAATGTCACCCACTAGAAGATTTTCAAAAAGATGAAGAAGACGGAGGTTTGTGATCTGGCCCAACTTTTTCGGGATAATCCCGGTTAAACGATTTTCAGAAAGGTCAATCTCGACTAAGCTCACGCAATTTCCTAACTCTTGTGGAATCGAACCATTCAGCTGGTTGGTATACAAGTACAACCTCTTTAGTTGTGTTAACTTACCGATTTCTTTTGGAATGCTTCCAGAAAAAGTGTTTGCATGAAGTGCAAGCAATTCCAAACTAGTGAAATTCCCTATCTCAGGAGGAATCTCACCAAAAAGCAGATTTTGCCAAAGGACCAAACTGGTCAGATTCTTAAGCTTTTGGAGCTCTCTAGGAAATGGTCCCTCTAACTTATTCTGTGCCAACCCAAAAATCTCCAAGTTTTCACATTCACTAATCTCACTGGGAATTGGACCCGATAAAGAGTTAACACCTGCCCTTATTCTTTTAAGTTGTTTCAGTTTGCCAATGGATTTGGGAATAATTCCAGTGAGATTATTACTGTAAATAACAAGCTCTTCTAATGATGTCAATTTCCCTATGTCCTCAGGGATCACACCAGTAATGTAGTTTTCACATAAGGAAAGCACTTTTAGAGAGGAAATTACGGAAATTTGGGTAGGGAAATCATCATGGAACCTATTTGTGCAGAGGTCTAAAACCTCCAAATGCTTACAGGAAGCTAAATCTTTAGGAATTGGGCCAGAAATGAAATTGTTTGAAATGTTTAATTCGGTTAGAAATGAAAGCTTACAAATGGTTGGTGATAAAGAGCCAGATAAATTAAGGCCATGAAGGTTTATAGAAAGTACCTTGTGATCATGAGTACAGCCAATACCAATCCAATTACAAGGAAACGAATCGGATTGATTCCAAGAATCAAGATTGCGACTTGGGTCAGAAAGAGAGAGCTTGAACTCCAAAAGCACTGCACCCTCTTCGTTAATCGAATCAACAAGTTCAATAATCGATAACATAACAAGCATCATGAAAGCCAAAAAGTGTTTCTGAAGATCAAGTTTCCTCATGTTTGAATACCAAACAATGAGAAAAAAACAAGTATATAATAAGCAGAGAAACAAAGGAATTGATGTCTGGTTTTAACAGGAAGGAAAAAGTATAATATGAGTGAAAGATGTAGCTATCAATAATTCACTGTGCCACAGCCAAAGAGTGGTATGCTTCAAGATCGAAAGAGACAACAAGGTCATGAAGATAAACATAGTGGAAAAAGGGTGCGAAAATGCAAAAGGAAGATTAGCAAAGTAAACTACGTTCAAAGGGTTTTAGTCATTGTGGCATTTAAACAAACAGTTGGAGAGCAACACAATTATACCTCATTAAAAGGGTTCAATCACTAACCCATAATCCTAAAAATCATCAAAAAGTGCAAGCACAAAATTAAATTACATCACAAAAAGAGTAGATCCATGACATTAATGAATGGATGGGCAAGCAATAAAATCAAAGAGATAAGATAGAAAGAGAATATACATATACATTGATATAAATACATTTATATTCATAAACCAAGTAATAAATTAATTTTCAAAAAGAGAAATGTGAGTGACAGTGATTGACATTGGTGGATGAAAACATGAAAAAAAGGGAGTCAACACTCAACAAATACAAAAAAGTTAAAAAAAATTTTTGGGGGGTTCATGATGATTATGGGTTATATAATTGGTTGAAAATTGTGTTAGTAGTAGTACATCATGGGATGGGAATATAGAGGAAAGGATAGAGACAAGACAATTGAGAGAATTGTGTAAAGTTGGAGATTAGAATCTCTCCTTCCTTCCGGTATTGTAGCTGGGCCTGAGAAAATGGGAAAATATATTGTGGGTCGTAGACTCGTAGGTTTGATGATTTGAGTTCATACTGTTTGCATTACTGCTGATAGTGGAACCATGACTTGGAATCTATCTATACATGTATCATGTATGTATCTATATATCATTATCATCATTCATGTGTGTGTGTGTGTGATAAAATCTGGTTTCTTGGATTCTTCTTTTCAACTAACATACGTGATATATATATACTCTTTTCTAGATACTATCTAAACTACTTTTTAAATATGTATATTTTAATCCATACCGTAAGTAAGTAAAGTACAAAAGAAATTTAGTTGTAAAAAGAAGAAAAATGGGGTTGTGAGATTAATGAACTTTATGTTTCATGGACTAGAACTCTACACCTAACTAAATTTCAGAACGTGGAGAAGATTGAGTGGATCTTTCCTTTTTAGGTTTCTACTGCTCCTCCGTTCCAACTCAAGTGTTCACGTCATTAATTTGGGTTGTTCCAAATAAGTATCTACTTCTATGTTATAACTTATAACCAATTGAAAAAGACTTTAGTGGGTAGATATGTTATTTGATTGGTGAAAAGTGTAATTAATGAAGAATTTTAAAACTGTGTGCAAAATCAAAGTGGATACTTTAACTGGGATGATGATAGTATTTGATAGTTGATACCAGACATGTTAAGATAAATAAAAATAAAACAGTACTGCTAGTATAATTTTATTTATTAAGATAAATTATAGATAGACATATAAATATAAATATGTCTTAAAATATACATTGACATATGTTCAAATTAAATATGGAAATGAAAAAAAAAAAAATTATATGAAAAATATACATTTTGTGTCATATAATGATCGGATGTCTTTTGATTATGTTTGAAAGTTGCTTGAACAATAATTTTCAAATATCTATCGTAAAAAAGTAGCAAAATATTTTGTGATAATTGTTGCTCTAAAGGTGAAGTAACACGTTAGGTGAGGACTAGTTTCTACTTCGGGAGGAAGGGCCGAAAGAGTACTCTGTGCGATTGTTGATGAGACCTTGAACCGAAAGGAGGATATCCCTTTCGGTTGGCGATTCCCTACTGGTAACTCCGACTACCGTTTGGATAGACGAGTTATACGCCACAAATGTCAATGGTCTCTTTCGGTATCAGAGTGTATTTAATGTCTGTCATCAATGCCCAACAACTGGTGGTTGGGCGGCTATTTATAGTGCTTCACATGTCCTTCTTTTACCCATTTCGGTACCTCTCTATTGTCCGTTGGATATAAGTGCCACCGCCGCCATTTGCAGCATTAATTAGATGTGACAACTCATCAGACATTTCTCTTCGGTAGGACGAAGACCTGTGACTTGATATTTCCTTATAAACCTGTTATGCTTTAAAGGCTCTCTTTTAGGTACAAGGTGTTTCGGTATCGGTAGACCGATACCGAGGTACGTCATCAGCCCCCCAATCTATTTTGGCAAAAAATAAGTATTTTATGCCGAAATAGATTCATAAAAAATTATTATTATTATTATTATTATTATTATATATATATATATATATATATATATATATATATATATATATATATATTTTTTTTTTTTTGTAGTCGGCCGAATGTAGGTAGGTCTGCATAGTCGGCCTTGTCGTTGATCTTGTATGCTGACGCGTGTAGAATAATCATTACGTTGTCATGTCAATCTGTCAGAAGGGCGCGTCGGTTAGCCAGGAGGGCGCGTCGGTACGCATTCCCGTAACGGTTATATTTTCCTATTATAAATATGTGTAAACCGGTCATTTTCACATTATTTCACCCCCTTGGCTCTGCGACCGAAAGGCATTTCTACCACCGGAAACCTTCTGCTCTGCTGCCGAAAGCTAAATTCTCCCTTCATTTCAGGTATATTTCTTTTCCACCACTTTATTATTGTATTATTATTTCCTTTTATAAAGGTCTTCCTGCCCTGCTCCCCCTTCGGTCTGGTTTTATAGCTTTCCTTTTCCTTTTGGTACATGTAGTTATATAATCCTTCGACATGGCCGACGGTATGGCTATCGGCAAGTGGGATAAAAGTGTAACATCCTCAAAATTGGCCTAGTTGAAATACGGTATTTTCCCTTAATTTAATTGCTATTTAAATTGTATTTTGAATACTTGGTGTATTTGATAGCTAAATGAATAGGTCAATTAGTCAATTGGCTTATTGTGATAAATGAATTATTACATGTTTTAAATTTATTTAGTCGACGGTATAATAAAAACTTATTTCTCGCAAATGGTTTTTAGGTTCCAGACAATAGATTTAGGACGGGTATAATTTATACCCAAAATGAGCTGAGTCATAAGGTGTGTCGACACCTGGAAATTCAGTTTTTGCCACCACTTCACTTGATCTCTCAAACTCTCACTTTCACCTTCAATGATTTCTTGATTTCTCAAACTCTCCAACAAATTACAAATCTGATTTCATCAAATAGAAGGCTGTGATTTTATTTCCATAATATTCATCATCTTCTTCATCTCATAAACATCTCCATTGTAAGTGAAATCATCTCCATTTTATGTATGAACTTGAGTTGGTTGAATTGGTTGAATTAATAGGATAAAATGATGAATTTGAGTTAATCTATGTTTGAATGTGTTTGTGTGTTGATTATAAACTGATTTCATGTTCAATTTAGATGAATCAGTTGTGTGTTCATATGTGAAATTGAATGAATTGGGTTCTAGTTGAATTTAGAGTGAACACATGATGCATGTATGAATCTTGGTGTTAGATGTTGCTATTAGTTGTTGCTATATGTTTACACATGTTTGTAGAGGTCAATTATAAGTCAAAATCGTGTTTGATGATTGAATTGTATGAAATTTGAGTTTTTGGTTCGAGCTGAAACTAGTTGCAGGTCTGGACCATTGCTGAAAAACATATGAACGCGATCCCGAAACCCTTGCCCGGATCGCGTTGCTATGTGTATTTTGATCCTAGGATGATTTTGTACGTATGAACGCGATCCAGCCTCTATCATCCGGATCGCGTTAGCTAGTGTTAAATTGGGTCAACGGATTTTGTTCCTTGGAACGCGATCCAGCTCCTTGTCCCGGATCGCGTTTGCAAGTGTATTTTGGCAACAGAATATTTTGGTGTTAAGGAACGCGATCCAACCACACCTTACCCGGATCGCGTTTGTCAGTTTTACTTTGACGAATTTGACAACTTGTAACTTGTGGGTTTATGTTATTTAACGAGTATTGAAATTATATTATGAGCATTATACTGCATTATTATGTGAATGTTACACTATAAATTCTAAACATGAGAGTCTAACTCGGGTTTTGATCGTGTTCTCAGATAACCAGAAGACTCAATAAGATAAGATCTTTGAGTGGAGACTACAGTCGACAAGGGTGAGTGGATCTTGGACTGTCAGTCTAATTTGGTTGTAACAATATGGTTACAACGGGTAAATGTGAATTTACTGTTTTCATTGTTAAGTTAATATTTTGCCATGATGGTTTTATTTAGCTTAATTATTGGTGTCCTTGATTGCCTTGATGGTTGTGGACTATATGAATGTCGGGGGTTAACGTGTGTTGGGTTTGTGTACTATTACTTTGGACATCATAAGTGCTTTGTGCATGTGTTGTTCACTGAAATTATGTTGTAAGTAGTAATAGTACCAAGCTATCGGTTTAGCCACTGATTTGGCCTTCAGTCGGTTTTAAGTGTTACTTGGGGAACCACCGCGGCATGAGGGTACTCCAAGGACCACCGATCCTTCATGATTAACTGTTGCTATGCTTTGCTGTATTCGTTTGTTAAGCTAAGTTAGTTGATAGTTTGAGATTTATTCACTTAGCTTCGTGCTAATCCCTCATTACTTCTTGCAGGTTTACTTTGGTATGTGGGTGGGCAAGAAGTACTATAGGAATGGAATGTTTGACAAGCTCACTCTGTTTTGTTAACTTTGCTAATGTTATGACATTATGTTGTGGATTTCTATAACACTAAACTTATCGTGTGTAATGTCTAGGATAATCTAGTTTAAAGACTGTATGTATTTGGATTGCCATTTTGAAATGTAAATATGCAATCCAATGGTTTGTATTTAAATCTTGCGCTTCCTTTTATTAAAAAAAAAAAAATCCTTGTATTTTCGAGAAGGGTGTTATAAATTGGTATCAGAGCAACGGTTTGGGTGAATTGAACATGGGTTAATTGTTCAATCCCAAATCTATTTGTGTTAGTCAAACATTCCTGGGAAGGGGATTGAGCTAGTGAATATGATTTGGTTAGTATTGCTGAGTACTAACAATTAACGGGTTATGAGATGTGTTGTGATACAGGATATGGCAGAAAATAACGCTCTGACCAGTACTCCGATCAATGCTTCTGGAGCAAGAGACTCTCCTCCTGAATTTCAGTCTCAAAGCCAAGGTCCGACTAGTACTACACTCCCTGCAAATGAATTGAGCCGTGATGAGTACACTTTGTACTTGGAGGATGAGTTAAACAAATATAAGGAGTTATACGAACAACAAGCTAGAACATCCCGGCAGATTCCGGCTGTTAATACGATTACACCTCCGTTGGTGACATCACAGTTTTCTATGCCACCGCCTATTTGCTACCAGACATCAGCTCCTTTTTCTTCTTCAGGACCTTCGGGATTTCAGTTTCCGGCATTTCCTCCTCCATCTCAGCAAAAACTATGTTCATTTAAGACCTTTAAATCTAGTGGACCTTCAGATTTCTTTGGGAGTACAAATCCTTCTGTGACCATGGATTGGTTAAGGGATGTCGAAAGAAAATTTGAGGTTTGCCGATGTGAGGACGAGATCAAGGTAACTTATGCAGTGCAACTTTTAAAGGGTCCGGCAATGGGATGGTGGGATTCTATCACATCTCATTTAACACCTCAGCAAAAAGCTTCCATTACATGGTCTGAATTCCATAACGAGGTTTGTAAGAAATATTGCTCCGGATATGACATGACTCGCATTAGGCGTGAATTCTTGGATATGCAATTGACTGATAGTATGACTATGGAGGACCTTATCTCCCAGTTTACCGATAAATTGAGATTTGTACATCAATGGGTACCGGATGAAAGGACAAAGATTGACCATTTTGTTGGAATGTTACCCCATAATTATCGGACTACTGTGAGACTTGCAGGTGATCTTAACCAAGCTTTTGATTTGGCTCGTTCTGTAGACGGTGATATTCGAGCTCATGGTTTAGAGATTAAAGACAAGTCCCCAATGAAACCCAAAGGTGAATCTACGTCAGGTCAGGGGAAGAAGAAATGGCAAGGTAATTATAATAACCGTAAACCGAATGTTGTTGGTGGTTCAGTGGATAGGTCAAATTGGTGCCAGAATTGCAAGTCTAGGCACACGGGACATTGTACACCTCAGACTGCTAGGTGTATTAAGTGTGGTCAGTTCGGTCATGACATTAAGGATTGTCCTTTTCCTAAGCCAGTGTGTTGGAATTGTCGCAAGGAAGGACATCGTTCGAGTGCGTGTCCAGAGGAAAGGAGGCAAAAATCGGGAACGGTCGGAGGGTCATCATCATCTGCTGGCCAGAAAAGAAAGAATCCTCCAGTTCCAACGGGTCGGGCTTTTCGAATGACCGTGGATGAAGCTATGGTAGCCGAGGACGTCATAACTGGTACTTTTCTTATTAATTCAGTACCGGCATGCGCCTTATTTGATTCGGGGGCAAATTGTTCCTTTATGTCCTTGCTGTTCTGTGATAGACTTAAATTGACACCTACATGTATTCCAAAACCTATTGAGGTCGAGGTAGAGGATGGGAAGTTAGTTTCGGTTACCACATCGGTTACTGGAGCTAGTATTTCGATTGAGGGTCATAGTTTCCCTGCTTCTTTTCTGTTGATGCCTATTCACGGGTTTGATGTTGTGTTAGGCATGGATTGGTTGAGTCGTAATAAAGCTCATATAGATTGTCATAAGAAGCTGATAAAAATCCCAATCTCAGATGAGTCATATGTCGTGGCTCGAGGGGAAAGGGAGAGGGGTAGTATACCTTTGATCTCTATGATGAAAGCTAGAAAATCTCTAGCTAAAGGGTGTGATTCTTATTTAGCCTATGTTGTCGATGCTAAGCTAGAAAAGAAAGCCATTAGTAATGTCCGAGTTGTTTCTGAGTATTCGGATGTTTTCCCTGATGAATTGCCTGGGTTACCTCCGGTTAGAGAAGTAGAATATAAAATTGAGTTAATTCCTGGTTCTACTCCGGTAGCTAAGGCACCTTATAGATTAGCTCCCTCCGAAATCCGTGAAATGATGAATCAAATTCAGGAATTATTAGATAAGGGTTTTGTTAGACCCAGTTCTTCTCCTTGGGGTGCTCCTGTGTTATTTGTTAAAAAGAAAGATGGCACTTTCCGTATGTGTATTGATTATAGAGAATTGAATAAGAGGACCGTAAAGAATAAGTATCCTTTGCCCCGAATAGATGAGTTGTTTGATCAATTGCAAGGATCTTCATTTTTCTCTAAGATAGACTTGAGATCGGGTTATCACCAAGTCCGGGTTTGTGGGGAGGATATCCCTAAAACAGCTTTTCGCACTCGCTATGGTCATTATGAATTCCTTGTTATGCCTTTTTGGTTGACTAACGCTCCAGCAATTTTCATGGATTTGATGAACAGGGTTTGTAGACCTTTTCTCGATAAATTTGTCATTGTATTCATTGATGATATTTTAGTCTATTCTAAATCTGAATCTGATCATGAAGTACATTTGCGTTTAGTTCTTGACACCTTGAGAAAGGAGAAATTGTATGCTAAGTTTTCAAAATGTGAATTTTGGCTTCGTGAAGTTCAGTTTTTGGGGCATATCATTTGTGAAAATGGGGTTAAAGTGGATCCATCTAAAATTGAGGCTGTCATGAATTGGCAATCGCCTAAATCTCCGTCAGAGATCAAGAGTTTTCTGGGTTTGGCAGGCTATTACAGAAAATTTATTAAAGATTTCTCCAAGATTGCAGGTTCTTTAACTAAATTAACTCGTAAGGATGTGAAATTTCTGTGGGGTGATCAACAGGAATCGGCTTTTCAGACTTTGAAACAATTGTTGTGTCAGGCTCCGGTTTTAGCTTTACCTGACGGATCCGAGGATTTTATTGTATATTGTGATGCTTCACATGCGGGTTTAGGTTGTGTTTTGATGCAACGAGACCGTGTTATTGCCTATGCTTCATGTCAGTTGAAACCTCATGAGATTAACTATCCTACCCATGACTTGGAACTTGCAGCTGTGGTTTTTGCCTTAAAGATTTGGAGACATTACCTGTATGGAACCAAATGCGTTATTTGTACGGATCACAAGAGCCTTCAGTATATGTTTACTCAAAAAGAACTTAACATGAGGCAAAGGCGATGGTTAGAATTGATTAAGGATTATGATTGCGAGATTCGATATCATCCGGGTAAGGCAAATGTGGTGGCGGATGCGCTTAGCCGAAAGGGTAAATCTGAAAGGGTTTGTTTAATGCGTTTGGAAATCTCTTCAGACTTGATCGATAAATTGAAATTGGCTCAGATGGAGGCCTTATTGGATCATAACTTGAAATCTGAAATCATGCTTAAAAGGAAGGATTTATTGGTAGAAGATTCTCGTGGATTAAAGACATTTCAGTCTCGTGTTTGGGTCCCATTGTTTGGTGGACTTCGAGATGTGTTATTGTTGGAGGCACATAAATCCAGATTGTCGATTCATCCCGGAAGCACCAAAATGTATCAGGATTTAAAACCATTGTACTGGTGGCCTACTTTGAAGTTGGATGTCGCTCGAATAGTTGAATCTTGCCATATTTGCTCTCAAGTAAAGACCGAGCATCAGAAACCTTATGGAGCTTTGAAGCAACTCGAGATTCCCGAGTGGAAATGGGAGCATATTACCATGGATTTTGTGACCAAATTACCCCGAACTGTTAAGGGTAATGATATGATTTGGGTAATTGTCGATAGATTGACCAAGAGTGCTCACTTTCTTGCTACTTGTGAGACGGCATCATTAAGTAAATTGGCGCAATTGTACATTAATGAAGTGGTTGTTAGGCATGGGATTCCGTTGTCGATTGTTTCAGACAGAGATTCTCGATTTGTGTCGGGTTTTTGGCAGAATTTACAGCGTGAATTGGGTTCTAGGGTCAACTTGAGTACGGCTTATCATCCTCAGACGGATGATCAGTCGGAGCGCACCATTCAAACCTTGGAGGACATGTTGCGGGCATGTGTATTAGAATTTGGTGGGTCGTGGGATTCCCATTTACCATTAGTTGAGTTTGCCTATAATAATTCTTTCCATTCTAGTATAGGCATGCCACCCTATGAAATGTTATATGGTCGTAGGTGTAGAACACCCACTTGTTGGTTAGAGGCGGGTGAAAAGCAGTTTGCGGGTCCTGACATAGTTCAAATTACAGCCGATAAGGTAGCTAGTGCCCGAGATAGATTGAAAGCTGCCCGTGATAGGCAGAAACAGTACGCTGACCCACGTTATCGACCAGTTTCGTTTGTAGAAGGTGAGTTAGTTTATTTGAAAGTTTCACCTTGGAAGGGTGTTATCAGGTTTGGGAAACGTGGTAAACTAGCTCCCAGATACATCGGGCCGTTTAAAATTCGACATGTTGTCAATGATCAAACGGTGTCATTAGATCTTCCTCCTGAATTGTCGGGTATTCATGATACTTTTAATGTGTGTTATCTAAGAAAATGCAATGTGGAGGACCAATCCCAAGTTCTTCCATTGCAAGACTTGAGTGTGGACTTAAACCAAAGACTTGTAGAAGAGCCCGTAGAACTTGTTGACCGTAAGGTGACTAAACTTCGAAAGAAGGAGATCCCTATGGTATTGGTTAAGTGGAATCATAGTTTGGGTCCAAACTTATCTTGGGAGACCGAGTCTAGCATGAGGACGCGATATCCAAATCTTTTTGAGCGAGACGAGATTTCGGGGACGAAATCTTCTTAAGGAGGGAAGATTTGTAACATCCTCAAAATTGGCCTAGTTGAAATACGGTATTTTCCCTTAATTTAATTGCTATTTAAATTGTATTTTGAATACTTGGTGTATTTGATAGCTAAATGAATAGGTCAATTCGTCAATTGGCTTATTGTGATAAATGAATTATTACATGTTTTAAATTTATTTAGTCGACGGTATAATAAAAACTTATTTCTCGCAAATGGTTTTTAGGTTCCAGACAATAGATTTAGGACGGGTATAATTTATACCCAAAATGAGCTGAGTCATAAGGTATGTCGACACCTGGAAATTCAGTTTTTGCCACCACTTCACTTGATCTCTCAAACTCTCACTTTCACCTTCAATGATTTCTTGATTTCTCAAACTCTCCAACAAATTACAAATCTGATTTCATCAAATAGAAGGCTGTGATTTTATTTCCATAATATTCATCATCTTCTTCATCTCATAAACATCTCCATTGTAAGTGAAATCATCTCCATTTTATGTATGAACTTGAGTTGGTTGAATTGGTTGAATTAATAGGATAAAATGATGAATTTGAGTTAATCTATGTTTGAATGTGTTTGTGTGTTGATTATAAACTGATTTCATGTTCAATTTAGATGAATCAGTTGTGTGTTCATATGTGAAATTGAATGAATTGGGTTCTAGTTGAATTTAGAGTGAACACATGATGCATGTATGAATCTTGGTGTTAGATGTTGCTATTAGTTGTTGCTATATGTTTACACATGTTTGTAGAGGTCAATTATAAGTCAAAATCGTGTTTGATGATTGAATTGTATGAAATTTGAGTTTTTGGTTCGAGCTGAAACTAGTTGCAGGTCTGGACCATTGCTGAAAAACATATGAACGCGATCCCGAAACCCTTGCCCGGATCGCGTTGCTATGTGTATTTTGATCCTAGGATGATTTTGTACGTATGAACGCGATCCAGCCTCTATCATCCGGATCGCGTTAGCTAGTGTTAAATTGGGTCAACGGATTTTGTTCCTTGGAACGCGATCCAGCTCCTTGTCCCGGATCGCGTTTGCAAGTGTATTTTGGCAACAGAATATTTTGGTGTTAAGGAACGCGATCCAACCACACCTTACCCGGATCGCGTTTGTCAGTTTTACTTTGACGAATTTGACAACTTGTAACTTGTGGGTTTATGTTATTTAACGAGTATTGAAATTATATTATGAGCATTATACTGCATTATTATGTGAATGTTACACTATAAATTCTAAACATGAGAGTCTAACTCGGGTTTTGATCGTGTTCTCAGATAACCAGAAGACTCAATAAGATAAGATCTTTGAGTGGAGACTACAGTCGACAAGGGTGAGTGGATCTTGGACTGTCAGTCTAATTTGGTTGTAACAATATGGTTACAACGGGTAAATGTGAATTTACTGTTTTCATTGTTAAGTTAATATTTTGCCATGATGGTTTTATTTAGCTTAATTATTGGTGTCCTTGATTGCCTTGATGGTTGTGGACTATATGAATGTCGGGGGTCAACGTGTGTTGGGTTTGTGTACTATTACTTTGGACATCATAAGTGCTTTGTGCATGTGTTGTTCACTGAAATTATGTTGTAAGTAGTAATAGTACCAAGCTATCGGTTTAGCCACTGATTTGGCCTTCAGTCGGTTTTAAGTGTTACTTGGGGAACCACCGCGGCATGAGGGTACTCCAAGGACCACCGATCCTTCATGATTAACTGTTGCTATGCTTTGCTGTATTCGTTTGTTAAGCTAAGTTAGTTGATAGTTTGAGATTTATTCACTTAGCTTCGTGCTAATCCCTCATTACTTCTTGCAGGTTTACTTTGGTATGTGGGTGGGCAAGAAGTACTATAGGAATGGAATGTTTGACAAGCTCACTCTGTTTTGTTAACTTTGCTAATGTTATGACATTATGTTGTGGATTTCTATAACACTAAACTTATCGTGTGTAATGTCTAGGATAATCTAGTTTAAAGACTGTATGTATTTGGATTGCCATTTTGAAATGTAAATATGCAATCCAATGGTTTGTATTTAAATCTTGCGCTTCCTTTTATTAAAAAAAAAAAAAAAAAAAAATCCTTGTATTTTCGAGAAGGGTGTTATAAAAAGCTTCTCTGTAATGACCCAGACCAACGTTAATATTTTTTGTGCCACCTTCAATATACCCATGGATCTTAATCCTACCGCTCCGGGACCTAATAAACGTATAGACGAGTTTCCGGAGGGTATGATAGGTGTTTATACCCGATTTTTTAATTGTTCCAACCTTCGTATACCTTTTTCCCGCTTCTTCCTTACTGTGATGCAATATCACAATTTTCATATATCTCAACTAACTCCCGGTGCCGCCCTCAAAATTTCTTGTTTCGAAATTCAATGTCGATCCCTTGGTTTCGAACCCACAGTTCCCCTATTACGTCGCTTCTATACTCTTAGCCGAAAGGGTAATTGGATTACGGTCGAACTTCGGCCGAAACCGATAGAAAGTTGCATCACCCAATACCCTACCAGTGTGAAGAAATGGAAGGATCATTTTTTTTATATCAAAGCTTCTGCCGTACCCTTTAAGATGGTTTGGAAACCCTTTGGTGCTGTTATAAAGGATGACATGCCCACCGATGTAGAGGCTGGGGCCGACCTTGTTAAGACATTAATCACAAACAAAATGCGTGTCCGTAGCTTTTTTGAGCAAGCGTTGGTCATCGCTGGAATTAGTCGGGTTTGGGCGGATGCGGATTCGGTTCCGACTTTGATGTACGAAGGGGCAGGTGTGTGTGACCTTGTTGCATTTTTTTTTTATACTTTGTTTGTTTGAGCTAACCGTTTCTTTATTTTTCCGCAGAGATGAGTTTGAGGGCTTTCCTTCAGAAGAAAGACTTGACAGAGGTGACTGCCAGTTCTCGCCCGCGTCGGCCGGAAGAGCCGGTGCATACCTCTATTCGTCCAGATATCGTTGTACATCCTTCGAACGAAATTGTGGAGCTGGTTGAACGTGCACCCCTACCTGAGATATCTACCAAAGTTTCTCAGCCGAAGAGGAAAGAGGTTAACGAAGCCGAAGGTAGCGAGCAGCCGAAGAAAAGGCTAAAACGTGCGGCCCAACCTGCTAAATCTCCACCGAAGAAGAAAAAGCAGGTGGTCGAGTCTTCTCAACGTTAGCTAATTGATGAGTCCACCGATACCGATACCGAAGGTGATATTTCTGATTTTGATACTTACAACGATTCTTTTCCGGGTGGTACGCCCCTTGCTTCCGGGTGGTCCACCCCCGATGTTTTTATGAATGATCCAGGCTTCGAGAAGCTGAAAAGTAGTCCGGGTGTTCGGTGTATTGACCCGCAAGGTGTTCTTCGTCTTATAGGTTCGAGACATGCGCAGCCATTGTCGGCAGTTAGGCAGGAGGAGGTGGTGAATGTGGAGGACACGCCCAGCGGTGATCATGGGTCAGAGGGTAGGAATAGGTATGACGACGGTGGTGGTAGATTTTTGGGGGAGGGTAGTAATTTACAAAAATTTGAAGAATTTGCGAGTGGGGTAGATTCTGATGCGCCACGGTCTCGGTATGCCGAAGTTAGCGCCGAGGAGCTGGAGGCGGAATATGGTGAGAAAGTCTTTCGTCCCCAATGGGACATAAAAAATAAAGATGTTCTCGATGATCCCTTCGTCTGTCAGGAGCTTATTCGTGGGTTAGCTACTCATGGTGAGAAACGTGCCATGGCCAACAAATCCTCCATCCAGGTACGGAAATTAGTAATTTTAAATAAATCCAAACGAGGTTATGAAATGTTTAGAGTATGATTTTTTCTTTCTTTTGTGTAGGTCATGTCCGATTACTACTATCATGAGGCTGCCGCCGTTACTCATGGGAGAGAGGCAGTTCGTAGGTGGGAGATATGTTATGAGGCCCTTCGTCAGGAGAGACTGAAGATGAAAAAAGCCTTTGCCGACCTCCAGGAACGCGATGCCCGTATTTCGGAACTTCAAGCAAGGACTGATGAGAGTGTCTTGGATGAGGTTAACTTTTGGGTTGTTACCGAAAGGCTTCGCTTGATGGAGAAGAAAAGGGAAAAAGCCCTCGAGAAGGGGAGTCATATGCAACAGCGGATTGATGAGCTCTCCGCCTCTATTGCCGATCATGAAAGATCCCTAGCTACCGAAAGGAGCAGTGGCGCCGAAAGGCTTCTAGCAATGGAGCGGTCGAAGCAGCAGGTAATCGATGAGCTGACCAAGGAAAATGAAAAATTGCGGGAGGAACGTAGGTGGTTCGCCGCTCATTCTTCCGGTCATGCCTTCGAGACCCTTCGCCAGAGCTACGAATATTTGCAATCTGTTGCTGTTGTTCAGAATACGGCCATATGCTATGGTCGTCATGAAGGCGTGCTTCTTGGTTATCATAATGCGAGCATGGATGTTCCTATCGAGACGTCGGAGGGTTATGACCCGGGGGCCGAAAGTCGCTTAGACACTGCTGCTGACGAGTTGGGACAAGTTCAATATCCCTATCTTCAGAAGATTGCAGAAAGTGGTGACGTCTTGGTCAATGATTTTAAAGCTATCAAGCCTGCTCCCGCCCCTGATACTTAGGAATTTGTAAATTGTTGATACATTCCCAAATAACATTTTGCTTGTAAATATGTTTTCGGCCTCGTGCCGTTTTGTCTATGATTTTATTTTATTTTCTTTTTTATTCCGTTTACTACTTCCTCATGAACTGGTATTTTTATTCGGCATCTTGCTATTTATGCCGTGATTCTGGTTATGGACCGGAGGCTATTGATAATTTCCTATTTATACATCGTGCTTGATTAGGCCGCAAATCTTGTCTTTGGCCGAAAGATATTGACAATTTTTATTTATATATCGGCGTTTGATTAGGCCGTAACTCTTGTCATGGGCCGAAAGCTATTGACAATTTTTATTTATATATCGGCGTTTGATTAGGCCGTAACTCTTGTCATGGGCCGAAAGCTATTGACAATTTTTATTTATATATCGACGTTTGATTAGGCCGTAACTCTTGTCATTGGCCGAAGGCTATTGACGATTTTGTCGGTCAGTGATCGTTAGGCAAAGCGTCCTTTGCAGATTTATGTGACCTTAGGTTGATCATTTGCAACCATTATTTCGGTATACCAATCTTTACCGGTATGACGGAGCGTGTTAGAGAGGTAGCTCAACCCTATGTCTTATATCAAATGGCCAAGTGGTAAACCGCTGCTCACAGCGTAAATATATTAATATTTATCAAAAGTACAATTGGGACTTGTATTTAAAATTAGTCCCCTTATCGGCATATTCAAAAGTAGAATTTTCGGAGGTTCACTCCATTCCAACTTCTCGGCAATGCTTTTCCCTTTTCGTCAACGAGCTCGTAGGAGCCGTTACCGAAAGCTCTGGCTATACGATATGGACCTTCCCATTTTGGACCCATTTTCCCCAGGCTCTGTTGTCTGCTTGCTTCATTCCTCCGTAACACATAGTCTCCGACACGGAATGTCGAGAGCCTTACGCGTTGGTTGTAATATTGCTCTGTCTTCTTCTTATGGTTAGCCTCTCTGATGGCGGCTATTTCACGTCTTTCTTCTAATAAGTCCAAGTTTAGCAACAATTCTTTGTCATTTCCGGCATCCCTTTCTCCTGAGGTTCGGTAAGTCGGGATTTCGATTTCCGTCGGTATAATGGCTTCTGATCCGTAGGTTAGGCTGAAAGGCGTTTCTCCATGACTTGTTTTTATCATTGTTCTATGTGCCCACAGCACATGTGGCAAGTGATCCGTCCAATTGGAACCGTCCGTGTCTATCCGTGCCTTTAGCCCTTCTATAATGCTTCGGTTTATCCTCTCGACCTGACCATTTCCCTGTAGATGAGCAACTGACGTGAATATTTGTTTTACATTCAATTCTTCGCACCATCCTCTGAAAGGGTTGTCTGCAAACTGCTTTCCGTTATCTGTGACAATTTCCCTCGGTACGCCGAAACGGCAAACAATGTTATCCCATACGAATTTCTTCACATTCTTCCCGGTTATCCTTGCTAGTGGCACTGCTTCGACCCACTTCGTAAAATAGTCTACTGCCACTAGGAGAAACTTTAATTTTCCCGGAGCTTGTGGAAAAGGACCAACTATATCCATTCCCCATTTGCGGAAGGGCCAAGCGCTTACGACGGGTATCATATTCTGTTTCGGCAATTTCGGTATTGGCGCATTAATTTGGCATGCCCTACACTATCGTATCTCTTGTACCGCATCCTGATGCATTGTAGGCCAGTAATAGCCTGCGTTCATCGCTTTTGCCACCACCGACCTTGGACCAGAATGTAACCCGCATGAACCCTCATGAATTTCTCTAACGACGTAATTGGCCTGAAGGGGTCCGACACACCGTAACATTGGTCCCAAGTATGATCTTTTGTACAGAATCCCGTCTTTGACCTCGAATCGTAAGGATTTGACGGCTATTTTTTGTGCCTCCCTGTCATCCTCCGGAAGGACACCTTCGGTTAGATACTTATAGATTGGTGTCATCCAGGTTGTTCCATCTTCGGTCACAACCAAATTCACTTCTTCACACATGACCGAGGGCTTGCCCAGTGTTTCCACGAGAACTTGTTTTGTTAGGTGTTCGAAAGCCACTAAGGCTAATTTACTCAACGCGTCTGCCTTGTGATTCTTACTTCGTGGTACTTGTTCTATTGTTGCTTTTTCGAAATTTTTCATCAATTCTTTCGCTTTGTCCCGGTACCTTTTCATTACGTTACCTCTTGCCTCGTAGTCTCCATTTATTTGATTGGCTACCAGCTTCGAGTCCACGAAGACTTTTAACCTTTCGACACCCAATCTTGAGGCCAGGCGAAGCCCTGCTAGTAATGCTTCGTACTCTGCCTCGTTGTTGGACGCATCGAAACCGAAACGCAGTGCATACGTGTGCTCTATTCCCATTGGATCTGTAAGGATAAGTCCTGCACCAGAACCGAAGCTATTTGATGCCCCATCGGTGAATAAATTCCACTCGGTTTCCTTTGGTATTTCCCCTGTCGGCATTTCAGCAACGAAATCCGCCAATATCTGGCCTTTTATTGCTGTTCGTGACTGGTATTCAATGCCATGTTCGCCCAGCTCGATTGCCCATTTTGCCAATCGGCCTGAAACTTCCGGTTTGTGTAGCACCTGCCGGATTGGCTGGTCTGTTATTACGATTACTTGATGTGCCTGGAAGTATCGCCTTAGGCGTCTCGAAGCATGAACCAAAGATAAGGCCAATTTTTCCAAAGGAGAATAATTCGTTTCCGGACCGTGTAGTGCCCGACTAATGAAATATATAGGAAGTTGTTTACACTCCCTTTCAGCCATTAATACCGCACTGACTGCTTCATTTGCTGCCGCTAGGTATAGGTATAACGATTCCCCTGCTTTCGGTGCTACAAGCATCGGTAGAGATATGAGGGCGAGCTTTACTTCCTCGAAGGCCTTGTCTGCCTCAACCGTCCATTTGAAGTTTCGCTTGTTCACACCGTTTTTCAATGTTTTGAAGAACGGAAGTGATCTTTCGGCTGAACGAGACAGATATCTGTTTAATGCCGCCAATTCCCGTTTAGGCTTTGGACCTCCTTTATCGTCTTCGGTGGACGCAAGTCGACGATAGCTTTTGTTTTATCAGGGTTTGCCCTTATACCTCTTTCCGTGATGATATGTCCCAAGAATTTGCCTTCTTCCACCCCAAAAATACATTTTTTTGGGTTTAGCTTCATGTTAATCCTTCGGAGGTTGTCAAAGGTTTCTTGTACATCGGCAAGCATAACCTGTGGTGCCCTGCTTTTTATCACAATATCATCGACATAAGCCTCCAGGTTTCTCCCAATCTGTTCCTTGAAACTTCTGTCGACCAACCGCTGATATGTCGCGCCCGCATTCTTTAGACCGAAAGGCATTTTTCGGTAGCAGTACTGGGTTAGCGATCCAGGTACGTTACTTTACTTCCCTCACAATTCCGGCATTTACTAGCTTATCTACTGACTCACACGCCGCTTTGCTTCTTTCTGGTGCCAACGACCTCTTTTTCTGCACTACAGGCCTTATACTTTTGTCTGCGTTCAGACGGTGTTCGGTAGCATTTTTCGGTACACCCGTCATGTCGGATTCTGTCCATGCGAAGACATCTATATTCTTTTTTAACAGGAGCAGTAGCCCCGTTTTTATATGTTCCGGTATTCTGCTACCGATGGATACTGGTTGCTCCGGGTATTGAGGATTAAGAATGAACTTTTCTTCAGTTTCTTCGGGTGTCATATCCTCCGGGCCCCCGGATTCCAGTGGCTTTTCTGCCGGGACCGTGTGAGAGCTTTCTTCATATAATTCCCTTTCGGCTTGCAAACTTTCACGAACTTCTTTTCTATCTGCTCTGACCGTTGCGATGCCATGTGGAGTTGGGAACTTCATGATTGCATGCATGGTGGATGCTACAGCTCGTAAGGCAGATAGGCCTGGACGGCCTAGTAGAATGTTGTAGGATGAGGGCGCGTCGACAACTAAGAATCGTAAGACTATCATTCGGCTTAGTGGGTATTCACCAAAGGTTACCGGTATGGCTACTTCACCCATCGGCCATACTCTTTCTCCTGCAAAGCCTACGAGGGGCCCTCCGGTGTTTCGAATCTTTTGTTGAAATTCTGGCTCCAATGCTCGAAAACAATGCGCATACATGATTTCTGATGCGCTACCTCCATCCACGTAGATACGATGTACCATTTGATTTCCGACTTCAGCTTTTATGACCAGTGGGTCGCTAGTCGGAAAATTTCCTGGTTCAGTTGGGAAAGTGATTGGTTCGTCCATCCAGTTTTCTGAGCGTTCCTTTCGTTTGGACCGATTCCATTCGGAGTATGTCACCATTATAGATTTCCCGCGCCCCTTCGACCCACTATCTTTCTGACCAAGTGGCACGATAGCTTTACTTTCTTGTTTCACTACCGTCCCACTCCTAACGTCCTTTATCAGATGAGTTAGCTGTCCTGATTTCAATGCTTCTTCAATTTGTTTTCGAAGTTGAAAACAGTCGTTCGTATGATGGCCTCGGTCATTATGGAATTCGCAAAATCTGTCCATATTCCTCCGTTCGGGGGTTCCGGTTAGGGGACCCGGGGGTTTGAAGATCGAACGGGCTTCTTCAGTGGCTAAGATTTCACTGGGCGTTTTTGTGAGCGCCGTGAAGGGCATATTCCTTCGGTGAGACGTGGCCGGTGGCGTAGTAGTTTGAGGGACTTTGCGGTGCTCCGGTCTGCTTGAACCGTAAGTCAGGAATGGACGAGGAGTCACGTTGCCCTTCCAAGTGTTCTGCCCTTTGGGGTTCCCCTTTCGGTTGGTGGAATCAGGAACCTGCGAGGCCGCTGCCTCCTTTCCTCGTATGAAGGCTTTAGTAACCTTCCACATTTCTTCCGTTGAATTCGGCACTTTGTTGTTTAATTTCTCGATTAGTTGCTTGTTTCGTATTCCATGCATGAAACCTGAAATCTGCATGAGTTCATTGGTGCCACCTATCTCGATGCTCTCCGTTTTGAACCGGTCCATGAACTCTTGAAGTGTTTCGTTCTCCCGCTGCTTTATGTCATGTATTTCCACCGCGTGTCGAGTGTACCTTTTTGGGAGGTGAAGTGTGTGGAGAAAGCTTTCCTTAGCTCTTCAAAACTATCAATCTTTCCGACTGGGAGACTATCAAACCACATTCGAGCTGACCCGGATAATGTCTGCGCGAACATATGGCACCATAGAGGCATGGACCACTGTTCCATTTCAGCCACCCCTGAAAAAAGGCTCAAGTGGTCGTCCGGGTCTGTTGTTCCGTCATAGATCCTTACATGAGAGGGCATTCTCATTCGGGAAGGTCTTCGGCAATTAGCTATTCGGGAGGTGAATCTTCTTGCAACCGATGGTTTGTAAGGAGAATTCAGCTCGTCCTCCGAACTGTCGGTACCTGAGGAAGTATCGCTTGTGGTTGCGGTGTAGCCACTTGACGTAGTAGCGTGATTCCTCTTTGACGACTTAGTTTCGGTTTTCTCTAACCTTTTAGGGCGTTTTCCCTTCGACCTCAGTCGTTTCTTTTTGGGGCGCGTTTTACGCTCTTCCGTCCAACGGGATTTCTTGGGTGTATTCCCTGTGTGGCTTGTCATTTCATCTCCCGTCGTATCGGGATCTTCATATGATAGTTTCCGAGGTGCACCCCTCGGGTCCTCCTTCTCGATGGTATCCATGATTGTTTTCAGCTTCTCGAAATTGTTTTTAACAAATATAGGGGTAATCTCATTCGTTGGTGCATCTGTTTCACCCTCGACATCCTGTCCCGCCGAAGGTGGATCTTATGGTGCTATAATTGCCATATTGGTTTATTGGGTTAGGTTCAGGTTGTAATCTTTCGGTCCCACGGATGGCGCCAAATGTTGCTCCAAAGGTGAAGTAACACGTTAGGTGAGGACTAGTTTCTACTTCGGGAGGAAGGGCCGAAAGAGTACTCTGTGCGATTGTTGATGAGACCTTGAACCGAAAGGAGGATATCCCTTTCGGTTGGCGATTCCCTACTGGTAACTCCGACTACCGTTTGGATAGACGAGTTATACGCCACAAATGTCAATGGTCTCTTTCGGTATCAGAGTGTATTTAATGTCTGTCATCAATGCCCAACAACTGGTGGTTGGGCGGCTATTTATAGTGCTTCACATGTCCTTCTTTTACCCATTTCGGTACCTCTCTATTGTCCGTTGGATATAAGTGCCACCGCCACCATTTGCAGCATTAATTAGATGTGACAACTCATCAGACATTTCTCTTCGGTAGGACGAAGACCTGTGACTTGATATTTCCTTATAAACCTGTTATGCTTTAAAGGCTCTCTTTTAGGTACAAGGTGTTTCGGTATCGGTAGACCGATACCGAGGTACGTCATCAATAATGAATGAATGGAATAAGGTAAAATCCCTTTTAAAGGAAACATGAATCAATTCACAAATATACATACTAGTATATTTGAAAATAACAAATTATATTAGAACATATTAAGATTTATATATAAAAAAAATTACACAGACTACTAAATTACATGTGATGTTGAATTTGTAAAAACATATACGCTTTGTCGAAATTTCCCTTTTCATATATGCTTATACTTTCAAACCAAGTGATTTAATCTCATTTTTATTGTTCTCTGGGCAACAAGATGATAAAAGCTAGTTGCCTAGTTGGAATCGATCATTATCCAACAACTTTTCACCGTGAAATATCTCACCACAAATTGTATATAAACAAGTTTTTATTCGCTGGCGCATGATGTAGTGTATAAAATTGAATATGGATTAAATCTTGTTAATTCTACGAATACCCAGAAAAAACCCGATATAACAAGCGTTGATTCACAAAGAATACCGATGTTTGGAAATAATTCAACTCAATTGCAAGCAAAATTGAGAGAAAAATTCGATTTCTTCAAAACAAAAACTGAATAGTTTCTTACATCCATAAACCCTAAAAAGGGAACCAAAATTTTAAATGGGCCGAAAAAACATAACGGGTCGGCCAGAAAGCCCAAAACAAAAGTTCAAATATAACAGAAAAAACATAAAATGGACCATAACTTCTTCTAGGGTATGTTTTTGGGCTTCGGAGTTGGGCTAAACCGACGGTTTACGGCTTGGTGGGCCCCGTTCCAGGCTTCGATTCACCAACTCATAGGCCTAAAATGGAGCCCTGTATCTCCACACTTTTTAAAAATGTGTTGAATTATGTTAAATTATTACACTTATAATTGTGTAGAAAATTTTTACATTAATAAGTGTGAAAATCATTACAATCTTCACATATATAAGTTTGAGAAAAAAAAGTTTGCACTTAAAAGTGTGGAGAAATTACAACTTATCAACACTTAAAAGTGTGGAAAAAAATTTGTAACACCCAATTTATCTACACTTTCTCTTGTGTTGGAAAATCATGTGTTGCAAAAATTTTTCCACACTTTTAAGTGTTGAAAAGTTGTAATTTCTCTTCACTTTAAAGTGTGTGCTTTTATTTCTAACATATATAAGTGTGGAAAATCTTAAGGGTGTGTTTAGTTGTGAAAAATTTTCGACAATTTTCCATTTCCAATTTTCTAAAGAAAATCATTCTCCAGAAAAGTGTTAAAAAATTAGAAAACGCGTTCAAATGTTGAAAAAGTAGATTTCGGAAAACTAGTTATATCTTGGAAAATTTAGAAAAGTGTTGGGGAATTGTATAAAGGAAAATTTGGAAAAGTGTGGGGGAAGTGTTTTCCACCTTCAAGTTATATTTTGGAAAAGTGGATTTTCCATTTTCTTGAAAAATTTTCTTTGAAAAATTCATTTTGAACTCGTTTTCCACTTTTCTTGAAAAAATTTTCTAGAAAACACCCCATTTTTTCCACAACTAAACACCCATCTTTTTCAAGAAAATTTACACACTTTCTAAAAACGTGGAGAAAAAAGTGTGGTAAAATGACATTTTTTTTGTAGTGTTTACTCCCCTCAAGTATAATTGTCTAGAATTTGAAATCATTTACAATTATTATTATTTTACACAAATAATAATAATAACTCAAAATAAATACTTTTACATTTATTAAAATAATACTTTGAATTTTTAGGTGTTACAATAGGATGGCACATAACAATCTCATATTTGGTTAAAACTTCGTTTTATTTCATATATATCCAACCAAGTTATATTAAGACATGAAATTTTACAAATCGTGAACTTCATTTGAGGATGCTATCAAAAGCAAATGTTGTCTTTGGCTAACCTTCTCGAAGCGACAATCTGGACTCTTTATTATTGGCAAACTTTAATGTAGGTTTATTAAATCATAAGAAATCCAAATGTTCGTTTAGTGTTATGAATATCCCTATCAATTATAATAAGGATGACATGCATATTACCGTAACTTGTTAATTAGTTATATGACAAAAAAAAATCTGAAAAAAATAACCAATTAGTGAAGGAGATGAAGTTATAAACTTGTCATTGGAACATTGAAGAGAGCATGTATATTATTTTTACTTGTTAATGTTAATTAATTATGCTATAACAATATGTTTTTTCTATATAAAAAGGTTAAAAAGGCAATTAGTGAGAGAGTTAAGTATTTTTTTTTTTTTTTTTTTGAGAGATAGATAAGGTGTTATATTTACTAAAGAGCCTTTGGACTTTGGTCTAGCGGTATCAAGGTGACATTTCCAATTAAGAGGTTGGGGGTAAGAGTTCTGGGATGGGAAAATTGTAAATATTCGTAAATTAATGTAAATATTTGTGATAGTATTGTGTGGGTAGTTGTCTTTCTTTAAAAATAAATAAAAAACTAATAATAAGGTGTTCTATTTAGAAGAAATGTATGGAGCATTGGACTTTAGTTTGATGTTGTGGAAATGTATCTAGTTATTTGTTTTTTCTATGAATGAAGTCTTCCATGTACATTTGGAATTCCATGTAAAACTTTATCAAGTTTGGTAATCACTTTGCCTTTCTAAAAATTTAGGGGTTCTATTTAAAAGAAAATTATGATGAAATTACTATTTTTTTAAGGGTAATGATATTGCCACATGCAATATTATCGTGTCCATAGGGATTAAAGAGACTTAAAGGGATTTAATGTGAGTTGACAACTAAATCTATCTGTGTACAAGTAAATTTACCTGTGGAAAAATCAGTGGCCTTTTTTTAATTTATTTTTCACTTCTAATAATATGATGTGTCCTTTTCAGATGAAGCTTAGTAAGCTTGAGTTCTCTTTATATAATAATAACTATATAAAAAAGTTAAAAAGGCAATTAGTGAGAGAGTTAAATAATATTTTGTTTTTTGTTGAGAGATAAATAAGGTGTTATATATATATATATATATATATATATATATATATATATATATATATATATATATAAAGTGTTTCTTATGTTTGAATCTTACACTTCTTAAAAAAATTAATACCAACTTTACCCCTATGCATGTAGTTATAATCCTTTCAATCTCACCTATAAAAGGTAACCAAATCACAATTTAAACTTTGCCATGACTCATACGTTAAGCTATTCATAACAGAAAGTGTAATTTTGATTGATGCATGTTCACTATTTGTATAAATTGATTTTTCTTTTCAACTTTACATATAAAGTTTACATTTAGAAAATTTGTTGCAAAATAAATATAAGTATCTGGCCATTTCATTTGTGTGATGACGGTAATCTCCTCCGCCTACAAAGGTTTTTTACAAGAAAAATGGGAAACACAAATAATATCGACTTAAGCGTAATCTAATGTAATATTTTTTCATGGTATTTTAACAAAGTGAAATATGATCTATGAAAAAAATGAATGAAATATTATATCACAAATCAACGACGCTGTTAACAAACAAGTTAGTTGTCACCGCCGCATTGCGCGGGCATTGTGTTAGTATTTACTAAAGGGCATTTGATCTAGCGGTATCAAGGTGACCTTTCCAATTAAGAGGTTGGGGGTAAGAGTCCTGGGATGGGACAATTGTAAATATTCGTAAATTAATGTAAATATTCGTGATAGTGTTGTGCGGGTACTTGCCTTTCTTTAAAAATAAAAAAATAATAATAATAAGATCCGAGCCGAAACTCGCATCGACTAAGCCTTAACGTTGTGGGTCATGCGCTTCATTGATGGTAGGTACCTTTATGATAAATGTAACACCCAGTCCTCGGGTCTAGTAGTATTTTAATATTTTCTGACTTTGGTGTATTATTTGAGGTGTCAGAAAATAGGTTTGTTGTATTATTTAAAAATAATAGGGAAAAGAGTTAAATAATTTATGGTGACTAATATATTAATGAATGTTTTAATTTAATTTAGTTGACGGTAAAATAAAATGATGTTTCCCCGCAAATGGTTTTTAAGTTCCAGACAATGATAAGTACGGGGGACAAAACTAGTGTACACATACTTTAATATATGTGTAAAATTTGTCTGAGACTTCCCCAAAATTCCAGAAAAATCGATAGAGAGCCAGAGGCTTCAAGAACCCTAAATCTAAACCTAGTTCTTCAATAATCATCAAATTACTTGTGAAATCCATTCCCTCTTCTTCTTGATTTTGGTTCGGTCGAACCAGAAACCACCACAGGGACGATTTTAAAGTAACAAAACAAGGTTCAAGGTGGAATTGAAGCTAAAGAATGAAGAATTAAGCTTCAAGAACGTGATTTAATCATCCTCTCATCGTTATTAACAACTTGTAAGTGTTAAATTCTTGATATATATAAACCCTAGAAATTGGGTTTTGGGTATTTGATTGAATTAGTTGAATTAATATGAAAGTGGAGCTTGCAATGATCATATAGTTACTAGTTGATGATTATTTCTTGATTACATGTTAAACCTAAGCTATAAATGAAGAATTTGATATGAATATATAGAGAAAGTAATGGGTTTAGTTGTGTATATATGAATTATAGTTTGTAGTCATTTTAGAATGATTAGTTGATGATGAAATTATGACCTTAAGGTAATCTTTAAACTAGAAAGGGTGAAGTTGATATATGATCATTATTGATGATTGTGGGTTTAGTTGATTTGGAAGAATCAATGTTTTAAGTTGATGTTATTAGTGAATAATTGATAATAGTTAATTATTAATGATGATTAACCTGAGTTAAGCTAGAACTTAATTAAGTGTTCATGGGGTTACAATGATCATTATGATCTTAATGGGTTATATGGTGTATTGAGTGTTGTTTACTCATAAGAACACTTGATTGATAAGTAGAAAGTAAAATTATAACTTAGTTGGTTAATTACTCATTAAACTTAATATTTGTGATTTGGTGAATTAGTGATATTGGAGGTTGATAATCTTGTTATATGATCTCATGATGTTAATTAACAATGATTAAGGTGTACTAATATGATAAGATGATCATGGGAATCATAAACTTGTTAAATGATTATGAATTAATGATGTTAATTGGTTATTCATAATCTAGAGATGAAGTATGTTGAATTATTGTAAATAAGTAACAATTTATGTTAATTGTGATAGAAAGTGATTATCGTGATTGAATGATGGTATTATATTGGATATTAAATATGTTGTTTGATGAAGATGAATTAATATGATGTTATATATAGATTTTAAGACAAGTAACTAACTTGTACTATTTTGTTGTAATTCCAGTTGAGCAGAAGACTCAGTGATATTAGACTACTGAGTGGATGCCTGGGGTGGTCGGTGAGTGGATCTCTAATCCTCAGTGTAACTTGGTTGTAACGAGTTTGGTTACAACAAGTAACATATTATTACTATTGTAGTTGCCATGATAATTATGATAGCTAGTAATAATATTGTTGATATGATAACGTTGACCTGCTGAATATGTGATTTGTTGATTATGTGATCACTGGACTTGTTGTTGGCCTTCGGGCATCAGTTGTTAATGAGGTCAACGAGTTGTTGTTGAACTGTTGGTTGGGCTAGTCGGTTATTCAAGGTTTAACACACCTCCTGTGTTAGTTGAGAATAACCACTAGCTATCGGTCTCGTCCGTTATGGCCATACGGATATGGTTGGGTAAGTGTTCTTGTGGAATCCCCGGGTATTATGATATCGCAAGAGCCACCGATGCCTCATTATTAAGTCCTAGTTGTGGAATAGTTGCTTTGTTGAATAGTTGACTAGTTGCTAAGTTGACCAGTTGAACAGTTGCCTGTTGCTTTGCTAAATAGTGATATTGTGTACTTGTTGGTTTAGTGTTAATTGTTGTATGCAAAGTTGTTGAGCTAAGTTAGACTGTTGATTAGTTATCTGCTCACTTAGCGTTATGCTAATCCCCCACATTAACACTTCTTGCAGGTTAAGCATTATTATCGGGTGGGCAAGAAGTTGGACTGGATGGAATATTTGACGTGGCGTGACTCTGATATTGATTTGTTTAAATCAATGTTTTATCTTGTTTTTATATAACACCTCTGTTGATAAATTATGTTTCGAAAAGGTGGAATTTTATATGTTGATAAAACAAGGTAAATTATCACTATATCTATTTGGACTTACGCTTCCGATTTACTATATTTAAATGAGATTAAAATGAGGGGTGTTATAAGTTGGTATCAGAGCATAGGTTTGGGTGAATTGTACATTATAAGATGTTCAATCCCAAACTTAGATTTGTGTCAAGTCAAACATTCCAGGGGTGGGGATTAGTGGTTGCATGAGAAAATTGTTATTGAATGTGTACTAATCTATAACAAGATGCAATAGTATTGTTTTGGATGCAGAGACGGAGAAACATGAGGAACCGTCTGGTATTCTCAATGATTCCTCAATACTAGTGGGCCTAGATATGCCAGGTAATTTTCAATAAGCTTGGTGAATTTTAATAAGCTTTGATTGTTTACTTTGCTATGATATGATTACTAGTAAAGTAAAGTGAGTCATTGATTATTTTTACTTGTTAATATGATGATAGGGGTATCAATGAGTAATTTTGCATAAAACTGAAATGACTGGATAAGTGTTGTACTATGTGGATACATTGTTGACTAAGGTGTAGCAGTCGTGTTATTTGGAATTAAGTGTATCTACAATATGAAAATAAAGTTAAGTGGTCAACGAGTTTTATATGCGTTGACAAGTTGCGAAAAAGTTATTGTTGAATACTTGTTGTAATTGTTGTGAATATGATGATTTTGATGTGAATTGGTGTTTTAGAGTTATATTGTAACACCAATAATGAAACTGGTCTTATTTGACTTGGAATAGTCAGGGAAGTGCGAATTGGTTGTTTGAATAGGGGTTATTTGGGTTAAAACCCAAATGGGTTGCTAAAGTACCCAAATGAGTCACTTAGTAGTTAAATGGTTAAAACAAGTTGTAATTGTGTATGGTGAATGTTAAAGTTATTTGAAGTCCTACACATAGTGGGAATGTGTGTTGAAAATGTGGTGGTAGCCAAAAATGGTAGAAATTTGTTGAAAATGCCCAATTGGACCCCTAAACGGGTCAATGAGTCAAAACATGATATAATGTATATATATAGGTGATGAATGTGCCCACACGTCCCAAATATATGTAGAAACATGTTGGTAAAGGGTTGAAGTCACAAACTAAGCCATTTGGATTTTGGCGTGTTAACCAAAATGGTCGAAAATGGTTCAAAATGAGTCACACGTCCGTTTTCTCGTAATACATGTAAATTGAAAAAGTGTAAAAAGGGAAAGTTGCATTTTGATTAGATGAACATGCCTGCAAAATTTCAGGCCTTAATTCTTTACGGTTTAAGAGATATTTGCGTTTGAATTTTGGAAAATTGCATTAAAGTTGCAGGTCTGAAAATTGCCTGGGGAACGCGATCCTAGCATGGGGATCCGGATCGCGTTAGTATGTTGAAATTGGTCGCAGTCGATTTTGTGCTTGGGAACGCGATCCCAGCAAGTTTTCCGGATCGCGTTGCCTAGTGTATTTTGTTCACCGAGAGATTTGAACTGTGAAACGCGATCCCGCCGTTTCTTCCGGATCTCACAGAAAGTTTTCTAAAGGTGAACGCGATCCAGCCACCTTAGTCCGGATCGCGTTTGCAAGACTAAATTTGACAAAAATTTTTTGCAAATTCCAAAAGTGCACAAGTCTTTAGTAGTGTTTTTAGCGACGGAAAATTTGACAAATTTTCTATAGACACGGATTGGGCTGAAAATTACACGGTCACTCAAAAAAGGTCCAATGATCAAAGCTAAGTACCTTAGGCTAGGCAGTTTTTGGCCATTCGGGGTCGTTTGGGGCCCGAAAATAGCATTTTACTGTTTTTCGGACCTTATTTCGGACTTTTAGCTTACGTTTTGTATTAGGCTTTTGTTTCTTTATGCCCAGAGATCATTCCTGTGACTATATGCAATATTAAAACTTGTTTTAAGAGGTCTATATGGTTCATTGTGTATGAGTTGGTTGTAGGCGGTTTACTTAACTGCAAAGTATTCCAGTAAGTGGTATTGTTGACTATTGCTAACTAGGGTTAGTAAACATTGATTATGGAATTATGTGGATCATATTATGTGGATAAATTGAAATATGATAAAGTATTGAATCATATAGAGTAATATAAAGTGTTGAATCGAGCATTAAAAATAAAAATAAAAATACATGAGCTCATAATTATATGTTGATTGATGTATATGTATTAGACATTACACATGTGTTAATGATATAGTGAAAATGGTCTTGAATGTCTGTGTTGTATATATATACCTGATTGATATGAGTAGTTTACCTTTAAAGTGATAAGTTGAGAATAGTAGCGAGTTAATACATAGTTGTATACCTGTTGCACGATGTTGCTATATATGTGTAAAATGTTGATATCATTGTTGTGAACTATGAGAGAGTAAAGTAATAACTTTGAAAATGAATGGTATGAAGTGACCTGAGAATAAAGTGTGATTGACATAATATGACGACGTTTGGCCAACGTATTTATATTATGCCAGTTCACATGGAGTTGTTGAGGTTACTAAGTACCAGATAAAGTTAAGTGGTTTTAAAATATCAGGTAAGATATGTTGACCTGTAATTGATAAATAGTCAATGATGGACTAATATGAAAGAGTAATAAACCACTAAGTTGTTGTTGCTAATGTGATATCTATGGCACATTAAATGTGTATGTGTGATGCATTGTCAATAGTAAGAGTTAAAAGTTGATTTAAGCAAAGTAGAGGTAAGTTGAATATGAATAATATTGTGTTAATATTGTTGAATAGATGACTAATGTCAGCACCTTGTGTTGTTGAGATACCAATGATGATGTTTGGTATTAACAGGTGTTGAGTTAGCATCCAAGTTGTTGTGAAAGGGTGCTAGTTGATTATATGAAACTGGTTGTAACAATAAAATAAATTGACCTCTACCTATTGCTTACTGATTTTCTTACTTGTTGATGGTTAGATGATTGTAGATTACTGTCAAGTAAAGGGTTTCATATAACCTAGTCGTGTTTATAATTACAAGTTGTAAGGTTGTAATTAACTAGTTGCAAAAGTGAAAATTCACAGCAAGTTGATAGCTAAAGAAATATATAGTTGTTAGCTAAGTTGCTAGTTGTTAATGTGTATGTTGTAGTAGTCAGTACCACTTATTGATGCTGTTGTTGTTGTTGTTGTTAGTGTGGTTATTATAGTTGTAAAGTTGAAATGTTCACATGGATATGTGTTACATTTGTAAACAGTGATTATGTGTTTTAATTGTTTACATGACTAAGTATGAATGATCATGTAAGTGGTCAATTAAATTAATAGAAACCGGGTAGAGGCACTGTGTTGGTGCAAGGGGGAAAAATAGAAACATTTACATTTGGATATGTGAATGTGGAAAGAATCGAAACCGTGTACATATATTTAGGAGTTGCTCAAGGGATTAATGTATGATATATGTAGTTGATGATAGTTGAATTAAGTGGTGTATAAAACACAACTTGTGTGTTTATATGAATTCAGTTGAAATACACACTGGTAGTGTGTTGGTTGATGAAATAATATATACCTATATAAGTATATATTGATATATAGATACATTTTGTATTCATGTGATGTATAAGTTGTATGAAAAGTATAGTATTAGTGAAATGCAATGTGTGATTCTATTTCACTAGGTTGATTAAGTGTGATCAGATTTCGAGGACGAAATCTCTTTAAGGGGGAGAGATTTGTAACACCCAGTCCTCGGGTCTAGTAGTATTTTAATATTTTCTGACTTTGGTGTATTATTTGAGGTGTCAGAAAATAGGTTTGTTGTATTATTTAAAAATAATAGGGAAAAGAGTTAAATAATTTATGGTGACTAATATATTAATGAATGTTTTAATTTAATTTAGTTGACGGTAAAATAAAATGATGTTTCCCCGCAAATGGTTTTTAAGTTCCAGACAATGATAAGTACGGGGGACAAAACTAGTGTACACATACTTTAATATATGTGTAAAATTTGTCTGAGACTTCCCCAAAATTCCAGAAAAATCGATAGAGAGCCAGAGGCTTCAAGAACCCTAAATCTAAACCTAGTTCTTCAATAATCATCAAATTACTTGTGAAATCCATTCCCTCTTCTTCTTGATTTTGGTTCGGTCGAACCAGAAACCACCACAGGGACGATTTTAAAGTAACAAAACAAGGTTCAAGGTGGAATTGAAGCTAAAGAATGAAGAATTAAGCTTCAAGAACGTGATTTAATCATCCTCTCATCGTTATTAACAACTTGTAAGTGTTAAATTCTTGATATATATAAACCCTAGAAATTGGGTTTTGGGTATTTGATTGAATTAGTTGAATTAATATGAAAGTGGAGCTTGCAATGATCATATAGTTACTAGTTGATGATTATTTCTTGATTACATGTTAAACCTAAGCTATAAATGAAGAATTTGATATGAATATATAGAGAAAGTAATGGGTTTAGTTGTGTATATATGAATTATAGTTTGTAGTCATTTTAGAATGATTAGTTGATGATGAAATTATGACCTTAAGGTAATCTTTAAACTAGAAAGGGTGAAGTTGATATATGATCATTATTGATGATTGTGGGTTTAGTTGATTTGGAAGAATCAATGTTTTAAGTTGATGTTATTAGTGAATAATTGATAATAGTTGATTATTAATGATGATTAACCTGAGTTAAGCTAGAACTTAATTAAGTGTTCATGGGGTTACAATGATCATTATGATCTTAATGGGTTATATGGTGTATTGAGTGTTGTTTACTCATAAGAACACTTGATTGATAAGTAGAAAGTAAAATTATAACTTAGTTGGTTAATTACTCATTAAACTTAATATTTGTGATTTGGTGAATTAGTGATATTGGAGGTTGATAATCTTGTTATATGATCTCATGATGTTAATTAACAATGATTAAGGTGTACTAATATGATAAGATGATCATGGGAATCATAAACTTGTTAAATGATTATGAATTAATGATGTTAATTGGTTATTCATAATCTAGAGATGAAGTATGTTGAATTATTGTAAATAAGTAACAATTTATGTTAATTGTGATAGAAAGTGATTATCGTGATTGAATGATGGTATTATATTGGATATTAAATATGTTGTTTGATGAAGATGAATTAATATGATGTTATATATAGATTTTAAGACAAGTAACTAACTTGTACTATTTTGTTGTAATTCCAGTTGAGCAGAAGACTCAGTGATATTAGACTACTGAGTGGATGCCTGGGGTGGTCGGTGAGTGGATCTCTAATCCTCAGTGTAACTTGGTTGTAACGAGTTTGGTTACAACAAGTAACATATTATTACTATTGTAGTTGCCATGATAATTATGATAGCTAGTAATAATATTGTTGATATGATAACGTTGACCTGCTGAATATGTGATTTGTTGATTATGTGATCACTGGACTTGTTGTTGGCCTTCGGGCATCAGTTGTTAATGAGGTCAACGAGTTGTTGTTGAACTGTTGGTTGGGCTAGTCGGTTATTCAAGGTTTAACACACCTCCTGTGTTAGTTGAGAATAACCACTAGCTATCGGTCTCGTCCGTTATGGCCATACGGATATGGTTGGGTAAGTGTTCTTGTGGAATCCCCGGGTATTATGATATCGCAAGAGCCACCGATGCCTCATTATTAAGTCCTAGTTGTGGAATAGTTGCTTTGTTGAATAGTTGACTAGTTGCTAAGTTGACCAGTTGAACAGTTGCCTGTTGCTTTGCTAAATAGTGATATTGTGTACTTGTTGGTTTAGTGTTAATTGTTGTATGCAAAGTTGTTGAGCTAAGTTAGACTGTTGATTAGTTATCTGCTCACTTAGCGTTATGCTAATCCCCCACATTAACACTTCTTGCAGGTTAAGCATTATTATCGGGTGGGCAAGAAGTTGGACTGGATGGAATATTTGACGTGGCGTGACTCTGATATTGATTTGTTTAAATCAATGTTTTATCTTGTTTTTATATAACACCTCTGTTGATAAATTATGTTTTGAAAAGGTGGAATTTTATATGTTGATAAAACAAGGTAAATTATCACTATATCTATTTGGACTTACGCTTCCGATTTACTATATTTAAATGAGATTAAAATGAGGGGTGTTATAATAAATAATACCCATGGCAGGATTCGAACCCATGACCTCTAGGAAGTCATTGGTGGAGCATTGGACTTTAGTTTGATGTTGTGAAAATGTATCCAGTTATTTGTTTTTTCTATGAATGAAGTCTTCCATGTACATTTTGAATTCCATGTAAAACTTTATCAAGTTTGGTAATTACTTTGCCTTTTTAAAAATTTAGGGGTTCTATTTCAAAGAAAATTAAAACGAAATTACTGTTTTTTTAATTTCTTTTTCACTTCTAAGAATATGACGTGTCCTTTTCATATGAAGCATAGAAAGCTTGAGTTTTCCTTATTAGATATAAATAAGGTGTTATATTTACTAAAGGGCCTTTGGTCTAGTGGTATCAAGGTGACATTTCCAATTAAGAGGTTGGGGGTAAGAATCCTAGGATGGGACAATTGTAAATATTCGTAATTAATGTAAATATTCGTGATAGTGTTGTGTGGGTACTTGTCTTTCTTTGAAAATAACAATAATAAGGTGTTCTATTTAGAAGAAATGTATGGAGCATTGGACTTTAATTTGATGTTGTGGAAATGTATCTAGTTATTTGTTTTTTCTATGATGGAAGTTTTCCATGTACATTTTGAATTCCATGTAAAACTTTATCAAGTTTGGTAATTACTTTGCGAGTAATGCTAAATAGGCCTACTTACAAAGACCTACAAGTTGGCCTAATTATCTGATTGGTTAAATTTTTTCTCTCTCTTAATCTCATCCAATCAATTTTTCAAACCCACCAATCACATTTTTAGGTCTATATTTAGTCTTACGTATTTAGGCCTACCAATCAATTTCCTTACTTTGCCTTTTTAAAAATTTAGGGGTTCTATTTAAAAGAAAATTATAGGGAAGTTGCTGTTTTTTAATTTCTTTTTCACTTCTAAGAATATGACGTGTCCTTTTCTTATGAAGCTTAATAAGCTTGAGTTTCCTTTATTAGAGATAGTAGTTAGTCATACGGTATAACTGTTTATTGCATGATTTTAGTATATTTATCAAAAATGATAGTGTACGTACCATTGCCCTTGTTTCCATACTAGAAATTTTAAGGGTTGTGCAAATGCACAACCCATGCGCCATTATGATTAATATTAGTTATAAATGGGTATTTTTTTATTGCATTGTATAATTATTTTTTTTTTTTTTGACATAAACTTATAAAAAAAGGCGCCAATAAAGATCGAATAATAACTTACAAACCATGATGTCTTGAAATGACCAAAAGAAATCGATTTAGGAATTATAGAGATTTAGAACGAACGAAAAATCATTCTTAAAAGTAAATGCATATAAAACTTTATAACAATTATAAAAGAAGTGACCGATTATAGAGTTATCTATGATTAGTTAAGATAATACATGTCATACTTTTAGATGATAATATCAAATTAAGTAAGAATGATATATATATATATATATATATATATATATATATATATATATATATATATATATATATATATATAGGTAGGTTCAAATGAGAACCAACTGAGGTTCAAATGAGAACCACTTTATAGTTGAGAACTGTGAGAACCACAACGAATACGTGTTTGTTCACATGTGATTAACTTCAATCATATGTGAACATTGATGTACGTTTAATTGAAAAAGAAAAAAGTAAAAAAAAATCATAAATTTACGCCTTAAAACACATTTTAACCGATTTGTTCACATTATCGTTCACATGTGAACATGTATTTGTTTTTTGCGTTTTTCGATATGATTTTAAGATTTTTTTTTACTTTTTTCTTTTTCAATTAAACGTACATCAATGTTCACATATGATTGAAGTTAATCACATGTGAACAAACACATATTCGTTGTGGTTCTCACAGTTCTCAACTTTAAAGTGGTTCTCATTTGAACCTTCCCCTATCATATGAACCTCCACCTATATACCTATATATATATATATATATATATATATATATATATATATATATATATATATAATACAAATGAAAAGGGAAAACTATTGAAAAATTAATATATAAATAGAATGTTATTTATAAGTTAATACATAGTTGAAATATCATTAAAGTTAATTAATTCCTTGAAAGTTGAAATCAAAAAATTTAAGATAACTTGTCAAATTTTAAGGACGTGGCAAGATTATAAGCTACATTGTTTTCTTTATATATATAGAACTAGTGCTAAAACCCGTCCGTTGGACGGCAGTTTAATACATGTGGATGAACTCAATCAGTTGTTACTCAACCACATGAGTGTACAACAACAACCACATGAGTGTACAACAACTTATTGTTGTTTTTTTGAGCTGCAATAAACAAACCATTAATATTTTAGTTATTACCTATAACTAAAAACAGTATCAATGAAGGAAAAAAAAAAGGTAGAGACTTTATAAAGAGACAATAAAATTCAACCAGAAAGGTTCGTTTTCCAGATGGGCTTTCGGCAGTGTCCAAAGTCAGATCAACAGATGAGAGAGTTTCTCCGGTACACGAAACAGCATCAGTAAAACATTCAGTAATAATCTTTAACTTATAAATAATAAAGATGAGTGACACAGTTCATGTGAATAGTGTAATAAAGATGAGTGACACAGTTCATGTGAATAGTGTAGGTTGAATATGTTATGGCATACAATAACCTTTGAAGACATGTTAATATGTGGTGGTCCATCTACAGAGTTGGTTAGTGTATCCTCATCGACACCGTCCTAAGAAGATCGCAGGGGATAAAAACAGTTAGGTTTTAGCTTGAGTAAATAAACGAATGATGAGCATTTGAGAAACCGGGCATATGAGCTGACCTGATCAATACCGTGGGCCTTCTTAAAGTTGTTGATTATGTCCTCATCATCTGTGAAATTGTCGACAGTGTAAACTTGGTAGTTTTATCTTTGTTGTACTCTGAGACAGAAACCATGAATAGCAACCTCTTTCCGATCAACTGGATGAATTCTTCAGGAAATGCGAATTCGTCGTCAACATACTTATTTCTAAGATCGTAACAACTAATTTTGATTAGTTTCATTACGTCTCGATCAAAAAGGGTGAAAGATGCTGATCCGGTATCATTGATAACACGAATCTGCAACTTGTAGCTAGAAGAAGTACAAATTGTTAGTGAGCGTCGTACAAAGTAAAATTAGTGTGAAAAATAGATATGTAAAAAAATGGATGTTTAGCCAATTTGAATATACCTGGGACCCAAAGAGGCTGGAGGTTTGGGATAACAGCCCTTACACTTCAACCCGTTAGGAAAGTCAGCGGGGTTGACTTGATCACGTTCAGTCAACATAACAGCCTTATTTTTGCACTTGCGACACCCTAGGTACCACCAAGCTTCCTCGACGTGTAGGCTGTCTATTGTAGCAAGCGTAACATATGTAGCAACCTGATGATAATCAAATGCAGAGGTATACAGTTTACATAAAATGGAGACTGTAATCAATAGTAAATGTGTTTCAGGAGTGAAAGTCCAAGTAACCTTAAGATGGGCACTGATCTCATCTAGATTTATAACTTCTCCATTGATGAAGTCCGTTTTACTTGAATAAGTAGAGTGGCTTTGAGAGGCTGGAAGATGTGCAACAGTAATAGGGCCACATCCGTGTGAAGCAAGCCTAGTGGTAACTGATATCGCTCATTTTGTACATATATATTTCACGCGATATCATTGTTTTAAGTTTATTTTTAGTGAACTTTTAGAACTTGTGGTACTTAATTGGTAAAAAATTAAATTCTCAGGTAAAAAGGTTGAAGTTCTGAAAATTGGAAAAGATTTGGTTGAGTCTTGAAGCTGAAATGTCAAAGTTGCAATTTGGATCTGCTTTTATACTGAAGAACGCGATCCGGACCCAATGACCAGGATCGCGTTTCAAAGGTTTAATCTGGCATGTACGTTTTTTCCAAAGAGCAACGCGATCCGGGTTGTTCATACGGATCGCGTTCGATAGTGAAATTCGTAATCAGAAAATTTTCAAGAAGAAGAACGCGATCCCAACACATAAGCTGGATCGCGTTTGTCTTTGTATTTTCTAAATTTCTGGATCGCGTTGGTATTCCCTGGATCGCGTTTATGAGCGGTTTTGCAGCAGTTTGAAGGATTTAAAATACGTTTTTATTTCATTAAAGGAGATGACTTGCGGAGGAAAAAAAAAATTATTCACGAAATTTGCTCTCAACTTTTGAAACTTTTCATCACTTTTGAAGAGATTACTTTGCTTTAATCATTAGGGGACTACGGATCTTCGATTAATCATTGTAATCACTCGTCTTACATCTTTATTTATTTATAATCATGTTTGTTTCGATTTCAATAGTTTCTCTTGTTTCTTTTGTTGCAATTATGAGTAGCTAATTTAATAAAACACTTGTTTGGACGAAATTACTAGTGATTAGAGGTGTTTACTTTTTGGTTTCATGTTTATTCAACTTTCGTTTAATCGAATTATTATGAGTTAGGGTTTATTGTTAAATCTGAATCGCTTGATGAATGAATAAATGATTATAGCGGATGTTTATTGTTTATATGTTCATTATCAATTATTTGTCTATGAGTAATTGAGTTTGATTGCGAATGCATTAAGATTGCGATTTAGAAAATTAACCTTAATATTGTAAGTTCATGAATATGGCGAATGTCTTTCATATATTGAATTGGAAGTTGATGAATTGATGTTAGGATCTAGTTTGATGGCGAATGCTGAACTTGACCTAATTAAGATAAACATGAATTGCTTTAAATGTTAAGATCAAATACCTCGAAGTTATTAGTAAAGTAATCCAAACAAGTGTCGTTTTCTAGTGTTTAAGTTTAACAAAATTAATCTGACTCTTCCTGAGTCCACTTGCTCTAGTTTAATACATTAGTTGATAAGCAACGTGACAACTCGGTCACACAAATCCACGTTTAATTACTTGTTTAAATTAGTTGCATTTTGATTACAATTCTCATTTACAAAGTCCCTGTGGAACGAACCAGTACTTATTGTAACTATACTATACATGATAAGGTATACTTGCCTTAGTGTGTAATAGTTCAGTGTCAGTAATTATTAGTTTATTTTATAACTTGTATTCACACATCAGTAACTTAAATTTAGTAGAGGTTGCGGCATCCGAAATGTATAACATAGTACAATAAATCAGTACTGGATGGAGGTAGAACAATAAAAGGTAATAGTAATAAACCTTTCTGCAAAGCTGGTAACTTCGGGGAAATCAGGGTTCATGTAAAGCTTAGTACCATTAAAAGCATTTTGGATGCTCTGAGCGCCTACATAAGTGAAGAATTTAAATAGTTATTTGCATTAAACAAACAGACTTGAACATTATCTTAAATATATAGAATTGATTACGGTTGTATTTGGTAATCTTCGTCGTCTGCAAAACCAAGATTTTATGGTCTGCAGAATCATGTTTGGCAAGCAAACTGGCAAGCTCATCAGCATGGTGGTCAAAGAGTGTACACTTCACCGTATTTTGACTGTGTGAAAACACAGGAAATCGGGCATATATATGAAAGTGTAGTTGCTGTGGTAAATAGATTTCACAAATCATTAACAATGCACATTAGTCAGAGTCAATCAAATGAGCGGTGACTCTCTTCTTTTCAACATTCTTCTTTGTAAACGGAATAGGATCAGCAATCGAAACAACAGCTCCAGTAACATCTATATACGAAGATGGTAATGTGTTAGATAGGGGTGTTCAAACGGTCGGGTTTCGGTCTAGTGGAGTTATTCGGTTTGGTTTGTTAGGTTTTTGAAAAAAATAAAAACCACCCAATACCCAATCCGAAACTATACAAACCCAATCCAAACCAACTGAATAACAATCGGGTCAATCGGTTTGGGCCCCGTAAATCCGAACATATGACGAGTGTTGAAGAATACTAATAAAATAACTTCAATTTCTTCGAGAAATGGAAGTATAATTTACTCATAATAATATATATTAATCTACCATTTATCATAATTCATAAACGGAGAATTCATAAGTTTTTCAATATGATCGTTTACTAATCATTGTCTTAGTTAGTGATTATTGACTTTGAGTGTAATAAAAAATGAAAATTAACTTAAATTTTAAAGTGAATTGTAACAATGAATGTATAAGTTAATAAATAAAAAAAATTACTAATAAAATGAACACAATGAGAAAGGATTAATTTCATGAAATAAGAAT
The DNA here is from genome assembly GCA_949592205.1 of Helichrysum umbraculigerum. Classification (NCBI taxonomy): domain Eukaryota; kingdom Viridiplantae; phylum Streptophyta; class Magnoliopsida; order Asterales; family Asteraceae; genus Helichrysum; species Helichrysum umbraculigerum. Next base: position 24,710,930 of record CATIUR010000005.1, read on the forward strand.
TGTGTGATGGATATATAAATCCAATGTATATAAAAAAAAGCTTACAAATACTAGATCGGGTTTTCGGGTGGCCCCAAATTGAAATTTTCTAATCCAAATCCGAACCAAAAACCAGTTACAATATCGGTTAAAACCAAATAACCGAACCAAATCCGAATAAACCGAAACCAAATTAACCAAACCTATTTGGATTGGATGGTTTTTCGGTTTAAACCAATTAATGAACACCCCTAGTGTTAGACAGCAAAAGTATACCTCATTTGTTATGAATGGATACATATGATATGACAAAGGAAACCACTTACCGACTGTGTCATTGTCCTTCAACTTATTTGAAAGAATATCAGAAAACGACACAAACTTAAACCCATACATTGAGCCACGCCAATCAGTGATCGGAGTGACGTTTGTCGCGTGAAACAAATTTAGTTTGTATTTATTGTTTAGAGCAACATATTTATCATCATAATAAGTAGCCACAACAAAGTTACTAATTAACACGGGCGCATTTGTATCGAGGATGTAAAATGATCTGGTATCAGGAATGAACTCATATTCAAATCTCGATTGTCTAAATCAACACAACTGGGCACAAAATCAATTAAACTAATTAACTACATCAACTTTTTACAAATCGAAAGACACATAATCGAAGAAGAAAAGGAGCAATATATTGACAGTACACAATACATGTAAAATGATCTGGTACATGTAAAGGTGATAAGTAGGCAAACAAACATAAAGCAACTCTAAGTAATTGACAGTAGTATATGCAATTGCGAGTAATGACGAATCATATATTAGTAACAGGTAATCGTGGTGCAAAACCATTTTTTTCCACAGATTAGTTCCAAAAATGTAATGACTTTGAGTACAACAGATTCATATATTGATTTTAAAATGAACTGCATATTCAAGGCCCGATTGTCTAAATCAACACAACTGGACACAAAATCAATTCAACCAGTCCTCTTCTGACTTTAATTTTAACAAACGAAGTGTATAACTCAATACAACCGGGTATATAAATCAATACAACAGGGTGTATAATATTTACAAAGGAATCCATTTAAATTCACATGTTCTACAGCTCCACGTCATCTATTAATTTAATATTAAAAAATATGGTTAACAAACGTGCTTGTCAACACTGTGAATGTCATGTTCAAGAATTAATCATCGGTGTATTCAATTTCTTCAGTGTATTTCATTGGTGTATCAATGTCTCATATACAAAATTAGGGCACCTAACTTTCTATTAACACAATAAAATGCAATAATAGGTAAGGAAGTAAAAAAAGCGATTATGAACATGGACTTACAAAGAAGATGATGCCTTATTAGGGGAGAAACGTCTGTCTTTTTGCTTGCAAGTGATTGACTTCGTACGCGAGTTAAATAGGAGCATATTCTTTCCAGTATTCATATATAATGAATAATTTGGGGATATGGGTGAATCTGTATTCAATTTTGGCATTGAAAATTGTATGCCCTAATTTTGGAAGATATGTCAAATTGAATGGGAAGTTTGAAGAGATTATATGGAATTATAGTAATTGGGGTCTTTAAAATAGCAGTGCCAAACAAATGATATGCTAAAAATCAGGGGTTGCAAGTCTGTAAAATTGAGTTTTGAATTTTGAAAGTAAAATATAAAGCGGGCAAGATGGTAAGATGCTTTAATTCGTTTGTATTAAAGTCAGGGTTAACACCACGCCTAGTCAGCATAAAGGAGAGGCGGGTGACGTGTAGCCAAAAGGCCGGGGAAAAATGTGAAGCTGACAAATAAGAAAATTGGGGATGTGGCAATTGCTTATTGGATCCACGTAAGCAGAATTAAGGTGGAATTAGCTCCAGTTTTGTTAATTAATAAGATGAAATGAAATAAGGGGTTATATTTACTAAAGGGCCTTTCGTCTAGCGGTATCAAGGTGACTTTTTCAATTAAGAGGTTGGTGGTAAGAGTCCTGGGTGAGACAATTGTAAATATTCGTAAATTAATGTAAATATTCGTGATAGTGTTGTGTGGGTACTTGCCTTTCTTTAAAATAAATTAAAAAATAATAATAAGGTGTTATATTTAGAAGAAATGTATGGAGCATTGGACTTTAGTTTGATTTTGTGGAAATGTATCTAGTTATTTGTTTTTTCTATGATGGAAGTCTTCCATGTACATTTTGAATTCCATGTAAAACTTTATCAAGTTTGGTAATTACTTTGTCTTTTTAAAAATTTAGGGGTTCTATTTAAAAGAAAATTATAAGGAAATTACCGTTTTTATAATTCCTTTTTCACTTCTAAGAATATGATGTGTCCTTTTCATATGAAGCTTAGAAAGCTTGAGTTTTCCTTATATAATAATTAAGGATAACAATGACAATAGGTTATAATGGAAAAAAGAAAAATTTGCAAAATTAATTAATTAATAGAAAAAAGAGACAAAGTGGGAACTAAAATCAATGTTAATTACACTCTTCAATATCTCATGAAAATTTAAAGATTCTGTATATGATAAGAGCACACGGAGTGGGCAGGAATTTTTCAACGTTTTTCACCTTGAACATCGGAGGTCCGACGTTCACCACTCCGCAGCGGCGTTCTTCACCGACGTGCGCAGATAAACGCTGTGTTCTTGGCTTCTTCTTTTTTTTCTTCAATAAACAATAAATTAAATGGAGGGAACCAGCGATTGAACGTGAAAAAATAAGGAAGAAGAAAAAGTGCAGGTTAATTTTAGGGTTTTCAAATTTTAAACAAGTCAAAAGAAAAGTTGGGCCAAGCCCATCAAAATAGTTGGGCTTTAAAAATGCCAGAAAATAAAATTGAACGGATAGGAGCTTTTATAACAATTTTTCTTTATTGTTTTTAGTTAGACATTATACATAAAAATGTAGTATGTGTTAATTATGAATATATTTTGTTGTACTTTATTTCTTGTGTTATTTATTTATTTAAATTATTATAAAATTTGCAATTAAAAACAAATAAATAAATAAATTGAACACTGAACTTCAAGATTAACCATTACCTCACTTTTCAGCTTCAGTGTTCAAGTTCATTGTTTTCCTGAACACTGAAACTCCATCAACCACTCCTTGTGCTCTAATATCATTAAAATATCATGAAATATTGCTAACTTACTTGGTGGATTGAATATAAGGTATAATTATTATTTAAGGCTATAAAAGTTTGAGTTTAAGCTCGAAAAATAAAGCACGTTGGGTGAATCAAATATGCGAAAGTTTAAATAAATTTAATTAATACATTTATATATTATTTAAGGTTATATTTATTTAAGTTTAAGTTCTTTTATTTATTCATCTTTACTTCATTAGAGAGAAATAAAGTACATGGATATGTCTAGGTGAGTAAAAAAGGGTTTTATGTGTTATTGTTTATGGTGGGGATCTTGTTGAATGAGTTGAAAAGAATATTAACCTTGAAAATATCAGGATATTTTATATTCTCTTATTTCATGATATTATCATAATTGCTTCTTTAAAATGTCAAGATAATTTGAAGATTTAGTTTGTATATTAGTGCCCCTCAATTTAATTGTACTAGATCATAACCCGCAATTTTGCGGGCTGTATAAATTTGTTATATAAGAAGATGTTGCTTATAAAGGGAAAATTCGCGTACCACTATTATCCTTGAAGATGTTTGTTAAAATAACGTAGATAGGTTAGATTCTAGAATGATATAAGTAGGGATAAAACCAAAACAAATAACAATACTTACGTGCAACAAATAACAATATTTACGTGCATCAACCGTCCGTGATAGAAAAATAAACCATTTTTGCACATATATAATCAAAATTATACATAAACCAAAAATACAAAAGGTAATGTTTTATAACATCGCTTGATCTCGCTTGATGTATTGATTCACTATCAAAATTATACATAAACTAAAAATTAAGCCTCAAAACCTATTGCTATTTTTATTGCTATCTAAAGAACCCAAAAAATATATATATTTACTATAAAATAGAGGAAGGAAGAGTATCTTGTGAGTTATAAAATACAACCATTGACATCTCATGAAAAGATGAGCTTCCCAAATTTATGGGCTTTAAAATTTTGTTTTAGGTTTATTAGTATTAATTATGTGTAAATATATATACATAAATTGATCGAGACAGAGAGAGATGGCTGACCTTGGTGGCTGTTTTCTTCATTATGGACTTGTAACTGTCTTTGTCAATTTTTCTTGCTTTATAAAGAGGCATAAGAAGTGATGCCACATAATCAACAACAGCCTGCTTAATCTTATCTACTCCTCGAGGTTGATTGCCCACCAACTCCCTGTTGACAACAGTAACTTGAGAAGCCGAGCTCTCATTGGGAAGAGCTCACGTTTGAATCCTGATGATGATGGTTTTAGGTTCACGTTTGAATCCTTTTCATTTATTAGATGCATACTCCTATTATAGAAATCAGAATCAGCAGCAGCCGCTTGTGATTACCATCTGTCAATAGCACTATGGTCTTTTAACCCTTCACTACCCGCACTATCAACCCATGCTTTTGTAAATATGCTGTTGTTAACACCTGCACTTTCACCCGAGTGCTCTTTGTCACTCAACAGCCCTGCATTTTCATTCGAGTGGCTAAGCTGTGACCGGTTATCCAACGACATCTTTGTATTCCCTAGGTTAACTCCTGCAGCAGAAAAGTCCACCGACCAATCCCTTACTCTACAGTTTCTAGAATCAATTTCAGATATGCATTATTGCCGCCCTGTAACGCCACCAGCCCATTTGTTTTGGAACTCTGAATCATCCATTTGTGCATATTGTTCCCGCCTCGTAAACATGTGAAAAGATGGTATTTTTGGAAGCTGCAATGATGTGTTGCACTTCGCACCAGATGACGCATATGCCTGCAAATTTTCACCAATTAGTCTTCGTTATATGTTTCACTAAAGGTGGCAAGATGGGTATATCTGGTGAGTTGGGTAATGGGTAATGCAGGTTAGATTATAAAGATATCATTCTTACTATAGGGAAAAATGTGATGGGCAGGGTTGAGTTGACCCGCAAACACTTTACTTTGCCCACTTAGTAAACTTTTATACAAACAATGAATCTTTAACTAAAAAGATTAAAGAAGCCATATGCACTAAACCCTGTGTGTATAAAAAACTAATCTTAATTTATGTATGACTCATTCAACAGTTGAAGAGTTTTTAAAAAAATCCAGTGTATCCATGTGTGTATGTGCATGTGTATTTATAGAAAACATAAAAAAAGGGAAACACACCTCGGCAGCTGCAAGAGCAGCAGCGCGGGCGGCTTCTGCAGCATCGAAAGCAGCTTGTTCCTCTTCAGTCATGGGTAAATCTGTGTTATCCTCCTCCTTACAAGTTTGTCTTCCTGCTAAACCTTGAGAATTCGAAGGTTTATTTTCAGGTTTTGTTAAAGCTGCACCATTCCCTTTTCGATTGTGTGAATTTGCAGATACACCACCCTTCACACTTCTATTCTCAAATAAAGTATGATGAGCACGAAGTGGAGGTTTCCCTAAAGCTGAATGAGCTTTGCTTTTATACGTATCTGCCGCACTTGATTGCCTCAGTAATTTCAAACCACCATTAGATGCCTTCTCCTTTCGGAAAAGCTCGACCCATACACTAACAAGGTGGCTCGCTATAGCACGTATATCTCGGCTTGTATGAACACAAACTTTCTCTTTCACAGTTTTCTCAATACCTACAATCATAATTTAATACATTATCAATTAATATTACAAATTAAATACCAGCTAAATATACACATTCAGTAATATGAAATACAGAAAGACGAACTGCAAGTAGATCGGTAGATACAAGCACAAGAAGACGAACACAATGACGCAACAGTTGAGTCATGTTCTTCTCCATCGAATCCTGGTACAAGACGACACAACATTATTGTCAAACAATTGTGATACAAAAGTGGGAGTTCATCTAACTTTAGATTCTTTTAGCACGTGATTTACCAGTATCCATGAATTAAGAATGCCGAGCCCTTCTTTAGTCCCAGCAAAAGATCTAAGAACATCAGAAGGAAGATTCAATAGCTCTTTAGCAAGATGAAATCGCCCAGCACGAGTCTTTGCATTTGAGAACATATTCTGTAGCAAAGAGTTTTTACGAATACTTGTGAGCTCAAGAGCATCAAGTTTCCTAGCAATGTCCTTAACTTCACTCCTTTCAGTGTCCGAATGCCTCTTTGCAACAACAATGGCTTCTACTTCTGCTGTGAAATCATTTCCTGTAGTTAATATATCGAGTATACAAACTGCTTCCCGAATCCTGCTCATCATGGCCCCACCAACGGTATCAGGATACTCCTTACACGTGGCTTCACCAGCAAAAAATAAATAGTTGTTTACGGGTCGACCCAATGTGTCATAGTCTTCACCAGTTGCCCCAACAGCAACATATGATTAAGCACCATAACTAAACGGGTCCCATCCCAAATCCGTCACCATTGATGCAACAGGATCACGTACCACAGCCCCCCCGAAAAGCTTTCGAAGAACCACTAACGCGTGGTTCACATGATCAGCTGGGCTTAGATCTTGGTCATTAAATGCTGCCTTCCCAACCACTAATGCTATAAGAACAGGTGTGTTGACAGTTTTCTTGACATTCTAAAACATAAAGCACCAACCCCTTTAAGCTGGTGTGCCAATTGTCACTGTGTAAAACAGGATATTATAATCTAACTAATAATTTGTTTAAGATATAGCTACTGAAGTATCAAACAGCATATCAATAAAGAAGACTTCTAGCTGTAGAAGCAGAACAATGATAATTACGCCCATAATGAATTTATAATGCAGGAATCAAGGATTATATATAAACCTTTAACCATCCTTAACCTGGTCTGCTAAAGTTTGTAAGGTTTCAGTAAGTTGATGCATGGTCTTTGTAGAACAAAACTTTGAATCTAGTCGTCTCAAAAGTTTCTCATCTTCTCTATTCTTCACTTTAAGCTGCGAAATTTAATTATAAGCATTCTGAAACTTTTCTTCCAACGCATGAATAGTGTCTGACAATTTCTTGATCTTAGAACTCTGCATCCATGGCAATTTTTTAGCAAGATTTCGCCACCCAATTCACCACAATAAGCACACTATAACAGGCACACACACATGCACCCAAGCTTTTATGTACAAACAGTTTATGCATAGTTATAATAAGACTACCATGGCTCCCCACATTATTGTTTCAGCATTTATATGTATGCAAGACATAAGTAACACACACAGACGCATATTCGAACTATTACACTTCAGTAAAGTACTACAGCTGTAAAAGTTCCAAATATATAATCACTGATCCTTAAATCCAATTTAATAAATATTTAGACAGTTAGACACATGGAGTGATCTATAAGCACATAACCACAATTAGACAGTGAGTTTCCTACAAGTATCAGATGAACGCTTTACCCAAAAAAAAAAAAGTATCAGATGAACGTGCCTCCGTTTGCTTCTACAAAACGTGATTACTTATGAAATAACATGATATTCTAAGTAGCATACATTTATGATACGGCACCTACTTTAGTCAATGCAATAGAAATAAACACCAATACATCAAAACTTGTAAATACACTTGCAATATAGCAATCAGGGACAAAATAAAATATCAATGCGTCATATTTATCATTGAGACAGATATACACATATAGATATATAGAAAGCTTTTAATAATCCCACATGGTCAAGATTGATCTGTTTTAGCAGAAGCTTACTATTATGATCAAATCAAAGCTAATAAAAGTAGAAAGCGACAATGAAACCCAAATGAATCAACTTTACCCACAACTCTTGATTACTATTGAAGTCTTGGGCGTAATCAATTACAAACAGTCCGTGAACTAATTTACCCAGAACTCTACCATATGAATCAACTTTTTGAGGTATACCAACAATTTAGAACATAAACATCTACATATCTACCCCAAAACAGTTTATATGGATAGATTATGAGCCCAAAATCAACAATTAAAAACAATAGCATGCACACAATTAAACCCAAATTAATCAGCTGGAGTATTACAATAAATCGGAATGAAACATTCAAAGTTTTAATATTACATTTATCGTTGTAGTGATTAATATGCATTATCAAAACATTTGTAAAGAAAGCTCTAAATAAATCAATCCACTTAGATGTATCATTAAGATGCATCTACGAAACACAAAAGAGTATACTTACGTTGCCTCAAATCTTGGAAGTCTTATATTTTTCAACCAAACCAGCCCCATTTTGCCCCATATTAAAAGTATATGCTTCAGCATCTCACCCATAATCATCGCCCACTACAACTATTAAAAAGGGAAAAAAAAAGTCAATCACTCAATCACTATGCTTTAGATCATAGATCGTAAGAATACAAAATTAAGTCTCTTACCAACAGCACAAATCCAACGACCTGTAGCAATGAGGGCACCATTAATTAGTGGTAGGGCAACATCGCTAGCCCATCTTCGTAGCACCAGGTATAAATTCGTGATCTATATCGGATTTGGAAAAAGTATGACGGTGATTTTCAAGGGTTTCTGATTGGATTGGATGCTTATTGGATTGGAGTAGGGTTTCATATTAAATTGGAATAGTTGAAGGAGCGTGGTTACAATGAACGATCAGATTAGGGCTGTGAATGGGAGATGCAATGTGTTTAAATTAAGAAGGGTAATATTGTAATTATATAATAAGCCTAATGATTTATTGGCTAATCACATGGAGGCTAAGTTATAATTAGGGCAAAGCTAACACATAGGTGATTAGATAATCAAGCTCTCTTTTAATATTAAAGAGAGATATAAAGTGATAATACAAGGTCAAAATATATATTGTTATCCCTTAACTAATCGAGTGTCCTACTACCCCAAACTATTAAAGGTGCAGGATAATACTCTCAACTTGAAAACCTGGTTAATTTAGTACATTGACTCGGTCACATGATTTGCACATGACCCATATTCCGTTAGTTTTTGATGGTAAGTTAACAATTTAGAATCTCATGTGTATTAACAAACAATCCCCTCCAAATTTACACTCCAAACTTCAGAACCTCGTTCATCAAACAATTCATCATCATAAGCAATACGGACAAATCTAAATCGTGACTTTCTGAAGATAAAATAAGCAATTCATCATTTTTTGCAAATGGTCTTTGATTCCTTTTGTTTTATATGAATCGGTAAGGTAATATTTTGATGTTTTTCATTTAAAAGTGACTAAGTTTTCTTATCGTTTGGAAAAAGAGTTGTTGGTAGGAAACCAGGAATATTCAGTTTCACATTCATATTTAATATTCAAGTTTTATTAAGGTTCTACTCCATATTGTTTATTAGTTTTGTTTGTTTATGATTATTCAAAATGCACATTATTACAGAGAGTAATGAAGGTCATAAGAGATAGTTGTTAAATAGAGTTTGAAGTTTTGAGTGTAAACTTGGAGCCTTCGAAGGGATTGTTTTTTGATACACCGGAGACTCTAAACCTTAACGTACCGTCAAAAACTAACAAAATATGGGTCACATTTAAATCATGGGACCGAGTCAAACAAGTTAAAGGTACTAATTTAATCAGCTTTGCGAGTTGAGTCTCCACCCTTATTAGATCGGGATAGTAGAGGACCTGATAAATCAAGTTTAAAGTACTAATTTACATTTTGACCTAAATAATATTGCAGTAATCTTTTGTACTTTTCACCCTGAGATGAATTCCATGGTAATACAAAGGGTTCATAAATGAGTTGAGATGAATTCCATGGTAATACAAAGGGTTCATAAATGAGTTGCAATAACTGAAAGGTTTAAAATTTTACAAAATATATACTCTACGGTAAGTTATTTTAACACCTTAAAAATTTGGGTTTGACACACGTTAAGGTGCAATTAATGAATACGTAATTTCCTTAAATATAAGAATTTGCATTTAATACTCATTGATAAAATCTAATACTTACCTTTTATATGCATATATTAGTTATAAATTCTGATATATATATATATATATATATATATATATATATATAGATATTACGAGTTCATTAATTGCACCTTAACGTGTGCTACGGGGACACACATTAGCAAAACCCTAAAAATTTATATCATGTTCAGTTCAAGTCGAAATTTAATTTGATATTACGTGAGTAACAATCCCTCGTATCTTACCACACATTAGCTATAGGGTGTGTTTGGATGAAGGGCTTTTAGGGGCTTTTGGGGGCTTGAGCTTCTATTTTTAATAAGCCTCAGCTATAAGCCTTGTTTGGCAACATAAAAAAATGGGGCTTCTTGAAAAAATAAGCCTCCAGAAGCCCTTAAACAAGAATGTTTTTGAAGTGGCTTCTGTATAGAAGTCTAAGCCCCAAGCTCCAACTCCAGCCACAAGCTCCAGCCCGTTGTTGCCAAACACACCCATAGCCTACTTTTATTTTTTAAAATTTTGAATAAAATATAGATTGACAGGGGTGTGAATGAGGCAGATCTTGATCTAGATTCGATCCTCCCCGCCCCATTTATGTGGCCCAATGGGTCGGAAAAATGGATCCATGGATCCAATAAAAGATCCAATGGGTCAACCCATTTAGATGGATCTCTACTTGGATCGACCCATGACCCGTCCGGGTCGACCAATATAAGTTATAAGAAAACAACAATTTAAAAAAAATTATATACAACTACTTTACAAATAATATACTTTTTCATTATGTGACAATTGTTATTTATGAAAATTAAAAATGAGGTTTATGTCAAGTTTCATACTATATATATATATATATATATATATATATATATATATATATATATATATATATATATATATATAGTGGCATGATCCAGAGGGAACATGATATTTTTGGGGGAAGGGGGAAGTGGCAATCTCACCATCAATTTCATCATAATTCCTTTGGCACACTGTATCTCCATGCTCCTGCGATTTATTTTATTTAGAGGTTCAAGGGTAGTCTGGTAATTATATCTTCTTCCTTTTATTTAATTAAAAAATATTTATTATTTATTCAATCACAGCGTATACACAAATCACCGTATCCACAAAAATTCGTTCGTTCCTTTTCCATCGCTTTCACTTGTTCTGCTGCATATAGTTTCGATTTCACACACGATTCTCATCCATTCTTCCTATTTTTCATCATTCGTATGTTTTAATTCATAAATCGCGTATTCATCCGTTCGATTTTAGGGTTCTAATTTCGTGTTTTTAGGATTTATGATGTCTTCTAGTTCTAATTTTCCGTTGGAATCGAATTCAGTTTTTCCTTAATCTACTGGTAATTTTAATTTCATACTTGTTTTCTTATAATTTAATTTATGTATTTTTGTTGTTGATTTGTAAAAACGTTAATATCACTCGTGGTGAATGTTATATACTTTAAACATTTTTTGCTTTTCTATTGCTATTAACTTTTGTAATCTTGTTTATGTAGCTCAAGTGCAGATCCATTATATTTGTGTTTTGGTAGCTTCCATGATGTGCTCTAGTTCTAACCTCTCGTTAAAATCGAATTCAAGTGTTCCTGATTATATTGGTAAGTTTTTGTTACTTGCAAGTTATGTGTTAATGATGCTTTAGTGATTTAATGATAAAATTATCCATGATGAATGTTAGTTATTTTTACTATTACGCATGAATTTTTTTATTATATGTTAATAGATTTGATGACCTGAACCAGTTATTATTACTACATGTGTTGAACCTTTATGATTGTCATTTTTGAATACTAATGAATACACGTTTTTTAATTGCTTACAATATTGGTGTTAATTCACAATTATAAGAATAAAAAAGTCACAATTGTTGGAGAATAGATCAAATCCTTCATGTCGTTTGAAATTGGATGGTGCCTAAAATTGTTAATAAATTATGTTGAAGAATAGATCAATGCATCATCATGTTTCATAAGTTGCACTTTTGTTAAATCTGTGAGCCGGTGGAACATTGAACCTCATGACCAATTTGATGAGTTGTTTCATAGTTCTTTTGAAAATGAATGTAAGGCCAAAAACTTTTTATGATGTTTGTTTGGTGTTGTTGTGACTTAAGTGGAAATTGAGAAATGACTTTACTTATTCTTTGGTGAAGGATAGTGAAAGTATTCTTTTTTGTTCAATATGCAAGAAATATAAGCCATGAAGATGATAGAATGTATCAACCTGCTCGAAACCATAGTACCCGAGGTCAGTATGTGTTTTCCTTTTTTCATTATCAAATTATGACTTTCATCGTAATGGAAATGTGAAATTCAACATTTTAGGCTTGCATAAGTTCAGAAACAACAATCAGATGCTAAACATGGATCCATGGTGATGATAGGCGCACAAATAAAAATTTTAATAAATATTTTTCTTAAAATGTTTATGTGTGTGTGTGTGTGTTTGTTAACTTATCGGGTTTATTATTTCATTATGCATTCAACTTTACACTAATTACTCTTTTGTGTATGTGTGTGTGTGTGTGTGTGTGTTTAATTAATATTCACCGTGAAGCATTTTAACTATGAGCATATTTAGTATGTGTGCAGATTTTTTGGTGTTGTTTTAAGTGGTGTTTTGAGTGTTTCTTTGGTTTTTGGCATACATGTTTGTGCCTTTATATGAGCAATATTGAACTTATATTGAACCTGCTATATGAGCAGATTTAACAATTATATATCTGGTCTAGCTGTGTTGTTTCAAAAATTTTGTGTTCAACTTTTTAACTAGGTAAGGTATATATGCAGCACTCTCATGGGAAGTCAATTATCTAGTCAGTTTCCATTGTTCTCACCGAAAGCACCACCCTACAAGATTTGTAAGTTACATAACCCATTTTGTTACTAAAGTATAAGCACATGAAAAATGAAGTTGAAAGAAAACAGTATATATGTTTACGTCACTAATTTGATCACAAGTTAAATAATTGTAGGAGCATAGAAAGAAATTGATTTTCATGGTCCATACCCAGAGAATTTGGAAACATGAACAATTTGCTGAAGATGTACTAACCTCTATCGTTTCGAGATGGAGTTTGCTATGAAACTTCAATAGAGTGATGGTGAAAGGTTGATAGATATCGAAGACATCGTCCATGATGAAATGCCCACTCAATTGAACGAAAAAGGGTGTTGATGAAAAGGTGATGTACTCGACAACTAATGGATCCTCAACAAGCATTGAGGGTCCTAGTCTTGTGATGACTATAACTAAACATTCATTCATTCTGATAAATATATGTGATGCTGATAATATTCTTTTGGATGAATATTAACATTTGACAAATGCTATAAATTAATCTCAGCTGTTGTGCACTTGAAGTTCATTGAATGATAACATTCTTTTAGACTAATATGTGTTATTGTGTGTGATTGAAATTGTAACACGTCATGTATTTAACTCGTGTAATCAAAATGTAGTAAGCAAGTTCAAGAAGCATTCTGGGGATTGGAATAATTGGGTTGTTGACCCAATTAGTTGATGTACAAGTATGGGATCAACAGATGGGTCAGTAGAGTTGAAATTTGTTATTGATGGGGTCACCGATGGAGATGTAAGAAAATGGGTTTGAATGAAGTATTCTTAAGCTCGTTACTATTGGTTCAATATTAAGTGGTAATATTCACCTAGATGAATACTAAGTGATAAATGCATTAATAATGTTATAATTCAATTTCAATTATAAAGTGATAACATTCATTTAATTACATGTATATTTAGTGATAACATTAATCGATAATGAATATTAACTGATAACATTAACCCGAATGAATATTAAGTGATTAACTTACATTGATAAATAATAGTATGCACTGTGATGCATGTTAACATTGGTTTACGTCATAGTGATGTATATCGATATATGTTAACATTCGAGCTGATGAGTACTCATAATATGGCACTGTGATGCATGTTAACATAATTTAAATCATAGAGATGTATATTGATAAATGTTAATATTCATGCTGTTAACTACTAATACTATGCACTATGATGCATCTTAACATAAGTTTACATCGCAGTGATGTATATTTAAGCATCTTAACATAAGTTTACATCGTAGTGATTTCTTCATATATGATTGTACACCAGCAACTTAAGCAAGGCAAGACGATGGGGTCCAAGGCCAACGAACGTGTTGCCACATAAATTAGTGAGTTCACTGAATCGCCATATTTAAGAACATTGTCCTTGATATTCAAAGGAGGTTCACATAAGCCATGACAACCTTTTGGTTTTGCGTGTGATATTGTGTGCTTTTGTTTTTTAGATTTGTTGATGTTTTGGTATGAACAACTCCTCCAATTTCTCCCTCTTCAGTGAGCTGAACTTTGGTAGATAGAAAATTTTTCAAGTCGAGTAAACGGTCAAAATGGTTAAGTTTGGTACGGGTCAAAATAGTCCGGGTATTCATTTTTTCTTTAGGCATAACTTTATCAAAAATTTGGTTAGTGAAATATGATAAATTGATTTGGAACTCTTATACATTAGAAAATAAAAATACATCACACATCGAAATACTCTTGAAATTTAATCATGATAGTAAATAGATGGACCTAAAAGCGAGTTTCATGATATGGATATTCTTTAGGGGATTATGACCAAAATATATTGGGTTTGGTTTCATGATGTGGATATTCTTTAGCATCTTAACATAAGTTTACATCGTAGTGATGTATATTGATACATGTTAATATTCATGTGGATGAGTAATAATAATATGCACTGTGATGCATGTTAACATTGGTTTACGTCATAGTGATGTATATCGATATATGTTAACATTCAAGCTGATGAGTACTCATAATATGGCACTGTGATGCATGTTAACATAATTTAAATCATAGAGATGTATATTGATAAATGTTAATATTCATGCTGTTAACTACTAATACTATGCACTATGATGCATCTTAACATAAGTTTACATCGTAGTGATGTATATTAATACATGTTTACATTCGAATTGATGAGTACTCATAGTATGCACTGTGATGCATGTCAACATTGGTTTACATCGAAGTGATGTATATCAATATATGTTCACACTCACGCGGATGAGTACTAATAGTATGCATTGTGATGCATCTTAATATAAGTTTACGTCACCACTATAACACCCCTCTTACCATACAATAATATTCTATTATTTTCCTCGGAAGCGTATGAATTTAAAATATATTTATATACTATACATTACAATAATGTACTTAAACAGTTGCATATTACAAGCACAACAACTTAAAACTATTTAAAAACTTCATATGTCGGGGTATTATATATTACAAAACCAGGTTTATAACAAAACCATATCAGAGTCATAATCTGTCAGACATTCCCTGCGAAAACATCCTTTCCTGACACCCACATATATATCAAAAACCTGCAGGAAGTAGGATGAGGGATTAGCACGAAGCTAAGTGAATGAATTTATCACACACAATTCAACTTAGCATAACAATATGTTTACAGCAAAAAATTATAAACACATTTCTGTTTCAATTTCAATGAGGATCGGTGGCTCTAGAGATATCATAATACCCGGGGATTCTCCAAGAACACTTAACGTCAATATGTATGACCATTACAGAATAGACTGATAACTATTGGTTATTAAACTCATACACAGGTCTCAAACACAACAGATGAATCAAAACCTGTGTAATTCACCTAATAACCAAAAAGTCCAACTATACGTTGACCTCAATAATCTGATACACATAGAATCACATATCATGTAGATTCATAATCAATAACACAGACTAAATAGTCTTATAGTCAATCTACGTTTACTTGTCGCAACCAAATGGTTACAACTAAATCGAAAGGTGAGTTCTAAATCCACTCACCGATACCTTTGTCTTCACAAACTCAGAATCCAGGTGTCACTTATCTTTTGGAGGATCTGAGAACAACAATCAATATAAGTTAGTAATCAGAATCATCAATACTTAACTTATATCCAACATAATTCAAGGAACTAAATATTATTTAGATAATCATAATAAGTTCCTAATCATGCTCATGGTTCATAATAAAGTATATCAACCTATACTTATCAACATTTTACTTTGTAATGGGCTTAAAATCAAAATCTCAAAAACGAGTTACTACCCGCCGGTTTGTCCTAGTACCCGCCGGGTAATGGCCTTAACAGCCGGGTCATACCCGAAACCGCCGGGTGAATTAACATTTGGTGGTAACAGAAATATTTCGCGTTTTAAAGCCTATACGAGCCGCCGGGTTCCCGGTTTACCAGCCGGGTTCCTGGTCTTGATGAACTACCCGCCGGGTTCGGGTACAACCCGCCGGCTTGTTCATCATTTACAGCAGCAGCAGCAGAGGTTTAAAACTCTGCACGAACCATACCCTACAAAATCTCAACTTTGGCATGCTAATTCACTTAAGCAACATTTCTATATTGTAACACCCAGTCCTCGGGTCTAGTAGTATTTAATATTTTCTAACTGTGAATTATTATTAAGTGTGTCAGAGAATAGGTGTGTTGTATTATTTGAAATAAATAGTGATAATAGTCGAATAATTTATTGTGACTAGTAAATTATTGGTTGTTTTAATTTTATTTAGTTGACGGTAAAATAAAATAGTGTTCCCTCGCAAATGATTTTTAAGTTCCAGACAATGAAAAGTACGGGGAATGAAATTTGGACACTTCTAGTATACCACCACAATATTAGGTCGGTTTATTGTTTTCATTATATATCTACATACATACATATGTACGATCATACATATACATACATAACCCTAGAGTAATTCCTAAATCACCTTCTTCCATCAAAATTGAAGATGACAAGTTCAAATTCAAGCTTCAAAGCATGGATTAATCATTCTCTAATTTCCCTAATCATCTTGTAAGTCCCTATCTCTTGAATTATATAAATCTAGAATTTGGGTTTTTGGGGTTTTAACAAATTAGTGACTTTAAATTCGAAATTAAAGATTGAGGGTGCTAAATTGATGTTATTTGAGCATGTTAATTATAACACCCCTCATTATTATTATATAAAATACGGAAGCGAAGATAAATAAAATACATTACTTCATTACATATTTTCCAAAATACCAAACAGTTTAGATGGTTAAGTTACTACCACTTAAAAACCTGTTCAAAAGATTAGCATGTCGGGGTATTATATAAACTAAACTGAGTTACAACAAAATAATCAGAGTAGCTTGAATATCAAACATTCCATTCTTCCAAGGTTTGACCTTCCTGCTACCCACCCGCATGCTCAAAACAAAAGTCTGCAGGAAGTAACAACGAGGGATTAGCACATAGCTAAGTGAGTAAATCCAACACTCAACATTTAACTTAGCTAAACCAATTAACAACAACAAGTATTCGCAACTACAACAATCAACAACAACTTAATGAGGATCGGTGGATCCGGGGATAACCTTAGCACCCGGGCGGCTCCCCAAGATCACTTATCCAAACATATCCGTATGGCCATAACGGACGAGACCGATAGCTAGTGTTTATCATACTTAGGTACAGTTCAGCACACACAACAAATGAAGTACGTCCCTGTACCGTTCACACAACAACCCACTAGCCCAACCAACAGTTCATCAACTTGTTGACCTCATTAACAACAATGCCCGAAGGCCACACAAAGCACATATAGGCATATGATCAACAATAACAACTAATCAAGTCTACGTTTACCCGTCGTAATCAAATGATTACAACTAAGCCAAACGGTGAGTTTTGAATCCACTCACCAATACCTTCGTCTTCCAAAATCTCTGATTCCAGAGATCACTTATCTTTCAGAGGATCTGAGAATCAATAATCAACATAAGTTAGTACTTTGCTTCATAATTTGTAAATATCAAAATGAGCATTTTTATAAAATGCCACTATAGCATTCAATAAGTGCCACTATAAACATCACCTTCTAAACACTTAAGCATTTTTGAAATTTTCAGAATCCATCAAAATTTACTATGCAAACGCGATCCTGACTAGGCAGGCTGGATCGCGTTCGTCCTTTATTAAAAATTCTGTGACCGAATAACACTAGCAAACGCGATCCGTATACTTGGCCTGGATCGCGTTTCTAAGGCCAAAAACTCGACTAAGGCGTTTACAACAAGGGAACGCGATCCGGAAGCGTAGCCGGGATCGCGTTCATCTGTTCTTCAGCTCAAGAACAGACCTGAACGACCTTAACTCCATTTTTAACCTTCAAACTCATCAAACTCGATTCTAATGCTACAAACATCTTTAATAACATCACATAACATCATATATAACAAGTGATCATCTTACAATTGCAATAATAATTTCATTTAATCACTTAATCATCCATACTATCATTTGAAATAAAACCCATTTACCTTTA
This sequence comes from Helichrysum umbraculigerum, assembly GCA_949592205.1. Lineage (NCBI taxonomy): Eukaryota > Viridiplantae > Streptophyta > Magnoliopsida > Asterales > Asteraceae > Helichrysum > Helichrysum umbraculigerum. The sequence goes on from CATIUR010000005.1 coordinate 24,729,309, forward strand.
AAATATGAAGATGATGATGAATAGAAGAAGAGGAAGATGATTATAGCTACAATTTCACAAGTTCAATCTCCTTTATACTTTGATGATCTAAGCTTGTATTTATTTTAGGGTTTAAGTTGGTAAGGAAATGAAGAAGAGCAAGAAAGAATTGGTAAAGTGATTACCAAATAAGGGTCGGCCCCCTTTTTAACCGACTTATCATTTTGGGTCATTAATACCCGTCCTAAATCTATTGTCTGGAGCCTAAAAATCAAATGTGAGGAATTTATTTTATTATACCGTCAACTTTAATAAATTAAAACAGGCAACATTTCATTATCCACAATAAGTCCTAACACCTATTTCACCAAGTTTCACAATTAAACAATTATATCGCAAAACTATTTGAAACAATTAAATACGCAAATAAAAATAGAAAATACCAGGCTATTGGAGAGGATGTTACAAATCTCCCCTCCTTAAGGAGATTTCGTCCCCGAAATCTCAGCCCCATCAAACAATCCAGGATATCTGGACTTCATCGACTCCTCGGTCTCCCAAGTTAGGTCGGAACCTAAACTATGTCTCCATTTAACTAATACCATAGGAATTTGTTTCTTCCTAAGTTTGGTAATCTTACGGTCTACAATTTCAACTGGTTCCTCTACTAACTTCTGGTTTAGATCAACCTTTAAATCTTTCAACGGAAGAATTTGCGACTGATCCTCCACGTTGCACTTTCTCAAATAACATACGTTAAACGTATCATGAATACCAGAGAGCTCTGGAGGAAGATCCAATGCCATTGACTGATCATTTACAACTTGCCGAATCTTAAATGGACCAATGTACCTAGGCGCCAACTTTCCACGTTTTCCGAATCTAATCACACCTTTCCACGGAGAAACTTTAAGATACACTAATTCACCTTCAGAAAATACAACCGGTCGTCTTTTAGGATCCGCATACATTTTCTGCCTATCTCTCGCGGCTTTCAACTTCTCACGTGCAATCGCTACCTTATCGGCGGTTATTTGTACAATGTCGGGTCCAGCAAACTGTTTCTCACCTGCCTCTAACCAACAAGTAGGTGTGCGACAACGACGACCATACAACATTTCATACGGAGGCATCCCAATACTTGAATGGTACGAATTGTTGTAAGTAAATTCAACTAATGGAAGATGTGAATCCCATGAACCCCCATATTCCAAAATACAAGCACGAAGCATATCCTCTAAAGTTTGAATTGTACGTTCTGACTGACCGTCTGTCTGGGGATGATAAGCTGTGCTAAGGTTTACACGTGTACCCAACTCTTGTTGTAGACCTTGCCAAAAACGAGAAGCAAAACGAGTATCTCTATCTGACACAATCGATAAAGGAATACCATGTCTAGAAACAATTTCGTTAACATACAATTGAGCAAGTCTAGTCAACGATGCTGTCTCACTTGTAGCAAGAAAATGCGCGCTCTTTGTCAAACGATCCACTATAACCCAAATCATATCATTGCCTCGAGCGGTACGCGGTAACTTAGTCACAAAATCCATAGTTATGTGATCCCACTTCCACTCAGGTATTTCCAACTGTTTTAACGACCCATACGGCTTTTGATGTTCCGCTTTGACCTGAGCACAAATATGACACGATCCTACAAACTTTGCAATGTCGGTTTTCATTGTTGGCCACCAATACAACGGTTTCAAATCGTTATACATGCGAGTACTACCCGGATGAAAGGACATTCGCGACTTATGAGCTTCATTCAAAATCAAATCTCGAATACCACCAATGGAAGGAATCCAAACACGAGACTGATAAGTCTTTAATCCCCTTGAATCTTCAACTAATTCATCCTTGCGTTTTAACATAATTTCCGATTTCAGATTCAGATCTTTCAAAGATTCAAGTTGTACCACTTTAATTTGATCAATCAAATCCGAGGAAACATTCACTTTCAAATAGAAAACTCGATCGAGAGTATTCTTTCGACTCAAAGCATCGGCTACCACATTCGCTTTGCCCGGATGGTATCTAATCTCACAGTCATAATCTTTTATCAATTCCAACCATCGTCTCTGTCTCATATTCAATTCTTTCTGAGAGAACACATACTGCAAACTCTTGTGATCGGTACAAACAACACATCGAGTTCCATATAAGTAATGTCTCCAAAGTTTTAGGGCAAATACAACTGCTGCGAGTTCTAAATCATGCGTAGGATAGTTCTTCTCATGTGGTTTCAACTGTCGAGAAGCATAAGCGATAACTCTATCCCTTTGCATTAAGACACAACCCAAGCCCGAATATGAAGCATCACAATAAACCACAAAATCGTCAGTACCTTCTGGTAATGCTAAAATCGGTGTCTGACATAACAATTGCTTCAATGTCTGAAAAGCTTGCTCCTGCTGATCAGTCCACACATACTTCTCTTCTTTACGAGTTAACTTAGTTAACGGCCCGGCTATCTTAGAAAAATCTTTAATAAATTTCCGATAATATCCCGCTAATCCAAGGAAACTCCTTATCTCAGAAACAGATTTCGGCGCATTCCAATTCATCACAGCTGAAATCTTTGATGGATCTACTTTCACACCATCTCGACAAATTATATGACCCAAAAACTGAACTTCTCGAATCCAGAATTCACATTTGGAAAACTTTGCATACAACTGCTCCCGTCTCAATGTTTCAAGAACCAATCTCAAATGTGTAGCATGTTCAGTTTCAGATTTCGAATAAATAAGTATATCATCAATGAAAACAATCACAAATTGATCCAAGAATGGTCGACACACACGGTTCATCAAATCCATAAATACCGCTGGAGCATTCGTCAAACCAAAAGGCATAACCAAAAATTCATAATGACCGTACCTAGTACGAAAAGCAGTTTTCGGTATATCCTCATCACGAACACGAACCTGATGATAACCCGACCTCAAATCAATTTTAGAATACACTGATGATCCCTGTAACTGATCAAACAAATCATCTATTCTCGGCAAAGGATACTTGTTCTTCACAGTCCTCTTATTTAATTCCCTATAATCGATACACATCCGCAATGACCCATCTTTCTTTTTCACAAACAACACTGGTGCACCCCACGGCGAGGAACTAGGTCTGATAAAACCTTTATCCAACAATTCCTGAATCTGATTCATCATTTCACGGATCTCCGAAGGAGCTAACCTATAAGGAGCTTTAGCAATCGGCGACGAACCCGAAACAAGATCAATTCTGTATTCTACTTGCCTAACTGGTGGTAACCCAGGCAATTCATCGGGGAACACTTCAGGGTACTCACGAACAACAGGAACATCCAAAACAGTTTTCCTTTCTAATTTGGCATCGACTACATAGGCTAGGTATGACTCGCAACCTTTTGACAATGACTTCCTAGCTTTCATCAACGAAATCAAAGGAATAGCTACACCATCCCGTTCTCCTCGAGCCACAACATATGACCCATCGGAGATTGGGATCCTAACCAACTTCTGGTGACAATCAATACTAGCCTTATTCTGACTCAACCAATCCATACCAATTATTACATCGAAACTAGGGATTGGCATCAACAAGAAGGAAATAGGAAAAACATGATCATCAATAGTAATATTAACTCCAGTCACCGAGGTGGTAACAGGAACTAACTTACCACTAACTATTTCTACTTCTATAGGCTTTGTTATCACAGTAGGGGCTAATTTCCACTTATCACAAAATTGTACAGAAATAAAAGTACAATTAGCACCCGAATCAAACAATACACGTGCAGGTACAGAGTTTATAAGAAATGTACCCGTGATAACATCTTCAGTACGCACGGCCTCATCAACCGTCATCTGAAAAGCCCTACTAGTTGCTGGAGGAGGGTTCTTTCTTTTCTGACCGGAAGATCCCGAACTCCCGACCGAACCCGACCCCGTCGACCTTGCCTCCGGACATTGACCAACCCTATGTCCTTCCTTCTTACAAGTCCAACAAACGAAATTTGGATAACGACAACTCTTTATCTCATGACCCAATTCACCACACTTCATACATTTGTTTGTCTTATCCGTACACGGACCATCATGCCGAGATCTACACGAACTACACCAGTTTGAACTATTATAACTTCCCGAAGAACTACTTCTTCCAACATACTTCTTACCACCTTGTCGATTCCCTTGCCACTTAGATTTATTCCGACCCGACGATTCAGTTCTTGCCTTAGAGAAACTTGTATCTTTTCCTTGCCATAATCTCAAACCTCTCAAATCACTATCGGCAGACCTCGCAAGATTGAAAGCATGCGATAAATCCTTAGCTAATCTCACAACCGTTCGGTAGTTATCCGGTAAAGCATCCACAAATTGTTCAATTTGAGTTTTCTCATCCGGAACCCATTGTTGCACAAATCTAAGCTTATCCGTAAACTGTGTAATCAATTCATCAATAGTCATGTTCTCCTTTAATCGAAGATTCACAAATTCTCTTCGAATCCTAGCAATGTCAAAATCCGAACAATATTGATTACGAACCGCCTGATGAAATTGAGTCCAATTAATAGATTCCTTTTGTTGTTGTGTGAAATGACCGGTAATTGAATCCCACCAAACCATGGCATCATCCTTCATACATTGAACCGCATACTTGACTTTCAAGTCCTCATCACAACAAGTCACATCAAACTTGCGTTCCATGTCCCTAAGCCAATTCAACGTTACTGTAGGATTTTTACTTCCCTGAAATTCCGGCGGTCGACTAGCCATAAACGTCTTGTATGAACACTTCTTTTCAGTTTGAGAGGACGAACCAGAACCAAAGGCTGGGGCTTGCTGAAATAACTGTCTAGTCGCAGCTTCCTCAGCTTTCCTCTTAAATTCCCTAAGAAATACCAACTCGTCTTCCATTTCATGAATATACTCCTCTCGATTAGATTGTTGTCCGGTTGGTTGAGAAGTACCATTATGATCCTGTTGCTGAGTAGGAGTCTCAAATTGAGGTGCGACAATCCTGGAGGCATTGTTGGGGTTGGTGGTCGGTGGTTCGTTATCTGCCATTTCTGAAATTCAACACAACACTTGAACTTTGTTAATCGTTAGCATCTAAATACTAACTACCGTCAACCAATACTAATCCCATACCCAAGAATGTTTGATATATCACGCTCCGGTTTTGGAATTGATCATTCAACAATGAACAATTATCCCAAAACTATGCTCTGATACCAATTTATAACACCCCTCATTATTATTATATAAAATACGGAAGCGAAGATAAATAAAATACATTACTTCATTACATATTTTCCAAAATACCAAACAGTTTAGATGGTTAAGTTACTACCACTTAAAAACCTGTTCAAAAGATTAGCATGTCGGGGTATTATATAAACTAAACTGAGTTACAACAAAATAATCAGAGTAGCTTGAATATCAAACATTCCATTCTTCCAAGGTTTGACCTTCCTGCTACCCACCCGCATGCTCAAAACAAAAGTCTGCAGGAAGTAACAACGAGGGATTAGCACATAGCTAAGTGAGTAAATCCAACACTCAACATTTAACTTAGCTAAACCAATAAAAACAACAAGTATTCGCAACTACAACAATCAACAACAACTTAATGAGGATCGGTGGATCCGGGGATAACCTTAGCACCCGGGCGGCTCCCCAAGATCACTTATCCAAACATATCCGTATGGCCATAACGGACGAGACCGATAGCTAGTGTTTATCATACTTAGGTACAGTTCAGCACACACAACAAATGAAGTACGTCCCTGTACCGTTCACACAACAACCCACTAGCCCAACCAACAGTTCATCAACTTGTTGACCTCATTAACAACAATGCCCGAAGGCCACACAAAGCACATATAGGCATATGATCAACAATAACAACTAATCAAGTCTACGTTTACCCGTCGTAATCAAATGATTACAACTAAGCCAAACGGTGAGTTTTGAATCCACTCACCAATACCTTCGTCTTCCAAAATCTCTGATTCCAGAGATCACTTATCTTTCAGAGGATCTGAGAATCAATAATCAACATAAGTTAGTACTTTGCTTCATAATTTGTAAATATCAAAATGAGCATTTTTATAAAATGCCACTATAGCATTCAATAAGTGCCACTATAAACATCACCTTCTAAACACTTAAGCATTTTTGAAATTTTCAGAATCCATCAAAATTTACTATGCAAACGCGATCCTGACTAGGCAGGCTGGATCGCGTTCGTCCTTTATTAAAAATTCTGTGACCGAATAACACTAGCAAACGCGATCCGTATACTTGGCCTGGATCGCGTTTCTAAGGCCAAAAACTCGACTAAGGCGTTTACAACAAGGGAACGCGATCCGGAAGCGTAGCCGGGATCGCGTTCATCTGTTCTTCAGCTCAAGAACAGACCTGAACGACCTTAACTCCATTTTTAACCTTCAAACTCATCAAACTCGATTCTAATGCTACAAACATCTTTAATAACATCACATAACATCATATATAACAAGTGATCATCTTACAATTGCAATAACAATTTCATTTAATCACTTAATCATCCATACTATCATTTGAAATAAAACCCATTTACCTTTAAAATATGAAGATGATGATGAATAGAAGAAGAGGAAGATGATTATAGCTACAATTTCACAAGTTCAATCTCCTTTATACTTTGATGATCTAAGCTTGTATTTATTTTAGGGTTTAAGTTGGTAAGGAAATGAAGAAGAGCAAGAAAGAATTGGTAAAGTGATTACCAAATAAGGGTCGGCCCCCTTTTTAACCGACTTATCATTTTGGGTCATTAATACCCGTCCTAAATCTATTGTCTGGAGCCTAAAAATCAAATGTGAGGAATTTATTTTATTATACCGTCAACTTTAATAAATTAAAACAGGCAACATTTCATTATCCACAATAAGTCCTAACACCTATTTCACCAAGTTTCACAATTAAACAATTATATCGCAAAACTATTTGAAACAATTAAATACGCAAATAAAAATAGAAAATACCAGGCTATTGGAGAGGATGTTACATTAATGATGATGAGTATCAATAAATAAACTAGGGTTTGTGAAATCAATTAGGGTTCTTGTGGTTTATGATGGAATTATTATAACTAAATTGAAATTGAAGTTTGTAATGTCTTAATAGTGGTTAGTTGATGATTAGATGGACAAAGCAATATAAACCCTAGCTTAGAAATGTAAATTTCATGTATGATTATATATAAAGTGATGAGTTTAGTTGATTATTCATGAATTGAAAGTTGTAATCATATTAGAATGGTTAATTGATAATGGAATTATGATTATAAGTTAAGCTTTAATCTAGAAGTGATGAAATTGATAAATGATCATTAATAAAGTTTGTGTATTTAGTTGATGTTTGAAGAATCAATGTTTTAAGTTGATGTATTAGTGAATAATTGATAATAGTTGATTATTAATGATGAGTAACATAATTTAAGCTATAACTTGATTAAGTGTTCATGGGGGTTACAATGATCATTATGATCTTAGCGGGTTATATGGTGAATTGGGTGTTGTTTATCCGTTAGAACACTTAATCGATAATTAAAGAGAATGGTGTGAACTTATGTGGTTAAGTATTCATTAGACTAAATATGATTGTGATTAGTGACTACGAAGTTTATACTTATTAAATGTGTTAGCATATTGATAATAGAGATGATTGGGTTAGTTGATATGAAGTTGAATAATTCGGATTATTGCATAATCTTGAGACAAGTGACTAACTTGTGTATTCTGTTGTAATTCCAGATGTGCAGAAGGCTCAGTGATATTAGACTACTGAGTGGATGCCTGAGGTGGTCGGTGAGTGGATCTCTAATCCTCAGTGTAATTTGGTTGTAACAAGTTTGGTTACAACAAGTAACATATTATTACTATTGTAGTTGTCATGATAATTATGATAGCTAGTAATAATATTGTTGATAAGAGAACGTTGACCTGCTGAATATGTGATTTGTTGATTATGTGATCACAGGACTTGTTGTTGGCCTTCGGGCATCAGTTGTTAATGAGGCAACGAGTTGTTGAACTGTTGGTTGGGCTAGTTGGTTATCTAAAGTTTAACACACCTCCTGTGTTAGTTGAAGATAATCACTAGCTATCGGTCTCGTCCGTATGGCCATACGGTTAGGTTGGATAAGTGTTCTTGGGGAGCCACCCGGGTTTATGGTTATCCCCAGAGCCGCCGATCCTCATTATGGTGTTGTTGATTAGTTGAACTGATGTATTGTTGATTTGTTGTATGGTGTACTTGCTTGTTTAGTGTTAAGTGTTGTACACAAAGTTGTTGAGCTAAGTTAGGCTGTTGATTAGTTATCTGCTCACTTAGCGTTATGCTAATCCCCCACATTATCACTTCTTGCAGGTTTCGGTTAGAATAATGGGTGTGCAAGAAGTTGGGCTGAAGGAATGTTTGACCACGAGGCATTACTCTGATAATGGATTTGTATAATATAATGTTTTAAAATGTTTTATATAACACCTCGGTTGAAGAAATTGTGTTTTGAAAAGGTTGAATTTTATTAGTTGATAAAACTATGTAATTTAACACTATCTATTTGGACTTACGCTTCCGATTGACTATATTTAAATTAGTATAAATGAGGGGTGTTATATATATCAAGGAAACATCATATAGCAGCAAGTTTACATTAAATAACATAAACCAACAACAATTAATTCTATTTTCATATCAAAATCTGAACTAATTGCATAACCCACAAACTTGAGTTCTAATCTCCTAACTCAAGAACCGCACATCAAAATTGCATATTATGAACATCAATCAGTTTTTAATATCAAATATGATCATATATCATCTAATCACCATAACTCCTATGATTTCTATCAATTCGATCAAGCTATAATTTAGCCATAATAAACACTTTCCACCTAAGATGACAAGAAGGTGATGATCAAGATTAAATGATATGAAATCAGATTCACAGCTCCAACTTGTTTCAAGATTTGGTTTAAGTTCTTAGCTTAGGTTTTTAGTTTCTAGGTTTTTCAAGGGAAATGGAAAATATTTCCATTTTGGGAAAGTTTATAAGTCGGCCCAGGTTTTACCCCGACTCCGTATCCACTTAAAACTAGCCCCCTTTTTAATCTATTGTCGGGAACCTAAAAACCATTTGCGAGAAACTTATTTTATTTTACCATCGATTATAGTAAATTAAAACAAGCACTAATTTACTATTCACAATAAGTTCTGAAACTTATTTATCTAAGTTTCACAGTAAAACAATTAATATCAAGTAATTTCTAAAACAATTTAATAATCAATTAAGATAATATAAATTACCAGACCGGTACGGAGGATGTTACAACTACGATGATCTTCTGGTATATCGATATACGATCTTCTTGTTTTCTGCTGTTTGTGTTATTTCAACTGCTATAAAGTTTCTGATATATGTGTTATTTCAACTGCTATAAAGTTTATGTTGATTTTCTTGTTTGTGCTGCTCTCTATATTTCTACTGTTGGTCTATTTCCCGCTGCTCTAAGTGTTTAACTGCTTGCGATAGTTTCTGCTGATACAAAGTTTCTGCTGCCTTCATAGTTTCTGCTGATCTCATCGTTTCTGTTGTCTTCAATACGAATAGTATGCACTGCGATGCATGTTTGTTGAGTCACTGGTCGCTGACCATGTTGAGTCGCTGGTCACTGACCAACTCAACGAAACACTACTCGATGAAGAAATGGATTGTATCAAAGCTGCCGTTGCTGAAGATTAGTTTCGCTGATCATCGTTCATTCTACTCTGAAAGGAATTAATACGCTGAGGAAGATTAAAGCTCAACTTGGTGTGTCGCTGATCAAAGACAGCGAGAGCTTTACATCTTCAAATCAATAAAGGCAAAAGTCACTGCTAGAATAACAGCTAGTCACTGAAGATCTCTAGTTCAAGTTATTCTACAAGAGCATGTTAGTTCGCAGTGAGTGAGGAGGATTACTGCATCTTCAGGGACTATTCAATAAAGCCTCTCAATCATCAAGTACAGAAAGTACTGTACTTATCTATACATCAGCAAGAGCGTTCCAACTCGAAGTATGTTCGAAAGATTACGTGGCGGCGAATGATTGGTTTTAGGGTAACGAGATATTTGCGGTAACAGAATTGGGACCCGCAGAATGTCGGTTCATCAAAGATCAAGCCAATCAAGCAGCGACACGTGTCATTCCAAGATCCTATTTTATAGGAGATATTTTAGGAACTCTTGTAGTATTAATAGTCCAGTGTTTTGTACTGTAGAGGCTAGTCGTTCAATCGTGTTAATCACTTGTGTGTCAGTGAGTAGTTAGTCTAAGCACGTATTAACGATCCAGCGAGAGAACAGTCAGCGTGTTTGTCCACTGTTGTTCTTCTCAATCTGTAATAGATTAGCTAAGTGTTTGAATTGGATTAACTTTGGTTAATCCATTCCGCATTCAACACTTGTGAATTTTATGATCAATATAATTTACCATTTAAGCTACTATTACTTTGTTACTTTGATATTGTCATATCTATATATCTGTTATACTCTGTTTCTGTTAATCAATTAACAACTAACTAAGTAACTTAAGTAAAATCAGAATTAGTTGTTAAATTGTATTCAACCCCCCCTTCTACAATTAAACTTTACACTTTGCGATTCCAAATCACTAACTGATAGTGATTCCGGGACTCTCAATTGGTATCAGAGCAGAGTTGGTTTAAATTCAATTAACCAGGTCTGCAATGGAATCAGTAAAGTACAGTTGTGTAGACTCTGATTATCAGAAGGGAAATGGTTCTACAACCAAACCTCCAGCTTTTGATCCTTCAAGGATTGAAACTTGGATGTCCCGAATGATGATGTTTTTAGACCTAGTTGACGGCCGTCTTTGTAATACAATAACCAATGGTCCCCACATTCCAACAACTATTGTTCCTGCTGTAATTGCAACAGCTACTACTCCTGCTATACCAGAAATGGTTGTGCCCAAAAGAGAGGAACAATGGACTGATGAGGATAGACGATTGGTTAGACTTGATAAACAAGCTAAAATCTACATAGGCATGGCACTTCCTGATAAAGTGTTCGAATCTATCAGGCTTTGTAGAACTGCTAAAGACATGTGGGACACCCTTAGGAATATATATATATATATATATATATATATATATATATATTGGAACTCCTGATATTATTCGCTGCAGGGAAGTCAATCTCACTCGCCAGTATGAGCTGTTCGCAATGGAACCAAATGAATCTTTGTCTTCTACTTACACCAGATTCCAGTCACTGATGAACAAAATGGAGAAGGCTGGTATAGGCAAGGAACAGAGATTTGTTGTTGAAAAGTTTCTGGAGTTGCTGCCAAGGAAAATTTGGGGAACCATTGCTACATGTACGAGACAGAGAAATGATTATGCAAATCTTAATCTTACTCAAGTCTATGGTATTTTGCGCAACTGGGAGCAGTCAGAAAAGCAAGCTGATCAGAGTGAGCATATTCGTGCAACACTTGGAAGTCAGAAGATATCCAATGCCCTTGTAGCTGAGCTTGATGAAATCGATCAGAGGCAGAAATCAAAAGTTTCTAAGCAAAGCTCAAAGTCGCTGATACTAGTGAAGAAGGTGATGGTGCTGAAGAACAGTCGGAGTATGAATATGATGAGGGTTTAGAAAAGCTGGAAAGAGATATGGCTATGATAGTTGCAAATTTCAGAAGGAGCACCAGATCAAAAAGATTCGCTGGTGCCCCATCATCTGAAAATTACAAATCAAAAGGTGAATGCTACAAATGTGGCAAACCTGGTCACTTTGCAGCTGATTGTAGATCAAAGCCAGTCAACCAAGTCCCTGAACCAGTGCCAGACTTCAGAAATGATAAGTATAACAAGTACAAGGCAAAGTACAAGAAGCTGAAGGCAATGGCTAAATCTGGAAAGAAGAAGGGAAAAGGTTTTGTTGCTTAAGAAGGTTCATTCAGTGACTCTGACTCCTCATCATCAGATAAAGAAGAAGCAATGATTTGTATAGATAAGGATTACTGCCTGATGGCCGATGACGCTGAGTTTCATGACGATATCAAAGAAGTCACTCCTAAGTGTTCAGCATCTGAATGGAATCCTGAAACTCTTTACAAGGTACACTGTTTCAAATCATCTTCAGTTTCTGAAAAAGAGAATGTTTTTGAGTCTCTGATAGTTGACTTATCAAATGCTCATGACATTCAGAAAAGACAGCGATGTGAGATCAGTGACTTAAAATCAAGGCTAAATGATCAAGGTGAAAATGTGTCAAAACTAAAAAGATTAAAACTAGATCTTGATGCACAAACTTATGCAAATCAAGTATGTGTTCAAGAAAAGGTTAAATTTGAAACACAATTTCAACAACTTAAAAAGGTCATGGAATTTTGGTGCAAGTCAAATGATAATGTCAATCAATGCGTCAATAATCAAATTCCAAAACAAGTTAAAGCTATTTTGGGAGAAGATTATGAATATGCTGCATCACTCGCTGACTCAACAAAAGTTGATCCTGTCTTTGATCCCAAGGGAAACTTTTTAGAAGCTGTTTTTGAACCTATATCAGTCTTCAGTGAGCCAAGACCAAATTATTTCACTAAAAGAAAATTGGTCACTGATGATTTTGATATAACAGAAGGTAGAGATGAGATAAATGTTTTGGAAACTGTCAAATCATCAGTAACTTCACATCTCATCAAAACCATCACTGATAATCAAACGATCATCAGCAACTTCACTGACACTGTGTCAGTCACTGAGACAACATCTATCAGTGACCTTAAGTCAAAGATGCAAGAAGTAAAAATCAGCAAAAGAAGTTGTGTGACTGTGTCAAATCAGCAACTTAACACAAGGAAAGTCAAAAAGGTCGGTTACTTAAACAAAAAATGTTATAAATGTGGCAACACGTGTCATCTGAATGTTCAGCAACTCCACTTTCAAAACCAAAGATAATCAGTGAACATTCAGATACAATTTATCTAAATCAGTGGAAGCATAATCCCAGGCTTGGCCATTATGAACCCATCTCTGAATGGGTTCATCGTTTGAACTAAACATATGTCTCTCTCTAGATGAGTATTTATTATGTTTTCATATTAAGTTTTATATCATTGATTTATCTTTTCTCTAAGCTGATCTTGTTAGTATTCTAAGTTGTAACTCGACCAGTGAAAGATAATCTAATGATATAATATTCAGCTTATATACAACATAATTTGTACTCATATTTTTTTAAAATATATATATATATATATATATATATATATAATATATATATATAAACTATATAAAAAATATATATAATGTAAGTATTCTTGAATAATAACCTTGGTTCATATCTGCGTCGTGACCACATCTCTCTGATTTATTCAGTATTCTAAGTTGTGTCTAAATCAGGGAGACAAAATCTCAACCAGATAGAAAATCATTTTTATTTCTTCCTAATACTTATGTTTCATTTTCGGTGGATAATCAATTTATTGATTACATACATCAGGGACTCCCTGATGTATCACTTAATGGTGATAATCAAATCGACAAACATTCGTTATAATTAATACTTTTTGTATTTAATTTAACGGATTTCAAATTAAATATTTTTTGGTGCAACGAAAAAGTTGCGCGCTTCTGACATTCTCTCTCCTACGTCAGCGCACTTTTCCGGCATACCACTCCCATCACCATTAATGCCACCACTCTCAACCATCATAACCCCCTATGCCTCTACCACTTCCACCACGACCATCAACGTCGCCGTATTTTCATTCACACGATCATCAGCAAAGCGTACTCTATTTAAACTTACAAATCAGTGACTTGTCACTTTTACGCTTTCCTAATTTTCAAAAACCCTCTGTTTTCAAAAACCCTAAATTAAGTGCGAAAACAAGTTTTCCAAAGGATATGTAATGTCTAAATCAAAAATTTTCAATAATACATACACAGCCACTGCAGAGATTAAAGCTCTTCGAACCTCTGCAGTAAGTGAAGATTCTGTCATTACAGTTCCAAAATCAAACTATTTGGGTAATCTTTCTTGCCCTAAATCAGAGTATGCGGAGGTGATAAACTTTTTGAAAAATCACTTTATTCTCCCTGCTCTCACGTTATCACCTGGAGAAATGAATCCAGAATGGTTGAGTGAGTTCTAGTATACCTGCACTCATTCAATCGTTGATAGTACTTCACAACTCAAGGGATTCATTGATAACGGAGGTCAAGAGATAATTATTTCTGCACACACCATTCGTACTGTTTTACAACTCCCTGAGCATGATACTTACGACCCACTGCCTGACAAGGATGCTGCCAAAGGAGGCATAGTCAATCTCACTGGGATTGACTGTAAATACACTACGGATAGCAATGGAGATCGTAAGTATTCTACTGTTCATAAATCTAAAATGAATGGTATGTGGAATGCCCTGTTTTCAAATTTTATTCAGTCTTTGGGCACAAAAACAGGGAGTTATGATTAATTCAACTCCCTAGAAGCACAGATAAGCTGGTCACTGGTCAACTCCTTAAAAGTTGACTATGCAAGTGTGATCTTTAATGATATTGTTTTAAGAATCAGTGAACCTACCAGAGCAAAATATGTTTCCTATCCTAGGTTTCTCTCACTGGTTTTTAAAAATTAGTTTAAAGCCTATGAAAGGGTTTCTTTCAAAGGTTTTGAACCCACTCTGATAGGGAAACAAATTTTTGGTAAAGATGCAACTGTGCTTCTCCCTAATTTCATGAAAAATAAGGGAGTACTTGCACCCCAGCCTTTACGAAGTGTACATCCGTCAGATCCTGCCCCCCAATCGACCACGTCACTGACCACACCCCCAGTGACTACTGCTGGTCAACCACCAAAGGAAAAATCACAACCCCCTCCAAAGAAAATCAAGTTAAAGTCCCTGACATTAAAGGATCAGGGACAGAGGCAGAAAAAGACGTCTAAGGACGCCAAGAGTGAAGCAGAGACTGAACGTTCAGTCCCTGCGGGCACCCTTGATAAACCTGAGCCTAAAGCCGCTTCGCTGGACTCACAAAAGTCCAGTGACTCTATAAAGGGAAACCTACAGACAGCTACAATGGCTCAACCCATTGTCAGCAGTGATTCGGGTGTAACCCACACCCCCTTATCAAGTCAACCCATCAGCCACTCATTATCCTCATAAAAGGATAATGTTTTAATCAAAGGGCAAGTGCCATCAGTGGGTGATAACACACTCGTCGCTGATGTCACATCACTGGCTACAGACCCGGGCCAACTCCCATCTAGCACTGCACCAACCGTCAATGTCTCTTTCCAGTCACAGGAAGAGATACAGGTTGCCATCTCTATATCCAATGATCCATCAGTTAGAACACAAGCTAATGACGTTGAGGATGCCCAACCAATGGATACCTCTTCCTCCTCAACTGATGATGATCTGCACTCTCCACCACCTTACAAATCTTACAAACAGATACTTGCTGAAGATAGCCACACATCCACCTCATCTATCCCGCCTACTGTCTCTACAATTCCACCTATCAACATTATCCCACCAGCTACTGATATCACCTCACCAATTCAGGAATTAGATAACATATCTCTTTCTTGTGACAATATCTCCAAAGTAGCTGATGATGAACCTCCAACTCCAACAGCTGAAGTACAATCTCAACCACAACCAACACCACCACTCTCTCCTGTTACTCAAAAATCCCCACACACTGATAAAGCTTCAACCTCTACTTCCACTCCAACAGATAAACTGCTACTCGAATATATTTTCTCTTCCCAGCAACAAATTCGAATGCTCACTGAGGATAGAGAGTCTCTGACAGGCCAACTAGCTGATCTCACTAGTAAAATTCACTCTCTAGCAACTGTCTATGAACCCATTCCTGACTGGAGCGAATCGATCAGTGAAAAGGTCAAAACGGTTGCTAACGCTGAACTTGATCACTATCGACTTCTGGAAACCCAGGCTAAATTCCTCTCTGAATTCTTCACCTTCACCAGAGTCAGACACAAAACTCATGATGAAGCAATATCCACTCTCACTAAACAGCAATCTGAAATGGCGACTTCTATTGTGGATTATATCATTCACACTGATAAAGTTATGAGAGAAATTCCAATTATGGTCACCAATCAGGAAACAACCATCAAAGGCTTAGAAGCTATTCATACAGATCATAAGTTCATCTACAAAAAACTTAAGGAGATCATTGCATTCGTTAATGATGAAGAGGGGGAGAATGAAGAAGATGATGCTGAAACTGAAAATGATACCTTCATCAATAAAGATGCATCTCCTCAAGACAACTCTGATCTTGATGAAACTGATGACATTACTGATAATGATGATGTAGTAGCTTTCCCTGAGTCTCATCCTGATGAACTCCGGATGTATGATTATAAAGTCAAGGAATGGGCTGCTGATAGGAATGCTCAGATCAAGGGGGAGTCAGTAAGCTATGAGCTGGCTCGATGGAATTGGATGAACAAACAAAATGAAGAAGGTAATGTTCATATGGATGGAGGTGATGATGGTAATGGTGATGATGGTAATGACGACAATAATGATGGTAATGATAAGGATGATGGGACTGGTGAAAAAGGAAATGATGCAGATGATGGGAAAAATGGTAAGGATGATGATGAAGATAATGATACCATAATGGAGGATCAAGAGGATCAGCAACCCATCTCTTCTGTTCTGAACAAGAGAAAAAGGACCAGCAAGTCTCCTACATCAGGGCCCATTTCCTCCAAGCATAAAAAGACAACCTTTTCTGAGGAAGAGATATCAGCTACCATGCACAATCTCAAGTTCATTATGGAGCAACCTGAATCTTCATCAGAAATGCCTCATGCGGATACTGTCATATCTGAGGCTCCATCAGTAACAACAACTCCACCAGCAACAACAACACAACCAGCAACAACAACTCCACCATCAACAACAACACAACCAACAACAACAACTCCACCAGCAACAACAACACAACCAGCAACAACAACACAACCAGCAACAACAACTCCACCATCAACAACAACACAACCAGCAACAACAACTCCACTAGCAACAACAACACAACCAGCAACAACAACTCCACCATCAATAACAACACAACTAGCAACAACAACTCCACCAGCAACAACAACCACAACAGCAACAACACAGATCACCCTCTCAATCCCCACAGACACCACACCAACTGAAGCAACAACAACAACAGCACATCTCTCTTCACAACCAGAAATCTCAAAACCTAGTTCTTCTGATCCAGCTCTCCTTATGTCATCTGATTCAACTTCAGAAAGTCTTCATCCTGAAGAAACTGAAAAGCAGCGAATAGAAAGAAAAATAAAAATGAGACAGAAGCAGGAGAGGGAGATGCTTTTAAAGTTTCAAGCTGAGCAAGATGCAAAAGATGAAGAAGAAAGAAAGAGGAAGCTGAAAGAACAATCTGATTCCGACAGAAAATATATGTTGGAAGTAAGTGGAGATGAAGCTATACAAAGAGAAAGAGAAATCTTCTCCATAAGACAACAAGAAGAATAAGATTTTAGACTGTCTAAGCTTCTTCAAGATGTTGAAGAATCTGATCTTCAGCAAGAGCTTTATGCAACTAAAAAGGGTAGCTAGTCGAAAAAGGAAGGGGGAGCAAAGACATCAGCGGATAGAATGTTGGATGAAATTGACAGGAAGAAATATGTTGTAAGAATGACTGGAAGATCAAATCCTGCTCTTATCACTAAAGTCAATCTGAAAAAGCCAAAGAATAAATCTCAGGCTCAGCTACTTATTCACAGAGGATTGGAAACTCAAGCAATTAACCTTGATCAAGTCTGCAAATTACATAGAGAAGAATGGAATGAAATCAGACTTGCTATCAGTCACTCCTCAAGTGCTGCAAAGAATGAAGTTCTGAAAGAGATTGAAAGGCTATTTAAGAAGATGGTTGATCTGCAGCTACTCAGACCAGAAGACACTATTATACATGGTGAAGGGATAGTGCAGCCACCAAGCCCAAGGTACAGATCAGGAACCAGCAGCATATATCGAATTCCAAACATTGAAAAATTGAATCTGTCAATCCCTGATGGTGTACCAAGAGTGGAAGGCACTGAAGTAACTGAAGGTGAGAAAGGGCTCGTCTACAGAGACTTTAATGGAGTATTAAGGTTTCAAAGAGAATCAGAACTTAAAAAGATAGACCATGAGCAGCTTGTGCACCTCATCAGATCAGTCAGCATGCTTCCAAAAGATTCTGTAATGAGAAAGGCGATTCTAGAGGAAGGGTTAGCCAGACAGTTCAGATACTTGCCATCAACAGATAAATACGAGCTAGCTGATGAACTTGGCATCGTCAAACAAGAAGAAATCTGGAACAATCTGTCATAAATTTGTAATAGATTAGGTTTATTGCAACTGAAACTATCCGCCACTTATATTTTACAGTTCAATGAAATCTGATCTTTTGAGAAAACCAAAGGGCAAAACTCAGATCATATCAAAAGAATCCAAAAAGATAAATGAATGGATCAAAGTGTAAGTCACTGAATGTTTAATTTCTTTAAACACTGACTATAAACCTTCACAGCAACAAGTTTGTCTAGGGAGCTTTGATCACAATCATTTAGGGGGAGATTGTTGAGTCACTGGTCGCTGACCATGTTGAGTCGCTGGTTACTGACCAACTCAACGAAATACTACTCGATGAAGAAATGGATTGTATCAAAGCTGCTGTTGCTGAAGATTAGTTTCGCTGATCATCGTTCATTCTACTCTTAAAGGAATTAATACGCTGAGGAAGATTAAAGCTCAACTTGGTGTGTCGCTGATCAAAGACAACGAGAGCTTTACATCTTCAAATCAATAAAGGCAAAAGTCACTGCCAGAATAACAGCTAGTCAATGAAGATCTCTAGTTCAAGTCATTCTACAAGAGCATGTTAGTTCGCAGTGAGTGAGGAGGATTACTGCATCTTCAGGGACTATTCAATAAAGCCTCTTAATCATCAAGTACAGAAAGTACTGTACTTATCTATACATAAGCAAGAGCGTTCCAACTCGAAGTATGTTCGAAAGATTACATGGCGGCGAATGATTGGTTTTAAGGTAACGAGATATTTGCGATAACAGAATTGGGACTCGCAGAATGTCGGTTCATCAGAGATCAAGCCAATTAAGCAGCGACACGTGTCATTCCAAGATCCTAATTTATAGGAGATATTTTAGGAACTCTTGTAGTATAAATAGTCCAGTGTTTTGTACTGTAGAGGCTAGTCGTTCAATCGTGTTAATCACTTGTGTGTCAGTGAGTAGTTAGTCTAAGCACGTATTAACGATCCAGCGAGAGAACAGTCAGCGTGTTTGTCCACTGTTGTTCTTCTCAATCTGTAATAGATTAGCTAAGTGTTTCGCATTCAACACTTGTGAATTTTATGATCAATATAATTTACCATTTAAGCTACTATTACTTTGTTACTTTGATATTGCCATATCTATATATCTGTTATACTCTATTTCTGTTAATCAATTAACAACTAACTAAGTAACTTAAGTAAAATCAGAATTAGTTGTTACATTGTATTCAACCCCCCCTTCTATAATTAAACTTTACACTTTGCGATTCCAAATCACTAACTGGTAGTGATTCCAGGACTCTCAATGTTAACATTGGTTTACAATGTAGTGATGTATTTCAATACATGTTAACATACGAGTTGATGAGTGCTAATAGTATGTATTGTGATGCATCTTAACAAAAGTTTAATACACTATACATAGAACACAACCAAGTATTCCTAATCTCTAAAATTTGTCATTGAATAAGAAATGTGCTAGAACCGCACTACCAAGTGACTGTAAAGTTTTTAAATCAACTAAAAAGATCACTTTCAGCTTCTTCATGGTGAATCTTCATATCTACATAATATTAAATGATAACATGTATCTTGAAAAAACATTGTTAAACGATTGTTGTAAGTTAATTTCATTTACTATGGCTTAACGTCATTTTGATATATACTAAACGATAACATTCAATTACATTTATATTAAGTGATAACATTCATTTAGATGTATATTAAGTGATAACATACATACTTTATAAATGTATGCCTATTCTACTAATCTCTTCAGACTTTGACATAAATACAACTATGCAAACATAAAAACCATAATTCTTTCCATTCGTGATCATGCATCAGATTGTACAATCTTCATCTCTTCAAACTTTCTTCGTCAGACATGTCCTTATAACAAGTTACCCTTTTCTTGTATCAACATTTTCTGCAGATGAGTCACAATTCTCACTTTCTTACATCAACTTATTGGCTTCACCTTAGTATACTCCTTTCTATATGTCTCATAATGAAAACTATGTAACCAAAGTAATGCTTTTGTTCGTCGATAAAGCCTGTAATTTCATGATACCATAATCCACATTTTCACTCACTACTCATTTGAAGTATAATATCACTAGAAGTTAAAAGTAAGTAAACACATTTCTGTAGTGAATATAAAATGTAATATAGATAACATTCATCGTAGTGATGTATATCGATGTATGTTAACATGGATGCTGATGAGTACTAATAGTATGCATTGCGATGCATCTTAACATAAGTTTACAATGTAGTGATGTATATCGAATATCAATGTATGTTAATATTCATGTAGATGAGTACTGATAGTTTGTACCGGATGCTGTTAACTTAAGTTTACATCGTAGTGATGTATATCGATAAATGTTAACATTCGAGCTGATGAGCACTAATAATATGCATTGTGATGCATGTTAACATAATTTACATCGTAGTGATGTATATCGATGTGTGTTAACATTCATGTCAATGATTACTAATAATATGCATTCTGATGCATCTTAACATATGTTTACATTGTAGTAGTGATGTATATCGATGTATGTTAACATGAATGTTGATGAGTACTAATAGTATGCATTGTGATGCATCTTAACATAAGTTTACATCGTAGTGATGTATATCGATGTATGTTAATATTCATGCATATGAGTATTAATAGTTTTCACTGCGATGCATGTTAACATAAGTTTACATCGTAGTGATGTATATCGATAAATGTTAACATTCAAGCTTATGAGTACTCATAATATGCACTGTGATGCATGTTAACATAATTTACATCATGGTGATGTATATCAATGTATGTTAACATTCAAGCTAATGAGTACTAATAGTTTGCACTGTTATGCATCTTAACATAAGTTTACATCGTAGTGATGTATATTAATGAATGTTAATATTCATGAAAATTATTACTAATAGTTTGAACTGTGATGCATGTTAACATAAGTTTACATCGTAGTGATGTATATTGATAAATGTTGACATTCTAGCTGATGAGTACTCATAATATGCACTGTGATGCATGTTAACATAATTTACATCATGGTGATGTATATCATTGTATGTTAACATTCGAGTTGATGAGTACTAATACTATGCATTGTGATGCATCTTAACATAAGTTTACATCTGAGTGCTAATAGTATGCATTGCGATGCATCTTAACATAAGTTTACATCGTTGATAACAAACATTAACCAATAACATTCATCAAGATGAATATGAACTATAACATTCATTGGTAAGCGATAAAACTATAATATTCATCTTAACATAACGTTCATTTTGATAAATATTAAGTAATAAAACTCATTGGTAAGTAACAAACATTAACCGATAACATTTATTTACATGAATATGAATAACATTCATTGGTAAGTGTTATAATTTACAATTGTTATAACGTTCATTTTGATAAATATTAAGCGAATCAAAATGCAGCTTAATGCATACAACATACTAAAGCATTGTAATAAAACTATTACATCAATATCACGGTTATTATTTCTTGGGTCAGAACCCGATTTTGATTCAATCCTTCCTTTACTCGTGCAGTTCTACGTTGGAGATATTTGTGTAATGTCTTGGGCGTCTGGGTGAAGAATTATGGGTACCCCTGTATTAACAATGAATCTTCTCCACCATAACAAATGAATATCAATGTAACTGCGTTCTCTACCACTACCATTGTCAATCCAACCAACCAATACCATTATATGTCAACAATAAGCAAATGTTGAAAATCACAAAAAAATGAAGATACTCAAAAGTGTCGAACGTTTCATATATATTTACCAAACCCATTCCCATCAACATGGCAGTTGATCCCATCATTATCTCTCAGTTCTATTATTAAACTATTACAAAAATCACAACACAAGTTCCGGTAATAAGTCCACCTAGAAGTGTGTTCATGAATAAAACTGCACCTAAACAATCATAATACGCAACAAGTGTTTCCACACCAGTGGATTGAAACAACTCACATGCTTCTTTTGCTGAGTGATTAATTAAAGCTTTTCCTATAAATTGCAGTATGAAGTGAAAACAGATATATGATTTGACATCTTAAATCAACGTAAAGAAACACCGATTTACTATACAAAATAATGAAACTATGCACATGCACCTATTCATGGTTGTTGAAGAAACGAAAAAGGTTCTCCACTAGATGAAATAGGAAATCAACACAGCATACTAGACACTTATTATTCAGAATTTTGTCCTGAATCCCACAATTTGAAATAAAAAAACAAGTTATAAGTTATACTACGATTGTAAAATACGAGAGAGATCCATGAATTATATGATTATAAACTACAAGTAGTGTGATGTACCTCCCATTGCAGTGTTCAAATAGCAGTGGTGAAAAGAGAAACATAATAGATGCTTTCAAAAGAAGTCGTTACATCATTTTGTAAATATCGAAGCGGGTTTCGAAGCAATGATGCCACCTCTCGACCATCGTGGATAAGCACAGGTAACACCATACCCAAAACTATAACCTAAGAAAGTTTACAAAGAAGCATCCCTTTCCAACACAAACTCACCGAGATAATCGCATATCAAATTTCCAATATTCTAACATGCCATCACATAAAAACCACTGTCACAGTTATTATTGCTAGAACAATCTACCACTATGATCTCGGTCTTACTATTTTGAACCTTGTGGACTCTTGAGAAGAAGCTTTCAAAAACAAAGAAAACACCATAACTTGTGGGCATTTTAGATCAGCATATGAAAAATTTGACAAATTGAACATATACTTAGCAACTCAACGTAAAGTCAGCTTGAACGCATACTCTATCAACCAAAAAGTAAAGGTTGTTAGATGAATCTTAAACACAAAATTAGCACCTAGTAACACTTGATCAACAACATCAGCATGAGAACTCTCACATTCATCATGAATACCATCTTTAGCACGTTTATAATCAGCTTTATACATCAACTTTGAGTAATCTATTTTTCATTATATAGATATAACATAATTAACATTAAGTGTCTAAAACTAATATTCATCATGGTGAACTTTAACCTCAACCTCAATCATATGTGTTACACATTTATAAAACAACTATCAATAAAAATAGATTTTACGTTATATAGATCCTAAATTTACCATTCATTCATCTAAAGCTACCAATTCATCATATTAAGCCCAATTTACCTATGGTATAATAATAATTATCTTATATTCACCTTTTGTTCAACCTTTTCCAAAACTTTAATGTACAGAGATGCTAACGAAGAATCGATGACTACGAAAATTAAGAAATCTATTCATAAAACATGTAATTGTTAATTTTCTTACCTTTTCGTTCACGCTCGATTTCACATTTGTCTTCTCAATTTTCTTTCGCGTTTGTATTTTCAGCCGGTTAATAGTAGCATCAACGACCATCGTATTTTTGATTTAAGCGATCGATCACTCATGAAATTCGTTCAATAATTTGTATTTGGATCGTGATTTCAACTAGATTTTAGTTTTGCCCTAATTTGTCTTGAATGAGCGTGAGTTGCATATGCCAAATTCATTACTATTTGTGAATATTATTCTTGAATGAACCTAATTATGAAATTACCTGAATGACCCTCCGCCCCTTTTTTTACATGAATGAATCTGACGGTCCAGATTTACTTCCCTCTTCCCTCTATTTTCTCACTTCCCCCTTATCACTACCCTATATATATATATATATATATATATATATATATATATATATATATATATATATATATATATATATATAATGGACGTACCAAAATTATTAAACGGTACGTATCACAATTTATCAATCGATCCGCATATGATTGATAATGATTCACACTGTAAAACTAACTAATCGAATGATCTAAATTATTAGGAGATACTAACGTTTCAATGTTTTAATACTATTGGTTGAATTTTAGTAAATAAATGAAATTTTGATAAAGATATACTTGGTTTATTTTGTATTAACATTTCTTATTAAATGAAATAAAAATAAAAAAAATTCTAATTTTTTTTACATTCAATGGGTCGACCCATCTATTAATTTAGTTAGACCTTGGATCGGATCATGATCCTAACTAATGGGCCACCCAAACCCATGTAAATGAATCTTGTGACCCATTGGATCTTGTTCCGCCCCGCCCCGCCCCGCCCACAAGCCTAGATTGATACTCTAAACTTTTAGGTGTAAGAGTACCCTAAACTTATACGGAGTATAAAGATATACGTACTATAGTACCGTAAACTTGGTAAAGTGATATATTTTGAGCTAGGAAAATGATTGGTGTACCTAATTATGTAGACCTAAATCTTAGCCTAAAAATGTGACTGGTAGATGTGAAATATTGATTGGATGAGATCAGGAGAGAGAAAAAAAACAACCAATCAGATAAGTAGGTCTATTTTTAGGTCTATGTAATTAGGTTTATTTAGCATTACTCTTTGAGCTATTGACTCACATCACTTAGCTAACTCGGTCACATGCATCTCACGTGACTTTGCTTTCCTTTGCTTTCCTTTAAAAATCTAACCCGTTCTCTATTTCTATAAATAAGTTAAGGAGGGATACCAATCTACGGAGTATATTTTATCCTAAAATAAATACGTTTGCACTATGTACAAAGTTGTTATATCTATACTCTAGTATAGTCCAATATCTTTATAGATGTTTTGTTCTTGGTTAAATCTAAAACACCTTATCAATTTGCAAAACACACCCTTGACACAAATCCAATATTAATTATAAAATTATAATAAATTTCATACTTACGAGTTGTGGATACTTAATAAGTAGCGTTTAAATTGTTCGTCTAAATAAGTTAACTTTCTGTTTTACTTACTGAATTCGTTTAACGTTGTCCGTATTTCAATTCCGTTGACTATTACAAAGAATGATCGAATTGATGCTTCAAACTTCTGAAACTTTCTTTGAGATCAAAATGTAGATGAATAACCTTATAATGAAACAGCTAAATCATCGAAATTAGTTGAAAATGCAGTAATCAAATTGCTAAATCATTCTAATATCCGATCATTAACTTTTTAAACAAATTGTAACAAAAAAAATGTAGCAATTTGTTCGAAGCCGTATTCAAAATTAAAAGATTTGATAGGCACGGAGAATCGCTGATGTTTTTTTGATATTGCCAACCTTCAATGCAAGTTTCGTCACTAATTTTAGGCGTCCTTGCTCTGCAAATCGGCTTTTCTTTTACGTTTTTCAATCCTTTTTTTTTTTTTTGTAAAATATCAAATCTCACAAAAATACTAAAATTAACAAGCACAATAGATTCAGCCCTAAAATGATGTGCTAAATAGAAACAAAATAAATAAATGTGGCGATTTGTTCGAGGCCGTATTCAAAATTAAGAGATTTGATAGGCACGGAGAATCGCTGATGTTGTTTTGATTTCGCCAACCTTCAATGCAAGTTTCGTCACATATTTAGGCGTCCTTGCTCTCCAAATTGGCTGTTTGTTTTATTTTTGTTACTTATTGTAAAATACATGTATATATGTTCTTATGGAACAACATAACCAAATAACAAATTGAAGGATTAATTAATTAAAACTAATAACGGAGAAGAATTTAGCCCTAAATTATTATTGAACTGAATAGGAAAGATGAAGACGACGATACTGACCGAATGCTTATGTGGTGAGGTTATATAAGGCTAGTAAAACCCTAACCCTAATTATTGGACCGGATAATAAGCTAAAGAATACCGTAAGCCCAAATGTTATGAGCCCATCTTCATATGACATAATACAGGCCTGGTATCCAATAATGGAATTTGGTCGTGCTCGATTTTAATATTTATTAATATTGGCAAACATTATACTTTATTGATTGATAATAATATCAATTTTCATAGCTAATTAACATTTTTTTAATCAGTTAAATTGTTACATTATATATTATATATATGCTCTCTGATCAAGCGTTAGATTACCCGAGTGCGATTATAATTTTGAGATTAGGAAGGAGTTGGATATAACCCTAACTTGGTCAAGCTCTATGATTTTAATCTGAAAACTTATTACTCTACAATTGTTGTTATAATCCTAACTTGGTCAAGTTGAGTGGTAAAATTCGATGATGAATTTGCAGTGAATGGTTGGAAGATTTGTGTAAGTGAGGTTTGATTGCATGAATAGTAATTCATTATTTCTAGCTTTTTATAGCCCAGTGCATGATCCGTTGGGGTGGATGGGCCTGGTGAAGCCATTGTGCTTAGCCCAATGGTCATTGACACATGGGCGAATGAGGGCGAGGAGCAGACAGTGAGGTTATCTGTCGTATTTTTGACTTATTGGGCTACCAACAAGGATGTAGGACAACTGGGTTGGTAGCTTGTCTTATCGAGTAGCCAATGGGGTGGGAACAGGGCTGGATCAGGAAGTTCTCACGCTAACATAAAGTTATACGGAGATGCACTCATGTCAGAGAATGTCTGGGCGAGGGAGTGCATGCTCTTTATGTGCCAGTAGTGTGCTGACGGGATAACCCTCGCCAGGTTAGCCTCCTAAACCCAGAGTTGTCCTCAAAGGTATTTTTCCTAAGTTAGCATGCTCAAGGTCGAGCTTAGTAGAATAGCCATCCTTACGGCTGTAGAGGAGCACAGATGGGCTTTAGCCCGAGCCCGGGTCTAGAAAAAGCCCGAAAAAGCCCGAAAAAGCCCGGCCTGGCCCGAAAGTCCCAAAGGGGCCTGAAATTATTCCTGAAAGCCCGGTCCGACCCGGGCCCGGGCCAGGCCGGGCTAAGCCCGAAAAAAGCCCGAAGCCCGAAAGCCCGAGCTTTTATGAGATAAAGCCCGGGCTTTTTCATGAAAAAAGCCCGATCCTATATTATTTGATATGTTTTTAATATTTATATTTTGAGTTTTTACTTATATAATATGTATATAACATATATATTGTTTTTACAAAAATTATCTTTCATATATTATGTAACTTATACCTTTTGAATATGCAAAGTTTTCAATTCATTAAGTACGTATACGAGTATATATTCATTTTATCGATAGATTCTTAAACTACTACGATAATATCTTATATACATTATAGTTGTATATTATAAAATACAACGTACAATAACTCATTTTACCCCAATAGATACAAAATTAGTAGTTATATAGTACTAAAAATGTAATAAATAATTAGTAACAAACAAAATTAAAATTAAAAAAAAAAGCCCGAAAAAGCCGGGTCCGGGCTTTTAAAAGCCCGGGCTAAGCCCGTTTAGCCCGTTCGGGCCTTAGTAGGCCTAGTTTTTTTGTTAAAGCTCGGGCTTAGCCCGGCTCGGGCTTTTTTAGGCCAGGTCTAAGCCCGGCCCGGGATTTGTGCATCTCTACTTAGGGGTAGGGGTGGCAATTCGGGTTGGGTTAGGTTGGTGAGTTCGGGTTCTCGAGTTGGCGGGTCAGAACTGGTCAACCCAAACCTAACCTGAATTTATAACCGGGTTGAATATTTTAACCTAACCCAAAACATGATAACTCTGACCCAACCCGAGTAACTCAATTTTTAATCTAGTCAGCAGGTTTTCAGGTGATTATTGAATTTTCAAGTCGGTTTCGAGTCACTCTGATCAAATGGGTCACATGAGTAAATCTTTTAAATAATAATAGCTAATCATTTATAAGCATAAAATGCTTATAACATCCAAAAGTAATCATAATACATATTATATTCATTTGGATTCGTTATCAAAACATCATTTATTCACAATTTATACCAAAACACATATGTATGATAGTAAATGAAAATGTCCAAATTATGTGTCATATTTAAATTTAAATAAATTTACAGTGATATTAAAAGAATTTTGGGTTGTCGGGTTTTAACCCAAAAATTCATTTGCCAACCCAGACCCAACCCGAAAAAATATCAGTTTGTCGAGTTTCGAGTTGACAGGTTGGCGCCTTAAAAATCCTGACCCAAATATTATTATATTCGAGTTGGGTTCATGTCGAGTTTCGAATCGAGTCAAAAATTACCAGCCCTACCTAGGGGTATACTAGGGGTGGTTACACCGTTACTATCTTTTTTTTTTCCTGGTTATTATTCATTGGTGACTAAATATTTATGTTGAATGACAAAATCGTAGTAATTATCAAGTTAGTCCAAACAAATTGGTACAGTGATTAGGATCTTCCGATCTTGCATGCACATAATAAAAAAATATTCAAAGGTGTAAACATATAGTCCATAGTCCATCATTAGCGGACGATGACTTGAAAGCACACCCATGAAGGTTCGCGATTAGTGTGAGGAAAGCACAAAAGAGTCAAATGAGGTCCACAACAATTACTTTGAAATTAATATAATATGTTCACTTTTGTGCAAATTCTACTTTATTGTCAAACTAAACCAAATGTCAATGAGCCGCCAGATTTGCAGGCACACTTTATATGTTTATGTCAATCACGGCAAGGCAGAGTTCACAAGCTAGACCTCCAAATTACCCTTTTTTTAAAAAAAATTGAGTTATATAAAATATGGGCGGTTAAATTGCTACAAAATTTGTACGCAGTATCTGTTTTAGCATCTTTTCGTTATGTTTTTGACAATTAAATTTATTAAGCGCAGTTTATCATGTATAACTTTTACCTTGAAGTTAATTAAATATTACTTGTTTCCATTACTTGCTTCTATGCCTTTAAGCTCAAGCGAGTCTTAAAAACATTTTTGGCTGATAAACTAATGATAAATTACTTAATTTTATATCCCTATTTTCAGTATCTCATGTTAAGTTATCTTATACGTAGTATTTTTTTTTTTTTTTTTCATACAAAATGTTCATTAGCATTTCTCTATTCTGATGTATGTGACTCCAGAATGATACAAAGTTTGTTTTACAAAATTATGTGGCGTAAAAGGGTGGATCAAAAGATACATATACGTCATGCACTATGTCATTTTTTCTTCTAGACGCATCATGTGTTGCATATAGTGTATATATATATACGTCATACATCGTGTCACACGTTTGGGAACTACTATCCATACCAATTATTTTTTTAAAATTATATTTTCTGTCATTTATTCCATCACTCTTATCTGTAATTTTCTGTACTTTTTTCTTATTTTTTATTTAAAAAACGATATAGTGAGTAGACAAAATTGGTATGGATAGCAAAAGCCTTTTTTGTAGGTTCACGTTGGTCGAACAACAAAGTTAAGGTAATGTATTTTATTAAACCAATGATACTAGAAAGTACTCGTAGAAACTTTTACGAATAAAGAATTAGCTAGATACGTTGGGTTTGGGAATGACTGTTATACCCTCAAAGATCTACCATAAATAGTACATCATCCCTCAACAGTCGACAAGAACAATACAGTCCACAAGAACAACAAACCGAACAAATGGCAAAACAAGAAGAATTGATTCTGCTTGATTTCTGGGCAAGTATGTTTGGTATGAGGGTAAGAATTGCTCTTGCTGAAAAGGGTATTCCATATGAATACAGTGAGCAAGATTTAAGGAACAAAAGCCAGCTTCTTCTAGACTCCAACCCGGTTCACAAAAAGATCCCGGTTCTCATCCATAACGGGAAGCCCATCTGTGAATCCAGCATCATCGTTCAGTATATTGATGAAGTTTGGAATGATAAAGCTCCATTGTTTCCTTCTGATCCCTACGATAAAGCTGTTGCTAGGTTTTGGACCGACTTTATTGATAAAAAGGTAATTTTGACTTTTCTTGACTTTTTCTACTTTATTGTTGAAAATCTTATCTTATTGTTTAGGATGTGAGTTTGTGGTTTAGATTTGGGTTGTTGACTTGTTGTTATTCTTGTTCAAATGATTGCATAGTCTTGATTTTTGGTTGTCACACATCTTTTCCAATTTTTGTTAATCAAATCAATTTTTATACTCGTATCAGTTATGTAGAAAATTTTTTAATTTGGGATTCATATTTCATGTAAGGGTCTATTTAACCTTTTTGGTACACATGTGGCTAGAGACAAGTCTTAAAATTCATACTCAACCACTGATTCAAGGGAGAGTTACTTTGCACTATCATGGTGTAGTTTCATTGCAGAAAGTGAATGTTCGTTAAAATCTTGTATAATAATGGGGGGCTTATTTTGAAAGCTTATTTGCTTATACTCCGTACTAAATAAGCTCAACTTTTAGTGTTTGTGATGGCTTATTTGCTAAGCTTATTTGATTATTCAGTAGGGGATTTCAAAGGTTCAAAATAAGCTTCCAAATTTTTAGCTTATTTGCTTATAAGCAATACGCCTTAAAAAATTAAGCTCCTCAAACAATCCCAGATCAACTTGAAGTCTCTTTGCAACTGAAAAAGATGTCTCTTTTTGGATTCTATTCTGAATTTATATATACCCCCTTCATTGATGAGAATGTTATAGGTGCTTATGTAATCTTTTATCTAACTTAATGGTATGGTAATGTAGCTCTACCTAATTGGGAGGAACTTGTACACAACAAAAGGGGAAGAACACGAAGCAGCTAGGCAGGAGTACATAGATTGCCTTAAATTGCTTGAAGTGGAGCTTGGAGACAAACCTTACTTTGGAGGTGAAAGTTTAGGGTACCTTGACGTATCTTTCATCCCATTTTATGCATGGTTTAAAGCCTATGAGACCTATGGGAAAATCAACTTTGAACAAGAGTTCCCGAAAATGATGAATTGGGGTAGAAGGTGCATTCAGAACAAGGAGAGTGTGTCTAATACTCTCCCTGATGGGCAAAAGATCATAGAATTTGTTCAGCTTATGAGGAAGAGGTTTGGTATCGATGAATAGAAATTACGGCATATGGACAGAAAATACTTAGATGTGTTTTTCTGGAAATAAGGATTTTCGCACTTGTACTCGTATTTGTTCTACTTTCAGATGTAGTTGTTGCTATGTTTACGTTCTCAATTTGCATATTTTCGACATTAATGGTTTGATTAATGTCATGTAATAGTATTTTCTACCTCGTTTGTTTTTGTATTATGCATACCGATGAATTGTGATTTTTTATAAATTATAATTTGAATTCATGATTACATTTAGAGAATATGGTAACAAATGAACTTATGTTGTTTTCATTAGTTGGATAACTTCTTTGTTATTAACTGATTAAACAACGATAATAAATTCACGTTGTATATACAAAAAGCCTCCAAAAGTTACCATGCATCGTACAGGTTTCAACCTAGTATATTC
Source organism: Helichrysum umbraculigerum (assembly GCA_949592205.1). Classification (NCBI taxonomy): domain Eukaryota; kingdom Viridiplantae; phylum Streptophyta; class Magnoliopsida; order Asterales; family Asteraceae; genus Helichrysum; species Helichrysum umbraculigerum. Next base: position 24,760,904 of record CATIUR010000005.1, read on the forward strand.
TATATATATAAAACATAGTTATTAATATCCAAGTGTTCATAAATTGCTATTTTGGAGGATAAAAAAATCCCTCAAATTCTCAAAAATCATTGAACTAAGAAAGTCAGATAACGATATTACAACATGATGATATAACGAGAGTATATATATATATATATATATATGCACACACTGCCACCATGTACACCCCAATCACCATTGATCACCACCTATGCAAAGACACAACTGTGAATATGAGCAAACACAACCCAAACATCAATGGCAAAACAACAAGGTGAAAGTAAACTACCACAATTAAAATTGGTCAAGACAACATATACAAACTTACAAATGATAAATAATGTGTTTATAATTTATAAACCAATTGTAAACCCTTGGATCTTGAGACACAAGTTATAGTATATGGTCTTGAGCTTGATAGTCTTCGAACACGTGTACATTTAAAAATTAAAATTATGCTTTAAAAACTTGAGTTCGACAACCTTGCAAGTGGACTTGAACCCGATAGATGTGCAAAGAACTGCCTTTGAGTGAGCCACAATGAAATCAACATTTATGAGGCGAGGCTTATATGTTTGGAATCAACTCTGTCAACGTAATACCTGCACGCTTATGGTTTTGTATTGCAATACCTATTAATCTTCTCAGCTCTTCAAGGTTCTTTGATGATGTTTATGATGGCCTGGTGGTGTATCCATGGTGACCTTGAACACTACCACGTCAAGAAAGATAAGGGTACTTAATCAAGAGCTTGAACCATGAATTTGCACACAATGTATCTTTAAGTGTAAAACTCCTGCATTTAAATAAAAAAAAAAACAGATAACTATTGTAAAAATAAAACCTTTATACTCGAATTACACTAAAGTTTAGAAAAAGAAAATACTCCGTAACATAGAACCCAACAAAGTACCCATATTTGTTACCCAATGCACCAGACCCACCCATTTTGCCACATCTACTAATAACTCATAAACAAACAGTTTGACAATGCAAACAAAGTTTGTAAATATATACACATTAAACAGTTAATACCTATATTTAACGGGAAAATATTGTTAGTTCAGTACAGTCCCACCATTTTTGACAAGCATTAATATTCTTATAAACATTACATACATGCACTATATATCTTCACCCAAAATTGAAAACTTTTCAATCACTCAGATCGTGACACCAGCATAACAAGAAACCTTATGAGATCAGTTTCCATTTAGGGTGTAATCCCAGAAAACCAGATTACTGTGTTTGGTGCTAGTATTATAGTAGTGATTCCAGAATCAAGATGACACAAATGACAGCATACACATCAGCAACCATATATAGAAGCTCTTCAGCTCTATTAATCAAATCTCTAAAAGCCTCTGAATCAGAACTGTGTGATAGGTAGACATAGAACTATTATATCAAGGAATGATTTGTAATCCTTTAAGCTCTTGATACACATCAACTTAAATTGCCTTGTCCCTCATTAGCATATGAAAACATTATGTGTTTAGCTATAAAGGGTTCCCTGTTTAGCTTTTTACGAGAGGTCGTGTCTCAACGGTTTAGTGTTTAGCTGTTTAGAAAATACGTGTTTAGCTTTTAGAATGCTTATGTGTCAAGAGCTTACTTTTTTAGAAAAGTCCTGGGTAGAATGTTTAGAAGAATATCTATAAATCTCATTAAAGTTCTATCACTTTTACCATGCAACACCAGATATTTCAAATATCGATCATACGCTATAGTATGATGTCGTAAACTTATAACTACGATGAACTCAAGTTTTTCATTAGCATCTGAAAACCAAAACAAACTAAATTCAGGAATCGTATAAATAAACAAACTACTTATCACAATGCAAATAGGTTAAAGGATTTTTCTAAACATAGCCCTTAAGGCTGCTATTAATACGCTTGAAAGTCTTGTACAAAAAAATAACCACCTCCTGGAATTATTATTTAACTGTTAGGTACAACACTTTTAAGCACACTAAGGACAGCCCTAAGGGCAGTTTTTAGAAAAATCCTAATGATTAGAAAATCATCCCAAATCTCAAAGACTAAAAATCCAAATTTATCTTATCTACAAAAACTAATGTTATTTTTAAAATACATACCAAGTAAACCTTACTCAACTCATTGCAGTCCGAAATCAACAATACGACTTTATCAATGGCACTATTTAATACTCAAAGTAACTCAATTCCAGATTAAGATTGAGGTCAGGCCGCTTTCATTTTTAAAAATTATTTTATTGACTTTATCAACCAACTTCATTAACTCCATGCACATACACAATGCACCTTGTGTCAACAATATGCCACAAACATATGAGACTTGCAAGCTCATCATATAATAGTAAACTACCAAACTTATTAATTATGATTCTCAAACCGAAACCAATATGATCTGGACTTGTTAGTGATTAAATAGACACTTAAATTACACAAACAAAGAATTCAATTCATATACAACATAAATCATGATTCTCAAACCAAAACTTATATTAGAGATTAAATAAATCATAGAAGGTGAATTAGTAATAAAGCGCCCAACAACACATAACCACATTACATTTAGTCAGTTGCATAAGGTTAGTAAAATAAATTAGACTAGTTTTTATCAGCAATAGTATTGTTAATCATTCTCAATAAAAAAAAAAACTTAAAAGATAATAAAAAACAACAAACTATAAATTTTTTGTAAGTTGACACAACTCCATTTTGACCACTAATCAACCCACACATTTGAACCATAATGCTAGCTTTGAATCTTACACTCTAGAGACCAGAGCAGGTTCGAAATTTAAACCTATCCTCATTATCATGGGAGTTTATCTTAATGTATCAAGAAAAGTGATTGGTAGTCTGGAGAAATGGGATGAAATGAAGCTTCTGATAAAGATATTAACATGAACAGAATACCTCTTTTGTAAACTTGTGATTTTTGTCATGAGTACACAACCTTGAAAGCTTGTCCTACATAGTGTCAAAGCAATCTCCTCCGGGCCAAGTTGCTGAAAATATATAAAAAATAAAAAAATAAAAAAAAAATCCATCATAGTGCTAGATCTTCATCAAAACCAACAAACGTTGCTGCAACTATTATATATAAATCCCAGATTATTCTTCCAATCATAACCGACATAATTCCCCTATTTTTAAGGTTAACATAACTTCTGCATTGACCAATTTATATCCATGTTGCCATTAAAATAACAGGAATACCAACTTATTCATCTGACACATCGACATGGGTTGCATACAACAAATGATCACCAATCTGTAGTCAAAATATATAGTCATTCTAACCGATCACTTGCAACTTACATTGGACCAATAATGTCATTGTCCTAAATTACTAACTATTCATTTTCAAGCTTGTAATATGACAGCCAGTTAAAATCGAAATTATATGAAATAAAGTGCACACTTAATTTAAAATAGATTTACTAAAACTACATCAATTATGCCTGTGGCTTTGGGGTTGCAAGACCAGTAACACTACTCCTATAATAGTTACATTAGTCTTCAACTTTTTATTGTATCTGATCATCCTTCGTTCGCTTCTTCTTTTAGCTGAAAATTCATACTTATACACGTAAGATGTGGCAATATATGCCGTTATGGTCAACTTGAGCAACGTGTTAGCATGGATTAAGAACTAAATGGGTCATTCTTATGTGTATTACACGTCTCAATATGGGTGGCTCTGGCTGAGTTGGCTAACACTTTCTATGATGACCCGTTTTGACCTGATACTTTTCTGACCCATTCTTACAACCACAAACTAAACATTTAGTACATTAACCATAAACGAAACAATTTGACCCGTTACCCAGCCTCAATTAATATTTAAAGTATAATTTTGATCAAGCATATTGTACTACCAGGCAATAGACAGATCTGCCCTTTTAATCCATTACTTCACCTGAAGAAAGAATGCTTCATTAATGACTGTAAAAATCGTATGGATGAACATTGTTAGGCTGTATACAAGCAGATAAGTAAACATGACTACATGCTTTACGTGGCAGACTGGCAGTGTGACCTGCATAGGAGCTTATTTGATCAAATACTAATTTCCATTAATATTAAATTCCCTGTAACTCCAATTAACTACATGAAATGGCAAACCATTTACAAAAGACAACAAAGCTAACGAACAATAAAGAACTTGTATCTTGACATATCACATATGGTATACAAATGTTAATTTATTGAAAAAGAAACATCACCTTTCTATAAACCAAGTCTGTAGAGTAATTTCATTCTATAGAATCAAGCCTTCAAAGCACGTATAAAAAGTTAATTTTGTGAGAAATTTGCTTACAATATTATGCAAGAATTTCTTATTAAGGGTCCCAGAAGACAATGCATAACCTTGGAAGCACCTTTCTTAGCATTGATGTAATGTGCACCACCTTCTACAAGGTAACTGAGGTAATCACCCTACCAAAAGGACATTGTTAAGCAAATTAGCAGTTTATATGCATTAACGTTGAGCACCAATAAAACCATGATAAGCAACATACACATTGATTTGTAGCATTTAGCTTTTCAGATCATGGATGCCCGAAAATATATTTTAAGCTTTTAAATTAACATCGAAAAGTATAGAGATTAAAAGTGTATAAGACTCTTGTCACAGCAAAGTACCAATTCAACATTAAATAACATAAGGATCATAAAGAAGAAGAACACCCTGTACCTTCTTGCCCTTTACCATATCCATTGATGTTCTAGCATATCTGCATATAAGAGGCAAGAGTGAAGCCATCTACGCCGTTTGTAGATTGTTGCCCCCAAACAGTTTACATAGTCACTTCATCAAACACCTGGTTGGCGCATACAAACAAAGGAAAGTTGCAAGCAATTTTGTGACACCCGGTCAAAAAGGGCCAAAATTAGCGGCCAATTTAAACTTTAATTACTCGTACTCGGCACGTGTTAAAACAAATCTAAATGAACGCGAAAATATTTTTGAATAATTATTTATTTGAAAGTATTAAGTGAACAAAGAGAAATAAAAAGTGAAACAAAAGTATTTATACGTTTTATATATAACGTATCGTACGTGAACAGAAACAAATACAAAATGTATCCAAAGGTCAAAATAATAAAAATTATATTTTCTTATTCATAATAAAGTATTTGAGGAAATACTTCAAAATATAATTACGAAATTTGAATGTAAATTGGCACACAATTGGACCCGTACCTAAAATTAACGGGTTAAAAACCTAAACAATTACAACTACATAAAAATCTGGGAGACACCCACGTACACCCACCATCCCTCTTTTTGAAAATAAATCACTGAACCATTATAATATACATATACTCTCGTTCCCTATCATCTCATTCACCAACCATCAATAATACACAAAAACACTGTTCTTGTTCTCTGGTTTGGAACGACACAGAAGAAGTAGCAGCAGTAGCGAAGGAAGTGAAGCAGGAGCAAGATCAAATACAAAACCATCTCCACCTCCTTCAAAACCTTCAAACTTTCAAACCTTCATCATCTCTATATCATCTCATCGATTATCTTGATCATCATCTAAACCTACCTCCTCCCTCTCGGTTACCACCACCGCCGGCCACCACCATCTTCGGACACCGCCACCACCGACTGTCACCAACCGTTTACCATCACAACCGGCAAGCAGTAGCAGGTTATCGTATCATCATCACCATCACTGTGCCTCGATCATCATCACCATGACACCACCAACGCCGGACGCTACCACCATCTCGGCTCATCACCTTCATCGTGAGCCATCCCCTGTTTCTTTTTGGTTACTTTGTGTTAATGTTAATATATATATATATATACCATGTATGTATATTTATATGTTCACTGTGTTTAAAATTCCATGGTTAAGTTTAGGAATTTGGAAGGAATTAAAGAGTTAATAATACATATATATAATATTATGCAAAATATTAACACAAACTGGATGCTAGCTCAGTGGTTTGGTTCGTGGTTGTTTATGCCAAGGGTCAGGGGATCGAATCCCCCTTGACCCATTTTTGATTCCATTATTTTTCTATAAACATAAACACATATATATAACAAATTCAAAAACGTAACTAATAATTTAGTCTGGGTAAATAATGTTAAATACAAACTTTTTACCAAATTAAATTTACACAACATGTGTATAATTATATGTTTACATTTGAACTAAATAAAATGTAAATGAGTTAAACGAATTAAGCTTAAAATGTTTATTATGATATATACATATTTATACGATTTACACACGAAAGCGTTTATGATTTTCTAAGTATACGATAAATTAAAAACTTAAGATAATAATTTGGAATTATTATTTTAAATTCGAAACTTGACGGTTTACATATTTTACAAACTTAAAACACGGATACGAAAGGAAACTTTGGGCATAATACAAACAAAATACATGTCAATAAATATAGATTATTAAAACCTCAAAGTACTTATACGATCCTTACATATTTAGGGTATTAGGGAACTCTATTGGACGACAAGTGTGTTCAGGACTACTTGCATTCAAGGTGAGTCTCACGGCCCCATTTTTTTACTGTTTACTGTTTTTAAATTCGGGGGAGATGCAACACAAATTGTTTTAGTGATCACAAGTTATTCGGTTAGTTAATTTAATTATTAACTTGTTCATTGTTTCGGTTATTATTGTCGGTATTGATTTTCATTGTACGGTATATGCACGAGTGTTTTAATTCGGTAAAAGTCCTCAACAGTGTATGATTCATTAACTTAATAAGGCGCGATTACTAAAGGATAGTACTATCATAGGAGTGACGTCCCCGTCCGGGTTGTTGGCTACAACCAAGTTAAAAACGGGCACTTTAGTAATTGTTACGGGTGTATCACCAAAACGGGAGGCAAAGATCGGGTTATGCTTTGAATCATAGCTCAGTGCAATATTTGTGTCGGTTATATCATGGTTCGGAAACCTTAATAGGTTATATCATTGTTCGGTTATATTGCTTATCATTGTTCAGTTTACATTGTTTAATTATCGTCGGATAATCATGTTGATCACATCAATGTTTATTTCAAACCTGTGAGATTCACCAGCTTTATAGCTGACCTTTTAGTGTTGCATTCTCAGGTACACAACAACAGTAGGGTTGTTCAGTAAGGATGGCCCGCAGGATATCCTAAGCTAGTACGAGTCGCATGCTTACAAACCTATGAAGATTTTCTTGCATTATATTTTGATAACTGTTATGTATTCAAATCTTCAGAAATCATTTTGCGAACTCATTGATATTGTAAACTTATGAACTAAAACTTGTATTACTTTTGAAATGTTATGTATTTTCAAAACGTCTCATTTAGAGTCGTTTGCTTATACTTTGGTGCTTTGATTATTGATTAGTCACGCCCCGACCCGATTCGCTTCCGCAACCCGAAATAGGGGGTGTGACAGATTGGTATCAGAGCCTAAGGTTATAGCGAACTAGGTTACATGTAGTGGGCCTAGACTATAACCGTTAGGCAGTATTCCTCATTAGATATGACTGGTTCAGTGATTTCATCATACAAGTTTAATTTAACATAGCCTAGCTAACTATGTATAATTAAATAAAGATGATGTGAGATCTGAAAGGGGTTATATTAAACAGGAATGCAATAGCTGACTCTGACCACGAGAGAACCGGGACTCATAATTGTTTTGTGCTAGACACAACTAGGCGGATATATATGTATATATGGTACATACATATATGAATAAACTATTATGTGATATAGGGATATATACATACATAGGTCTCGAATACATACTACGCTCCATGCTATTGTATATTGAAGACGTATGAATAGGCTTTATACGAGGATACTCTAGTTACCCTCTACACCCCTGTAACTGACAAACATAGCTACTTCAACGTCCTTAGATATGAAGATCGGGACTTTGGTTTCGATTACTATCACCAACCTAATTATACGCCTATAACATCTTGCAACACACTCCACTGTACCGTTCGGTAATCACTAGGAAACTTGTTAGGTTTTCACAAACCAAGCCTTATTTCGCCCATACTGTTCATAATTTCACTTTTATCCAAACAAACCTCGAATCACGATTCACAAATTCACCATATTACTTGTAAACCATATCCTGAAAACATTTGAAAACTCTCAGCCTACATCCAACCCTGTTGTCTACCGAATCATGATTTTTACCTGTGTTGTCGTATATTACAACATAAATATAGATACATATGTGATATGTCATGATTTGGTACCGACAACTTACCTATTTTCTCTTTGCTTTTGCAAGAATCATGCCGCCGAGACGAACCTACACTCAAGCTCAAGTTGACAAATTGGTTGCCGATGCATTAATTGCTGGGCAACGTCAATCTGAAAGTTCTGAAACACCACCAAACTCCAATCCTGTGAAACCTTGCACATGCAAGGATTTCCTTAGCTGCCACCCTCTAAACTTCAAAGGCACGGAAGGTGCTATTGGCTTGTTACGATGGCTGGAAAAGACTGAATCAGTCTTTCGTATCTGTAAGTGCCTAGAGAACTCAAAGGTCAAGTTCTCCACCTACACCTTTATGGATGATGCTCTGACATGGTGGAATACTTATGCTGACTCTGTGGGTCAAGACATTGCTTTGGAAACCCCTTGGGATGAACTGAAGAAAATGCTCAAAGATGAGTATTGTCCCAGGGATGAGATTCAACAACTAGAGGCCGAATTTTGGCAACTCACTACCCAAGGCAATGACATTGCCGGCTACACCTCTAGGTTTAACCAACTAGCACACCTGTGTCCATCTATGGTTAGTGAGGAATCCAAGCGTATCGAACGCTATATCTGGGGACTCCATCCGCAAATCCAAGGGATGGTGACTTCGTCCAACTCTCCTACGTTTCATGGTACTGTGCGTATGGCACACAAACTGATGGCACAGATTGTTCGCCAAGGAACATCTGTTGTCAAAAGTACTGGAAATCACTCCGGTGATAACAAGAGAAAACCTGAGGGAAACCCTGACAATCAAGGTCCGGCTACCAAAAAGCCTGCAATCATCAAGGCCAACACCTCTGGATCTGAAAACAAGAAGGAGTACAATGGAACCAAACCCTACTGCTCAAAGTGTAAACGCCACCATGACGGGCCTTGTGGCACCCCCTGTGACAAGTGCCAGCGTTATGGTCATTCTGCTAAGGATTGCCGAGCGAAAGCCTGTTTCGAGTGTGGAACTGTAGGGCACTACAGGAATGACTGTCCAAAGCTGAAGGACAAAAATATCAACCCTGCTCGAGGAAGAGCCTACGTACTCAGAACTAGGGAAGACGACCAGAACCCGAGACTCATTGACTTGCTCAACACGGGTATGCTCACTCATTAATGACCTGATTGCTTTTACACTGTTTACATGGATAGATATTACTTGCTGCTTGATATCTTTTATGTTTTCCCTAGATTCTAAGTGCACAATAGAGCTAGGGAAAAACGACAAGTTAGTTCTATAGTTTCTTTATGAGATGAAGTTTAGCTTACATATGTATAGGAATAACATATCCTACGGTGTGTATACCGGAAAACATGCCGGTTAACTTTTATACACTGGGTAACATTCCCCGTAAAACTAATGTATGCTAAATTTAGTTTCTATAGGAGACTAATAGAGTCTAGTTTACGCAACGATCCTACTGACTATTACAAACTGTATGAACACAGTAAGACTCACTGAATTCGGTGGATTGGTCATCCAAAACAAAGTAACACTTGCTAATACGGGACGACCTGGTCAAGTAGACATAACGGTCGGGTAGAATTCGGACCTCTCCATTTCTTAAATAATCGGTAGGTCAAAGCCTAACAAGGGGAGAGGACATGGATAAATCGGATGTCTTAGTATTAGACATATCACATAGTCGGCCTTAGAAACACGCGGATCTAGGTTTCACTTGAATTTCGGGACGAAATTCTCCTAACAAGGGGAGAATGTGACACCCGGTCAAAAAGGGCCAAAATTAGCGGCCAATTTAAACTTTAATTACTCGTACTCGGCACGTGTTAAAACAAATCTAAATGAACGCGAAAATATTTTTGAATAATTATTTATTTGAAAGTATTATGTGAACAAAGAGAAATAAAAAGTGAAACAAAAGTATTTATACGTTTTATATATAACGTATCGTACGTGAACAGAAACAAATACAAAATGTATCCAAAGGTCAAAATAATAAAAATTATATTTTCTTATTCATAATAAAGTATTTGAGGAAATACTTCAAAATATAATTACGAAATTTGAATGTAAATTGGCACACAATTGGACCCGTACCTAAAATTAACGGGTTAAAAACCTAAACAATTACAACTACATAAAAATCTGGGAGACACCCACGTACACCCACCATCCCTCTTTTTGAAAATAAATCACTGAACCATTATAATATACATATACTCTCGTTCCCTATCATCTCATTCACCAACCATCAATAATACACAAAAACACTGTTCTTGTTCTCTGGTTTGGAACGACACAGAAGAAGTAGCAGCAGTAGCGAAGGAAGTGAAGCAGGAGCAAGATCAAATACAAAACCATCTCCATCTCCTTCAAAACCTTCAAACTTTCAAACCTTCATCATCTCTATATCATCTCATCGATTATCTTGATCATCATCTAAACCTACCTCCTCCCTCTCGGTTACCACCACCGCCGGCCACCACCATCTTCGGACACCGCCACCACCGACTGTCACCAACCGTTTACCATCACAACCGGCAAGCAGTAGCAGGTTATCGTATCATCATCACCATCACTGTGCCTCGATCATCATCACCATGACACCACCAACGCCGGACGCTACCACCATCTCGGCTCATCACCTTCATCGTGAGCCATCCCCTGTTTCTTTTTGGTTACTTTGTGTTAATGTTAATATATATATATATATACCATGTATGTATATTTATATGTTCACTGTGTTTAAAATTCCATGGTTAAGTTTAGGAATTTGGAAGGAATTAAAGAGTTAATAATACATATATATAATATTATGCAAAATATTAACACAAACTGGATGCTAGCTCAGTGGTTTGGTTCGTGGTTGTTTATGCCAAGGGTCAGGGGATCGAATCCCCCTTGACCCATTTTTGATTCCATTATTTTTCTATAAACATAAACACATATATATAACAAATTCAAAAACGTAACTAATAATTTAGTCTGGGTAAATAATGTTAAATACAAACTTTTTACCAAATTAAATTTACACAACATGTGTATAATTATATGTTTACATTTGAACTAAATAAAATGTAAATGAGTTAAACGAATTAAGCTTAAAATGTTTATTATGATATATACATATTTATACGATTTACACACGAAAGCGTTTATGATTTTCTAAGTATACGATAAATTAAAAACTTAAGATAATAATTTGGAATTATTATTTTAAATTCGAAACTTGACGGTTTACATATTTTACAAACTTAAAACACGGATACGAAAGGAAACTTTGGGCATAATACAAACAAAATACATGTCAATAAATATAGATTATTAAAACCTCAAAGTACTTATACGATCCTTACATATTTAGGGTATTAGGGAACTCTATTGGACGACAAGTGTGTTCAGGACTACTTGCATTCAAGGTGAGTCTCACGGCCCCATTTTTTTACTGTTTACTGTTTTTAAATTCGGGGGAGATGCAACACAAATTGTTTTAGTGATCACAAGTTATTCGGTTAGTTAATTTAATTATTAACTTGTTCATTGTTTCGGTTATTATTGTCGGTATTGATTTTCATTGTACGGTATATGCACGAGTGTTTTAATTCGGTAAAAGTCCTCAACAGTGTATGATTCATTAACTTAATAAGGCGCGATTACTAAAGGATAGTACTATCATAGGAGTGACGTCCCCGTCCGGGTTGTTGGCTACAACCAAGTTAAAAACGGGCACTTTAGTAATTGTTACGGGTGTATCACCAAAACGGGAGGCAAAGATCGGGTTATGCTTTGAATCATAGCTCAGTGCAATATTTGTGTCGGTTATATCATGGTTCGGAAACCTTAATAGGTTATATCATTGTTCGGTTATATTGCTTATCATTGTTCAGTTTACATTGTTTAATTATCGTCGGATAATCATGTTGATCACATCAATGTTTATTTCAAACCTGTGAGATTCACCAGCTTTATAGCTGACCTTTTAGTGTTGCATTCTCAGGTACACAACAACAGTAGGGTTGTTCAGTAAGGATGGCCCGCAGGATATCCTAAGCTAGTACGAGTCGCATGCTTACAAACCTATGAAGATTTTCTTGCATTATATTTTGATAACTGTTATGTATTCAAATCTTCAGAAATCATTTTGCGAACTCATTGATATTGTAAACTTATGAACTAAAACTTGTATTACTTTTGAAATGTTATGTATTTTCAAAACGTCTCATTTAGAGTCGTTTGCTTATACTTTGGTGCTTTGATTATTGATTAGTCACGCCCCGACCCGATTCGCTTCCGCAACCCGAAATAGGGGGTGTGACAAATTTCAGTTAGAAACCTACGATATGAATTGTCACAACCACAAACCTTACATTGGAGATCATTTATGTCGTTATTTTTTCTTCTAGACGCATTATGTGTTGCATACTCTATATGTACGTCATACATCGTGTATTCGTGTCACAGTCGAACCGCAAGTCGAGAACAGAAAGTTTATTTAATAATTTAATACCCGAAAGTTAGTTTTCGAATGACTGTTATACCCTTAAAAATTTACCATAAATTCTACATCATCCCACACACTTCTTTAAACTTCCCCCAACAAGAACAACAAACAGAACAAATGGCAAAACAAGAAGAGTTGATTCTGCTTGATTTCTGGGCAAGTATTTTTGGTATGAGGGTAAGAATTGCTCTTGCTGAAAAGGGTATTCCATATGAACACAGCGAACAAGATTTAATAAACAAAAGCCAGCTTCTTCTAGACTCTAACCCGGTTCACAAAAAGATCCCGGTTCTCATCCATAACGGCAAGGCCATCTGTGAATCTAGCATCATTGTTGAGTATATTGATGAAGCTTGGAATGATAAAGCTCCATTGTTTCCTTCTGATCCCCACGATAAAGCTGTTGCTTGGTTTTGGACTGACTTTATTGATAAAAAGGTAACTTTGACTTTTTTTGACTTTTTCTGTTTATTATTGAAATCTAATTTACGAGGATGTAAGTTTGTGGTTTAGATTTAGGTTGTTGTTATTCTGGCTCTAGTGATTGCAAAGTATTGATTTTGATTGTCACACATCATTTGAAAGTGTGTTGACTAGTAATTTTCAACTTTGTTCTTGCTATTGTACAAGACTTTATAGTGATTGTAGGGTATTATACCTTATTATCAAAATTACAAACAAATCTCATGATTAATTGATATGATATCATGATAAAATTAACAAGTTTTCATGATATCTTCACTTTAGTTATATCTCATGACATCTGGAACCTATCCACGATACATATTTAGGGATACGGAACCGTACCGTACCTAATCGGTTGTGTACCGCTTTTCTTTTTGGCTATAATGTGAGTACCAAATACTGTACCAATTGAAGTGGTTTGGTACTGGTACGGTAAAAAGTGTACTATACCTGCTTGGTACTAGAAATATAACCTTACAAAAGTGAACAATGATTAGTCGTAAAAAGTGGTACAACACAAAAACATAAAATCACCTCAATACCAAACTGGACCAAATATGGTAACTTTAACAAAAACATGACAAAGAATCGTCATGTTTATGTTTTCGAAATAAAATACACAATAGTCAATATCGTTCCCAACATTGATCATAATATAACATAAATAAATAAAGTTGATAATTATGATATTAAACAAATAAAATAAACATGACCCTAAAAGATGATCTATTACTAGAGTGTCGTAAATTGTAACCATAATTTTTTATATGTTTGCTTATAAACGATATAGGTATTTTCATATTCTTTGTTGTTGATGACGACGACGATGATGATGATAATGATGATGGTGGTTGCATATTATGATGACGTTTGTAGTTGATTGTGATCCTTAGTAATTGATGATGATTAGAATTTAGGTTTTGCAAATGTTAAAAACTCACCCGTCTATATAACATGTGTTACCAACAGTGTATACATTTCTTAATAGACAATATTATCGTATAAATTATATGGGAAATGCTATTGACAGCCCTTAGGGCTGTCAATAAGAACCCTTGAACTTATTTATTAAACTCAAACTTTCCTTTATTATCAAAAATCATAATTAATACATCACATATAAAAGGAAAGTTTCAATGAATTAAATACAAAACTTCAGTGTATTAATTATAATTTTGATTATATAAGGAAACTTTGACTTCAATAAATGCACTTATTGACAGCCCTTAGGGCTGTCAATAGCATTTCCCAAATTATATAGTGGCAAAAAGATAGGACGTTATATACCGGTACCGGGTAATAAACCGGGAAAATATCGGTACCATACTGATAGTACCGCATCCAAACCAAAAGTTTATATCAGTACCGAATACCATACCATTTGAAATGGAATGGTACTGGTACGGAACCGATATGGTATAAGTACGATATTGGACTTTCGGTACCAATGATCATCCCTAATTATATTTCCATGCTAAGGGTTTAATTTGTTGAATTTTTTTTATCCAACTTCAAATAATCCCATGGTCTTATAAGTAAATAAATAAGTTGTATCATTCTCCTTAGTTTTTTTATATATAAAAAGAGCCTAACCATTTCAAATGGCCTCATAATTTGACACCTAAGCATCCTAAATAATGACATGTGGAAACCATTAAACAAATTACAACAATTTAAACATTTGTTGTTGGTTAATATACTTACATGGTTACATTTATTTTATTAGCACATGATCAATATTAAAATTACTAAGTTGTTAATTGTTGTGTTTATCAAAACTTTGAAAAGATAGATTTCTAAATGCTTAGGATTAGAATTCTTAAAAATCTTAATTAATTTGTAATTAAAGATGCTAATACATTCTTTTTTACTATTTGATGATGGTATATTATGAAGTTCATACTTTATAAAAAGATAGTATATTATCTTAAGTACTGTTATAAATATTAGCAACGGGTAGTAAGAACACGTGACTTTATTAGTTTTTAGATTTAAATATACCTTTCTACTCTTACAAACTTCACCAAGTTAATGAATAGGTTGTCATAATGTCATCCCACTCATTTTTATTCATTATATATAAGTATTTGTGTTTTTGATTGGCTTAGATATTAACGGGTCCTATTGTTTATTTTCTTCAGAGGTCCATGGGTATGAACATCCATTATATTCTCACTTTTATAAACTTCTCATAGACTTCAAGCCAGGGGCGGTACCAGAACTTTTCTTAAACGGGGGCGAATTTTGGGATTGTTACATCATCTTTTGGGTTTCGTAATGAGATTTTTTTCTTTAAGTATTACGATAAACCGAAACAAAGTATTACGATAAACCAAAAAGCTCAAACTTATGTTCAAATGAATACAACCGAACCGAAAATGAATTCGGTTTAATTCGTTCTCAACACGAAAAACCATAGTGATGGTTGATAAATTTAGCAATCCGAACGAAGCTTGTAGCTACTTGCGTTTTTTTTGCAAGTTTGTCTCTCTCGGTATTTTAAACTTTTCTACTTATATACTTGTAGATATTTATATGTATTTGAATTATTGACTTTCTTTTAAGAAAAACTATCACCTTTAAAATGTAGAGTTTAATAATCATTATTGTGATGGTACCATTTTTTATATAATGAGTAAAAGAATTGGGAAGGAAAATAATGAATTTAAAAAAAAAAAGTGATAAAATAAGGAAAATGTACCATTTATATAATGAGTAAAATTATTGGGAAGGGAACTAATGAACGAAAAAAGAAAAGTGACATAAAATAAGGAAAGGGAAAAGGCATGAAAGAAGCGGGCTAAAGACTTCAACCGGTGACTATTTACTTATTTGCTTAATAAGTAAAAGGCGGACCACTCGGCAGGTAAGCAATTGGTAATCTGTACAAACTTAATAAATATATAAACCTACTTAGTAAAATCTTTGTGTGGGCAGTGACCTACAATGTCCACACTTTGGTACCGCCTCTGCTTCACGCCATAATGTATATCCATGTACATGAACTTCCATCGATCTCTATAAGGACACCATTACGGATGGTAGTGCACACATATAAGGAGTGTGTCTTTAATTCCAGCTAAGCCATTATTTCCTAGCTGGCATCTATTAAACCTTGCATTAACTTCATTGAGGGTGTTCTTAGTGGACTTTAATCATCCGTAATGCTATGGTTATATCAAGTCCATAGCACCGTCACATCATGTCATATCATATCATCCTTTTGTAAACGAGTAATCTCTATAAACTTAATTACCCATTTACTTCTATAAACTTCTCAAAATCCATAATAAAGCCTTACTTTTTTTATTATAATATTATTCTTGATTCTTGATTACATGAGTGGTTAAAAGTGAATTGGGACCCTACATATTATATCTCTCATCCGTCCAGACACATGGACTTCCAATTGGAGACACATGGACTTCCAATTGGTTCACGGACTTGAGTTTATAAACTGAATAAGTAATTGTTTGTCGGGTTAAGTGTCTATGAGTATCCAACTCAATCTCAATGTCTATTGTGTGTATCGTACTTAAGGGTAGTATTTTTAATTGTGTTAACTCTCAATAACAGTTTTTTGATGTACTTTTTGACCTCTTTAACCCTTAGCCGGTTAACAACTAAATGAGTGACCAAAAAGCTTATACCTAGCACGCCATCTTATAAGATCGATGATATCCACAAATTTCTTATTTATTAATTATCATCATCTTCTTCCTGCAAAACCCTAACACCTTCTTCTTTGTTTGAGCCTCCAACACCATCACCATCACCGCCTGTCAACGTCCATTCTTACCGGAAAACCTTGCAACTTCCGACCTGGGAAGGTGAAGAATGATGGTTGTGGTGGTGGATCTGAAGCGACTTGTGCGCAATTCCGTTTCTTCGTTTTTGCGGAACTAAATCAGCCGCCAAACGGCCCAAAATTCTCCGATCTGCGAGTTGGTAGAGCGATCATGGTAATGGTGGTGGTCGCCGGAGCAATCTGACTTGCAGGTCACCAGAGCTCTGGTGACGTTTTCCCCATCTGTTATTATTTTCTTTCAGTGATACTCGATTCCCATATCGTTTTATATTTGATATATTTCAAATTAGTTTTCAATTTGGGTTAATAAATTTGTGCAACTATATGTTACAAATCTGTTGATGGATTTGTTTGTATTTGTTGATTGAATGTCAACGCAGTTTGAAAGTCATCGGATATGGAGGTCACGTTTTAGTGTATGTGTTTGTGAATGTAAAAGGAAACAACCAGGAGAAAGCACGTAAGAGCACAAGGTGTGCTAATACGTGGCATCGGTGTTCTCCATTGAGAAAACTGAACTTCGGTGTTCTGTCACACCTCACCGGCGTTCTGGCACACCTCACCGGCGTTCTTGCCGGTGTTCTCACATATTTTTGTTGCCACCGTTCTTACAGAGACATTGAAGAGTTCAGTGTTCTAGCTTTTTTCTCCACACCACAAAATCCTCACTTTTAACATTCTCCAGAACACTGTCCCAGAACACCGACACCACACCCTGTGCTCTAAGAGATTTGAAGGATTAAAGGAATAAAATTAAAAGATAAAGGGTATTTTTACTAAATCAATTAATAATAGAAAGCCACATCATCCATTGACTTTATTGTTGGTGTGGCAACTGATTTGGCATCCAACGTTGCAATCATTAAACCAAATGCTAATTAAGATATTATATTTATAATTACTAGTATATTACCCGCGCAATGCAGTGGATAGAATATTTTTTTTTATTCAGAAGTTTATGTTAGAGAGATATTGATAGTTAATTAATTGAGGTCAACTGTGATTTAATGTAATAAATTTTTTTATTTAGTTACTCTAAATAGAGAATAAACTTTGTGGATTATATATGTTGTCAATATTACTATATCAATTACAACATATCAATGAATGGATGTGATCGAGTAATAGGGAGTATTGTATTTAACATACGGGGGCACATACGTAATTTCCGATATGACATACTTAAGCATTCAGGCAACTTGTAATAATTTTTTTTATTTAGTTACTCTAAATAGAGAATAAACTTTGTGTATTATATATGTTGTAGGGGTGTTCATCGGTTCAGTTTACGGTTTGAATTCGGTTCGGTTTCCTCGATTTGGGAATTTTTGGGAAGCAAACCGTAAATCGAATTCAGTGTATTTAACCGAACCGAACACCGGATTGGAATACGGTTCGATTTCGGTTTGAAACCGGTTTGAAACCGAAAACCGAATTGAATTTTCTTTCTGCATAAACTCCTAAACTTCACCATACAGCCATACAATACTATAAGGTACATACTGCATTATTCTAACGTTAAATTAACGTGGTAACTTCAAACCAAATTACAAGTCATACTATGAAAATGTTACATGAAAATATGAATTTTGAAGTCTAAGCAAAACAATTTTTTCTTGAAAAACACATGATAACTAGTTTTCAATCACCAAAATAAGTCTTCAATTATCGTTCCTCAAGTCATCAAACTTCTAACTCTACCTGATGAAGACTGAAAGAAGATGAAAATACGATGGGGGCGCTGAAAGTGAAAGGAAACCCTGTTTTTTTCATATGACGTGAAACCCTTATTTTGATGTATATGAATATATGATGGGATGAGCTCATTAACTTTTGGGCTTTTTAAACCATTGTAGCCCAGTAAAACAAATGTCATATGTGAAAGTGCGAAGTATATTTAACACACGTACAGTTATATATTTGTACTGGGCTAGGTTTTAATTTAATTAAGGGTTGGGCTTTTATTTTGTATCACTTAATCAGCTATATATAGGTAATGGCATATTGGCATATACAAACTATAAGAATTATCATATTTTATTACTATAATTATACATCATACATCTATTTAAAAATAAAAAAAATGTATAGTATATTTGAATTCGGTTTTCGGTTTAACCGTTTAAATTATTTTTGAAACCATTAACCGAACCGTAAACCGTTTATTGAATTCGGTTTCGGTTAAAACCAAACCGAAAACCGAATTTGAAATCGGTTCTGTCTAAAATCGGTTTTATTCGGTTCGGTTTTTCGGTTTAAACGGTTTCAAACCGTTTATTGACCACCCCTAATATGTTGTCAATATTACTATATCAATTACAACATATCAATGAACTAGTGTTAAACCCGTGCGATGCACGGCTAGAAGGTATAATTTCATAATAGATCTCATAATGTAAAACGGTAAATGAAATGTTTTAATAATGATATTCAATTTTATGTTGTATACACTTTATATATGAGTGATGATTAGTACATTGTTATCGTTTTATTGGTACACCATCACGTATGCTTTAAAGTGTTGTATTATACAACACTATAATACATATGTGGTATACGGCTAGAAAAAGTAGTTTCCAAATTACTTCCCTTTGTATGATCATTTTTATAACATTTAAAAAATAATTTAATAATATAATTAAGTAAGAATGAAGAGATTGAGGACAGCTAACCCCTTAAAAATTTCAAATTGTGTAACAAATAGATTTTTTTACCGATATTAATGATATTTTATAAGTTTTGACTCTTTAAAAATGAAATAAGAACAAATTTTTTTCTCCTACAATATATGAGTACATTGGAAAGGTTGAAAAAGATATGTATATTATAAAGTGATATCTATAGCTAAAACAATTGTTTGGTAATAATAACATTTTTGTTGTTAAGGTTGCAATAATTTGTTGAGCAAGACATATGTGCATAGATTTAACAAACATAAATTGTAGCGATTGATAAAACTATTTAGGCATTTTATTAAACAACTAATGTGCATTAAAATCAATCTATAGTGATGAGATATATATAAATACTTAAATGAGACATTATGGACGGGCGTCTATAGTTGGGTAGGGTAGGGTGGTACCGCTCAGATTGCGGTCAATCTTCCTAACCACGAAAAATAATAAAGAAATTATAAAATTACCCCTCTTACAAAATTAGAGGGGAAAAAATAGATAAATGAATCCATGATTTTCGACTTTAATAAAAATATTATACTACAAATATTATCTAACGACACATTAGTTTGGATTGAATTGGTTATAATTTAATTATCTAATGACACTTTAAATTTAATTATTATAATTTAGTTTTAATTTTTAATTTTCTTATAAAGTATTACCTTATTTATCATATGAGTGTAGGAGAATCCACGTCATCAAACTTCTTTCATATAATGATGACACATAGGATTTTGGTGATGTGGCATAGGTAAATAGTTGCCAAATCATTTAAGGTCTCCTAACTTAGTTATATAGATAGATGGATGTGATCGAGTAATAGGGGTATTGTATTTAACATACGGGGGCACAGACGTAATTTCCGATATGACATACTTAAACATTCAAGCAACTACCAAAACCCTTTATAAGGGGTATTAGATAATATGGATATGCCATATTGTAAAGGCATGATGTGTCACATTTGAGGAGTTGAGGGTGATTTTTATATATTGAGGACATGAACTTCAATAAATTATAAGTTAAAACTTAACAAAAAATTCGTTGTCATTATCATGTTATCTTCTACTACATATACAAAAAGAACCAAATCACTTGTTTGCTTGACACATCATCCTCATTAATTTTCTAATGATTCTTTTTAAGTATTAATGAATTTATTTATATGTCTTCTATCTTTTCTTTATATATATAATAACCACTTATTAGCTTCTAATGCTTTTAGATCTTAAAACATCACATCCAATTTGCCACATAAATATATAATTAATTTTTAAGTCGTAATTAATTTTTAACTTATAAACTTTACTAATTGTTTGAAATCAATTTTAGCTTAGAAAGATTTTATAGCAAATCACTACATAAATACACAATATTGCTACTAACATGGTTGTTACATCTTATCATTATCATTGATATTATATTGAAAGCAAGAAACAATTGCTTAGAAACTCATATGAAAAGCTAAATTTAATTAACATGGTTATAACTAATTAAAATGTGTCATTGTTAGATCGCTCCCAACAATATCGTCGGTTGCTCGTCACTTTAAACTGACGAAAGTGACACCATTGGCACGGGTGTGTCACTTTCGTCCGGCAGTTTCTCCCGTCGGTTATCCGACGATCGTGACTTTTTTTTTGTTTTCTTTTTTGTTTTGTGTGTGTATAAGTGAAGGTAAATTGTTAAATGTGGGTCCAAAAATTAAAGTGACGGAGTCACTGATGGCAGGGGTCCGTCAGTTTCTGTCAGTTTTGAAAAAAACTGATGTGGCGCATGCGTGGGGCTGATGTGGCACGTCGGTTTCTGTCGGTTTCTGTCACGGTTGGGAGTGGTCTTAATTAGTGGATAATTAGAATAACATAGAGTATCCGTTACAAAAGTGATCAAAGGTATATATTGTGAAAAATAGTTGGGTTATCTTATAATATTTACAGTTACTTCAAGTATATACGACTAGAACAAATAACATTGTGTGAAAAAGATGGGTTATAGTTGCAGATTTATAATGAACTTTCACTTTTGTACCGAGTAGGAAATAGACCTATTTTAATACTAATGTAGATAACGAACTTTCAAATTGTGTGACGAGTAGGATAATATGTATTACATGACATATTACATTATTACCGTAATGCTATATTCGAACATCAACTTTTGTGAGCGAACAGGTTTTACTAGTATATATATAAAGAAAGGCACAAGCCTTCATTTAATGACACATCATCATTGTCTTAATTATTATTTTATTCTAAACAAGTTTACTAAAACAATTATTTTAACCTTTTATAAGTTAATAGTTAAAGTATTACTTTTTATATAAATATTTAAAAATTAACTATTCAATTATATTATTAAGATATATATTTAAATAACTAAACTACATATAACTCTAATCAACGTCAATATAAGATTCAGATGTTGCTAACTTTCACAAATCATTTTGTAAATCTATATGTATTTACATGTCTAAAACTTGTGTATAATCAAGTACACCAAAAAGTTTTGTTTCCTTATATTTACATGATATTTATTGGATGTATAATTTATATGGTATCTTGATGTTTATATATTAATATATGCTTATACAATATATATGACTTCGAAAATGAAAGTGAACATATTCATACTTTAAAATTGTATATGTCAATTTTGATATCATTTTTATTCTTCTTCTTTTCTTTTTATTACCATTTAATTATTTATTCTTAGACAAGATCTAATGCAAAAGACTTGCTAAATAAATCATAAGGAACACTTATAGACAACGACTTTCAAATTTTATAGGTAAACTGATACATAAATACATTCTCTTGAGTGTAGTTTATAGTGAGTCTGGCTAGGGCTGTGCTTAGCACGGCCGAATAACATTACTAGTATATACTATAAGTTGTTGGTAATCTATTATATTTATATTCTTTTATACCGAATTCTAATCGACAAACTATGATCTTTGATCAATAAAAGAGATTCTTCTTTAGAAAAATAAAAAAAATAATACTATATATTTGACCTTACAATTAAGTTACATATTGTATCTACATATCAACGCTATTCCATAGTTCAATTTGATTTTATAAAGTTTTCAGTTCTATGTTATATGGTCATAATACAAAACTAAATAAAAGTAATCGTTCTCAAAAATATGTTGATCCAATAACAATAACTGTAATTTAATTTTGACATTTTGACTCATCGTCAAAAGTCTAAACCCCTCGCAAGGCGAGGGGCATTCAAATCCTCGTTTAAGACATTTCATATAGAGCGGTAGAGGGTATTATTTGTCTTCTGTTTTGGTTGAATAATTGGAAAGTGCAGGATGGTAATCAATTACGAAAAATGATAGATTCGTAGATCTAAAGTAGACTAAAAAATATGAGACTAATATGTGTCAAATTGGACTAATAAGATCCAGAAAGAGAATAACTAATGAATATAGTAAAGCTACTTTTAGGTATATCTAATCATATATAACATTACTCATGAATTAGACATGAATCATGTCTTGAGTGAATCCTTATTTCTTTTCCAATTTTTGTAAACCTAAACAATTTTTATACTCCCACCAGTTATGTAGAAATTATGGATTTACCTTTTAATTTGGGAATCATATTTCAAGCAAGGGTCTTTTTTACTATTTTTGGCACACCTTAAACACATTTGGTTAGAGACAAGTCTTAAAATTCATAATCAACCACTGATTCAAGAGAGTTACTTTGTACTATCATGGTGTAGTTTCTTTGCAGAAAGTCAAACAGGTCAATGTTGGTTGAAATTTTGTATAAATATTTTCTAAAAGATCAGTGATGAGAGGGTGTTTGGGGGCTTATTTTGAAAGCTTATTAGCTTATTTGTTTATATTACTACAATAAGCTCAAGTTTTAGTGTTTGGGAGGGCTTATTTGCTAAGCTTATTTGATTATTTAGAAGGGGATTTCAAAGGTTCAAAATAAGCTTCCAAATTTTATCTTATATATGCTTATAAGCAATAAGCCTTGATAAATCCCCAAACACCCCTGGATCAACTTGAAGTCTCTTTGCAACTGAAAAGGATGTCCCTTATTGGATTCTAATTCTGAATTTTTTTATACCCTCGTCATTGATGAGAATGTTATAGGTGCTTATGTAATCTTTTATCTAACTTAATGGTATGAAAATGTAGCTATCCCCAATTCGGAGGAACTTGTACACAACAAAAGGGGAAGAACACAAAGCATCTAGGCAGGAGTACATAGATTGCTTTAAATTGCTTGAAGGGAAGCTTGGAGACAAACCTTACTTTGGAGGTGAAAGTTTCGGGTACCTTGACATATCTTTGATCCCATTTTATGCATGGTTTAAAGCCTATGAGACCTATGGGAAAATCAACTTTGAACAAGAGTTCCCGAAATTGATGAATTGGGCTAGAAGGTGCATTCAGAACAAGGAGAGCGTGTCTAATACTCTCCCTGATGGGCTAAAGATCTTAGAATTGGTTCAATTTAGGAGGAAGAGGTTAGGAATCGATGAATAGATATTACGGCATATGGACAGAAAATACTTAGATGTGTGTTTCTGGAAATAAGGGTTGTCGCACTTGTACTCGTATTTGTTCTACTTTCAGATGTAATTGTTGTTATGATTAATTCTCAATTTGCATATTTTCGACATTAATGGTTTGAATCCGTGTACTCTTTTGTGAGATTCAAATCAATTGAACAGAAGGTCATTTCGAGAAGAAGCGGTTCCTGTAGGAGAAATCTTATCGGACTTTCTTCACCGGTTTCTTTCTTCAACTTAGAAATTATTGTATGCTGACTACACCCGCAATGGTCACCAACTATCACAGGTGAGAATTCATTTTATTTCAACCACTTAGAGTTGGCATGATGGACACTTGGACAGGTCTGATAATAGGGTTTAAAGGGGCGTGGGTTGTGACAACTCGTTATTTAATACAAGTCGAAATATCAAATAAAATTATTGACATATTCTTTCTATATACATACAAAAAATAGTTATTAAAACAGGTGTTCAAAAATTGTTATTTTGGAGGATAAAAAAAAATCTTCAAAATCTCAAAAATCATTAATAACTACAACATGGTGATATCCAACATATATCCACACACTACCACCGTGTACAACCCAATCACCATCGATCACCACCTATGAAAACACACAACTATGAATATGAGCAAACATAACCCAACATTAGTGGCAAAACAAGTGATTCTACCTGATTACTGGACAAGTATATATGGTGTGAGGGTTAAGATAGCTCTTGCTGAAAAGGGTATTTCATATGACTACATAAAACAAGATTTGAGAAACAAAAGCCAGCTTCTTTTGGACTCCAACCCGGTTCATAAGCAAATCCCAGTTCTCATCCACAATGGCAGGCCCATCTGCGAGTCTAGCATTATCGTTGAATATATCGATGAGGTTTGGAATGATAAAGCTCCATTGTTTCCTTCTGATTCTTATGATAAAGCTCGTGCGAGTTTTTGGGCTAACTTTATTGACAAGAAGGTACTTTCTAGTTTTCTGATTTGTTATTGAATGAATACCATATTATCTGGTTTGTATTGGATGAGTATAATTTGATGAAAATGATCTATTTATTATACAAACTTAGATCTAACTTTGTGTATGAAAATGCAGCTATACCAGATTGGGAGGAATTTGTGCACTCTATAAGGGGAAGAACACGAAGCTTCCCAGAAAGAGTTCATGGATTTCCTTAAATCGTTCGAAGAAGATCTTGGAGACGAACCTTACTTTGGAGGTGAAAGTTTCGGGTACCTTGACGTATCTTTGATCCCATTTTATTCATAGTTCCAAGCCTATGAAACCTTTGGGAAATTCAACTTTGATCACGAGCTCCCAAAATTGATTGCTTGGGCTAAAAGATGCATTCAGAACAAAGAGAGTGTATCTAACACTCTTCCTGACCTACAAAAAGTCGGACTTTGTTCAATACTTGAGGGAGAAATTTGGAATCAAAGACTAGAACTTGCAGCATATTGATAGAAATTACTTGCATGTGTTTTCCTGTAAATAAAGATGGTTGCACTCAATCATAATTGCTTTTTTTACATGTATTTCTTGCTCCTGCCGAAAAGGGTATTCCATATGAATACAGTGAACAAGCTTTAAATAACAAAAGCCAGCTTCTTCTAGAATCCAACCCGATTCACAAAATGATCCCGGTTCTCATCCATAACGGCAAGTCCATCTTTGAATCTAGCATCATTGTTGAGTATATTGATGAAGTTTGGAATGACAAACCTTCATTGTTTCCTTCCGATCCCTACGATAAAGCTATTGCTAGGTTTTGGGCTGACTTTATTGATAAAAAGGTAACTTTAACTTTCTTAAAAAATTTTATTATTGAAATTTTATTTACGAGGATGGAACTTTATGATTGCAAAGTTTTGATTTTGGTTGTCACCAATGTTTTAAAAACCGGTTCGAACCGGCCGGTTCGACCGGTTCGACCGGATCCGGGGGAAGTGCCGAGTTAGAATGGATCGGTTTTGACCTTAAGTTGACCAGTCAACGAACCGGGGGTTCGATCGGAAACCGGACGGTTCGACCGGAAACCGGCCGGTTCAACCGGTTTTTTTTTTTTTTTTTTTTTTAAATAATGGTGACGTGGCCGGTTTTGGGGGTGGTTGGACCGGACCGGTTGAACCGGTTCGACCGGAATCGGTGGAGTTTCCGAGTCGATAAAAAAACCGGTTTTTAAAACATTGGTTGTCACACATCATTTGAAAGTGTCTTGACTAATTTTAACTAATTTTCAACTCTTTCTTGCTATTGTACAAGACTTAATAGTGAGTGTAGGATATTTAAGACATTTCACATAGAGCGGTAGAGGGTATGATTTGTTTTAGGGAAATTTTAAAGACACCTCCGGGTGTCTGGGTATACCCCGGGCCCGTTTCATTTCCAGTCCAGTCATTTTTCAGTCCAGTTTTATCTAAGATCGGTCCTAGTTCAGTAAATAATCGTTTTCAGTTTTAGACGACCCAGGGGGTAGGAATTAGAAAAAGAGGGGGTATACTCAGAAAGTAAAAAAAAAAAAAAAAACATAATGTAATTGATTAGATGGATGAAAGGGGGTATGAGATGCAAAAAAGGGAAAAAAAATGGTATCTTTATTAGGACCCATTGTCATATGTTTTGGTTGACAAGTTAGAAAGTGCGAGATGGTAATAAATTAGGAAAAATAAGAGATATGCTTACATTTAAAGTAAACTAAAAATAATAGGAGAATGAAATATGTTAAATTCGACTAATAAGATCACAAGAGAGAATAACTAATAAGTCTACTTTTATAATAGAGAAAATTACCTAGATAGACCATTCAACGCCCTCATTTTACTAAATAAACCTTGTCAGCCTTTTTTTTCGAAAATAGACCGGAATTTCGCCAAAATGCGTAATTCATTTGGCGATCGGCGAAAAAATCGCGTAACCAATAAAATCATTACAAGTGTCCTTAATATTTCGCTGGGATGGAAAAAATCGCCAAATCTGGCCAAATCGCCAAGCCGACACGTGTCAAAAAAAAATCGCCAAAATGGTAAAACGGTTTGGCGATCGGCTATTTTTTTGAATTCTTGGAAAACGAGCCAAATTATCCCTTCAACCCCATTTTCAAACGTTTTGGTTCTGTGATAGCTTCTTCTCCGACCACAAACCGCCATCGACGAAAACCATTTTATCCCCACTACTGCGGCGACGACGGTGACCAGAAACCTCGACGAACTAGGAAAACTTTCATCGACGGCGACCATAGACCCTCGAACACTTTGTAAGGTAAAACCTTCACTCGATTTCTCGAACTCATGTACTTGCTAGGTTTAAATGTATGATTACAAAAGGGCGGATATGTTTTGGTGCAAGGGGTTTCACCTTCTACACACGAATTTTGGCTGGCGAAGTGTACATTAATTTTTTTCGTATTTTGTTTTAAAGAACTCCGACCAGACGTTTTGTTGTATAGATTTGGTAAGGGTATTTGTGTGTAAATATAATCAAACTATGAGTAAATCAATTTCCTTGATATAAACTTTACCATCTAAACTCAACTTTGTGTGTAATATTTGTTAAGACTTAGTGTTGCAATCATGGTTCAAGTGATCGATGCATCTTTATCTTTATATAGTTAATTAAGTGAATGGATAGTATACATAGCTATTTAAATATGTAAAAAGGACTCGAAATGCCCATAACAACTCATCTCTTGTAAAAGTAGTCAGCAGATGGAGGTTAGTAATTTAAGTTTTAATAATCTAATTGTTCATATCATAAGTTATGACCTTATGGGTGCCTGTATACTAAGTTGTCCACTGGTGAACTCTATAGGCTTTTACATCTGCCGTCAGCTGGATAAGGGGTACTAGTGCTAGAACTAAAATAGGTATGAGAGCATTAGAATTGGAGAAGGCTGAGATCTACTAAGTTTATCATCACTTTATGCCTTAACAAGGGACTGCAGTAATCAGAATATTCATGAGTTGTCTTCAAACTACAGAATAAATGTAGTCAGAAGAGGGCAAGTTATACTCTTAATGTGGTATCCAATCTGGTTGGGCTATTTTTTAGCTGATGACCGACTTAGAGTGTAGCACCAGAAGTCCATAACTGTAGCCTGTGAAGGTAACTTGAAACTGTTTTGTAGACTTAGCTTGTTAGATTCCTAGTTATATAGAATTATAGATAAACATGTGGTTAAAAGTCAGATCTTTCTGATTGTTCGTAATGTAGATTCATATAATGTAATTGAGTTATTCCTGCTTGAGGAAAGAAATAAATGATTCTAGATAGTGTATAACATTAATAGTATGCGAAGTGGCCCTTGGCTGATATCACTTCCCACTTCTGACAGTAAACAGAACTGGTATTTTGAATTATAAGTAGTGCTGGCTGACTATGGAGTATGTGTGGCACCCCCAAATTTAATGATTTGCGGAAGCTTGATTTGGGTGTCACTAATCAATATACAAAGCACATAAGATATAATGAACGACCACTATATGCGTCGTTTTAAACTTGTATAGATAAAGTAAATGTTTACATCAAAATATTGTTACATTAGCTCGGTTCCTGAAATTTAGAGATTACATAGCATAATTACTTTTACAAAATATAATAATGCAGTCCAATCTCTAGTTGTATGTATGCTGACTCGAGCTAATAATTCCTGCTTGTGCAGCCAAACTACTGCTGGGTACCTGTGATAAATACTAAAATGGGTCAGCGAAAACACTGGTGAGCTCACAGGTTTGTATGTCAATGTATAGTTGTAAGAACCGCAAGATTTATATTGAATTTAAAATGCAATTAAGCAAAATAAAAGTTATACTGTCCATGAGCATATAGTCTGAGCTTAACTTGATTTTTCAGGCCCAATTAAGGAAACCTAACTTGAAATGCCTCCTACGAGTGCCTAATCAACACTCGTCTTCCCAAATGCTAATACATCCGTTTGACCGGTTAGTGCGTGCTAACCCGGATGAGGATTGTCAATCCCATATGATATCATATACTAACATTCACGCTATAAATACTAGAGACTATGCTATGGAGGACTTTAAATTGATTAGCTTGAAACTCATGTAGTATTTGAAGTTTGGCACTTGCGTTCTACTTGTAAAACAAAATGAAGTAGTAATATCACACCCCTAGTAAAAGTAGTGAAAATGGGGCCATGAAACTCACCTGGTTCTTGAAGTGTTTAACTTAATAAACTTGAAGTAATTAGCTGTGAGTTGGTGTCCAAAGGCTTGAAACCTGAATGTGTCCACGACACTTAAATTGTCATTAATTGTATTGGTATCTCGAAAGACTACCATTGGAATTGTTTGTCTAACTTAATGTCCAAATTACCCCGATTTGGTTGTTTGTATAGTTACAAGTTACAACGACTTGTTTGATTGAATTGTTCCAAGTTACAATAACTTAGTTGAATTGTCTTTTGAAAACGCGTACGGCACGTTGGTGATTAGTTGGAATAAAAGTGTTGTTGTTGTCGTCTTGTTTTTGAAGTGTTACACTTGAAGTATAAGTCCCATTATGTTCTAAAAGTCGTATTGTATAAGCATTTGAAGTTGTATAAGCTCGACATCTGGTGTAAAAATGTGCTTACGGAGTCTAAGTACGGGGGTCCGGGGGCAGCGCCCCTGGTTAGCGGGGTCCAAGGGGCGGCAGCCCCTGGCGGGGTCCAAGGGGCAGATCCCCTGGCTGGGGTCGAGCTGCCAGGTCAGCTTGGAAAATTTTTATTTCTACTATATTGCTTTAAGGAAAAACGCATCTGGACTTGAATTTGGGTGAAATCAAGTGATAAAATTTCGAGCCTCGACACTTAGTAAAAATATGTGTTTTCGAGGTTCTGGTTTGTGCGACGTTGGGTGCGACGTTGGGTGCGACGTCGCAGATTCCTGACTGCGACGTTGGGCACGGCGTCGCTATGTGCGACTTTCGCAATTTAATGCGACGTTGTACGTGGCGTCGCTATAGGCGACGTAGTTGATTTCTGCGACGTAAGGGTTTGCGTCGCTAAGTGCGACGTAGGGCGCTGCGTCGCTAATGCGACGTAGGGGATATAGTGCGACGTAGGTCGCTGCGTCGCATTTGCTCCAGGCCAAATGCGACGTACGGAGTCTGATCGGAGTTTCAACTTCAAAAACGCATTTTCCGGCCATCGATTGGCCTAATATTTTTACCCAACCCATTTTAGGACATTACAAGGTTATACAAACAACTAGCAAGTTATAAAACTTAAAAACGAGAGTTTTCGGAGTTGTGTCGGAAACTTACAAATCGCCGAAATGAAATTCCGGAAAGATAGGATTGTAGATCGCGAAGTGGTGAACGTTTTATTCCGAAAGGGCTTGAAGATCCGAGGTCGTTTAGCGTGTTTATTTTACGATTTTCGTTGATGGTGGTTTGTGGTTTGTTTGAGAGAAAAATGAAAGAGGAGGGAGTAAGAGAGAGAAGAAAGAAAATAAAATGAAAGAAAAGGGGATAAGGTGGTGGAGGTTAAATCCCCACCTTTTTCAGTTCGCGCACTGCGCTCCGTGCGATGTTCGTTGTCTCCGTCGTTTAAACGTTAAATATTTATTTTCTAAGTTTTAATATGCGTTCTAAAATACGAATAATTATTCAGTATTTTTGTTGAAGTATTTTATTAAACATTTAGTAATTATATTATAAACGGTGATTTGTCTCATTTTGTTTGCGAATTTACATTTTATTCGCGTTTATATTAATTGTGTGATAAAACTTGGATTCTCAATATTATTGACATAATATTTTTAAGCACGATAACGTCATTAATAATCCTTGTATTACCCAATAAAATTGTTCACCAACGTCCGTATATATTAAATCGAATTACATTCGATTTTGAAGCTCGTACAATTTAAATAAATCGCATAATTGTAGATATATATTCAACAATATATATAATAATTGATACATTAATTAGCCTAACACAGAACTAATTACATGTATTAAAACTTGATTAGGCACTAAATTATAGTCCTAAATTGACGGGTGTCACATTCTCCCCCTGTTAGAAGAATTTCGTCCCGAAATTTATGTTGAAGTCGTGTTTGATGTTGAATCAGTGAAGAGTTTAGGGTACTTGAGTCGCATTTGGCCTTCCCGTTCCCAGGTGAATTCCGGACCACGCCGCGAATTCCACCTAACTTTGACAATGGGAATACGACTTTGTTTAAGTTGTTTGACCTCACGGTCCATAATTTCGGCGGGTTCCTCAACAAAGTGAAGTTTCTCGTCAACTCGAATTTCATCGAGTGGAATGATAAGTGTCTCATCAGATAGACACTTCTTCAGATTTGAAACATGAAATGTGGGATGCACGCTGCTGAGTTCAGATGGCAGCTGCAATCGATAAGCCACTGGACCAATCATTTCGAGGACCTCGAATGGTCCAATGTATCTGGGATTCAACTTCCCTCGTTTACCAAATCGAATTACGCCTTTCCAAGGCGATACTTTGAGTAGTACTCGATCCCCAACTTGGAACTCGAGTGGTTTGCGTCTCACGTCAGCATAACTTTTCTGACGATCACGCGCGACCTTGAGCTTGTTTTGAATTTCGACAATTCTTTCGGTCGTCTCGTGAATGATTTCTGGACCTGTGAGTTGGCTATCTCCAACTTCGGTCCAACAGATAGGTGACCGGCACTTACGACCGTACAGTGCCTCGAAAGGTGCGGCTTTGATGCTGGTATGATAACTGTCGTTGTACGAGAACTCGCACAATGGTAGATGTTTTTCCCAGTTCACACCGAAGTCTACTACGCAGGCCCGTAGCATGTCTTCAAGTGTTTGAATAGTTCGTTCGCTTTGACCGTCTGTTTTAGGATGGTATGCGGTACTCATATCAAGTCGAGTACCCAGGGATTTTTGAAGTGATTGCCAAAATTGTGAAGTGAAACGACTATCTCTATCGGAGATAATTGAGATTGGAACACCGTGTTTGGTCACGATTTCCTTCAGATAAATGTTGGTGAGGCGTTCCATTTTGTCGGATTCCTTGATTGCCAGGAAGTGAGCAGATTTTGTGAGACGATCCACGATCACCCAAATGGAATCGCAACCGCTTGAGGATTTGGGTAGTTTGGTTATGAAGTCCATGGCAATTTGTTCCCATTTCCATTCAGGAAGACTGGGTTGTTGAAGTAAACCAGAAGGTTTTTGATATTCGATTTTGACTTTGGAGCAAGTAAGGCATTTGCTGACATAGGTGGCGATTTCAGCTTTCATGTTCGGCCACCAGTAGAAGTCCTTGATACCGTGGTACATTTTATCGGATCCCGGATGGATGGAATATTTGGACTTGTGAGCTTCGTCCATCACCAAGTTTCGTAGGTTCCCAAACTTAGGCAACCAGATTCGATTTGAGAAATACCTAATCCCGTTAGGTTTGATTTCGAATTGTTTATCCATGCCTCGCAAGGCTTCATCTTTGACATTTTCGGGTTTTAAGGCTTCGAGTTGAGCAGTGAGGATTTGAATGTTTAAATTGTTGTGAATGGTCATACTAAGGGCTCGAACCCGAAGTGGTTTCACTCGCTCTTTCCGACTGAGAGCATCAGCAACAACATTTGCTTTGCCTGGATGATATTTGAGTTCGCAGTCGTAATCCGTAAGCAACTCGACCCATCGACGTTGCCTCATGTTGAGATCCTTCTGATCGAATATGTGTTGAAGGCTTTTATGGTCGGTAAAGATTGTACATCTGGTACCATAAAGGTAATGTCTCCAGATTTTGAGGGAAAAAACGACAGCTCCTAGCTCGAGGTCGTGGGTGGTGTAATTCTTTTCATGAATCTTAAGCTGTCGGGAAGCATAAGCTATGACTTTGTCTCGTTGCATGAGCACACAACCGAGACCTTGATGTGAAGCATCGCAGTATACCACGAAGTCATCGGTGCCTTCGGGTAATGATAGGATAGGAGCACTGCAAAGCTTTTGTTTTAAGAGTTGGAATGCCGACTCTTACTTATCAGTCCAGTCAAACTTTTTGTCCTTCTGGGTCAGCGTCGTGAGTGGTATGGCTATCTTGGAGAAATTTTCAATGAATCGTCGATAGTATCCGGCCAGTCCTAGAAACTGCCGTACTTCGGTCGGAGTGGTTGGCGATTGCCAGTCTTTGATAGCCTCGATTTTTGACGGGTCGACATGAATCCCCTGACTGTCAATCATGTGACCAAGAAATTGAACGGTTTTGATCCAGAACTCACACTTAGAGAACTTGGCATAGAGCTCCTCGTGTTTAAGTAGTTCAAGGATGGTTCTGAGGTGTTGCGCATGCTCTTCTTTGCTTCGTGAATATATGAGAATGTCATCGATGAAGACAATGACAAACTTATCAAGGTAAGGTTTACACACCCGATTCATAAGGTCCATGAATACAGCCTGTGCATTGGTTAGGCCGAATGGCATCACTTGGAATTCGTAATGCCCGTAACGGGTTCTGAAAGCGGTTTTTGGAATATCGGCATCGCGAACACGCAATTGGTGATAACCGGATCGGAGATCAATCTTTGAATAACAACTCGACCCTTGAAGTTGGTCGAACAGGTCATCGATTCGAGGGAGTGGATACCGGTTCTTGACAGTTAACTTGTTCAACTCTCGATAGTCTATACACATTCGAAAAGAACCATCTTTCTTCTTAACAAATAGGACCGGAGCTCCCCAAGGTGAAGAACTCGGCCTGATAAACCCTCGTTCCAGGAGTTCCTGTAACTGGGTGGACAGCTCCTGAAGTTCGGATGGAGCTAAACGGTATGGTGCTCGGGCCACAGGCGCAGCACCCGGTACAAGATCGATTGAGAACTCAACCTGTCTTGGTGGTGGTAGACCAGGCAGTTCCTCAGGAAAGACTTCTGGGAAGTCTCGAACAATTGGAACATCCTCAAGTCGCTTCTCCTCCGACTTTTTCTCCATGATGTGCGCGAGGATTGCTGGATAACCCTTTCTCAGAAATTTTCGGGTTTTTAGACAAGATATGAGGTTAAGCCTCGTCCCACCGGTCTCCCCCTGTATGACCAAGGTTCTACCGACGGAGAGAGGTATGCGAACAACTTTGTCATGGCAAATGATTTCGGCGCGATGTTTGGATAACCAGTCCATGCCCACAATGACATCGAAACTTCCTATCTCAACAGGCATAAGATCTATGGAGAAGGTTTCGTCGGCTAGATTTAAGGTGCAATTAGGTATCACACTATTGGTTTCTATCAATTTTCCATTTGCTAGCTCTACGGTGTACTTAACGTCTAAAGCAACATGTGTAATATCAAGTAGAGGGCAAAATTCATCGGAAATAAAACTCCTATCGGCACCAGTATCAAACAGAATGGAAGCAGTTAAATTGTTGAGGAGGAACATACCCGTGACCACATTCGGGTCCTGACGGGCGTCCCCTGAGTTGATCACGAAGGCGCTACTTTTGGTGTTGTTGTTGTTACGGTGGTTGTTGTTGTTGCCCTTGTTCTTCAATTTTGGGCAAGAATCCCTAAAGTGTCCTGGGTTTCCACATTCGTAGCAGGACTTAGGTTGTCGGGCATTTTTGTCAGAAGGGTTGTTGTTGGATTTGGGGGCTCGGCAATCCTTAGTCAAATGCCCGTACCTCCTGCAGTTGTTGCAAGGGGGGTTGCACTGACCAAAGTGGTGGTAGTTGCACTTGGGACAGTAAGGTCTGTCCCCGGTGTAGCTGCGGTTGGATTCAGAGTTGGTATTGTAGACTTGGATGGCGTTGTTTTTCTTGTTAGAGTTGTGGTGGTGTTCAGTGGATTTGCGTTTGCTGTTGTTAGAGGATGAGGTGTTGGAAGTCTCACGGCTGACAACTAGAGCCATGAGTTCGTGGGCCAATCGAATGGCACTCTCAGTAGTAGTTGGTTTGGATGAGGCGACGTTACCCTGGATGTTCTCGGGGAGTCCACGAATGTATTTCTTAATGCCCTTACTTTCTGGTTCGACTAAACTCGGGCATAATAAAGCAAACTGCTGAAATTTAGTGGTATAATCAGCAACATCATTTCCCTGCACCTCCAGATGCCAGAATTCTTCTTCTAGCCTGTGCAATTCCTCTTCAGGACAGTATTTTTCTGTCAGTTTCTTTTTCAGTTCGGCCCAAGGAAGTCGATTTGCAACCTCAAGGCCTACAGAGTTTGCGTGGGTTTTCCACCACGTGAGTGCACCTTCCTGAAAGGTGTAAGCAGCGAATTTGACTTTGTTGTTCTCAGTACAGTCGCAGAGACTGAAAACAGATTCCATACGCTCAATCCAACGGATCAAGCCAATGGCACCTTCCGTGCCCTTGAAGTATAGCGGCTTACAGCTAAGAAAGTCCTTATAGGAGCAAGGTTTGGGTGGTGGAGTATTGGTTGCTGTGTCCTCGCTACCGGGTGGTGTTCGGGTAGCCAAGGCTTCGGTCACACTGCGGGCAATTATTCCCGCGATCTCAGCTTCGCTAAGGGTAATTTGATGACGAGGAGGCATGATGCTGAGTAAGAAAGAACAAGGAAATGAAATAAGATACTAGTCCGAGTATGATGAACTAGTGGTGTGTTTGTCATTTCGAGACAAAGCGTTAGAGAGAAAGAGGCCTATATTCATATAATATAATATAGCCTAAAGTTGTAATGAGGTCTACTTATGTATATATATATGTATATCACATAATAACCTATTGAGTGTCTAGCACAGACGTGTTTTGAGTCCCGTTTCTCTCGAGGTCAGAGTCAACTAATGCATTCCTGTTCAACATAACTCTTTCAGATTTCACATCATCTTTCTCTAATTGTACATAGTTGATCAGGCTATGTTAAATTAAAGTCGTATGATGTAATCCCTGAACTAGTCATAACTAATAAGGAATACTGCCTAACGGTCATAGTCTAGGACACTAAATGCAACCTAGTTCACTATAACCTTAGGCTCTGATACCAATCTGTGGCACCCCCAAATTTAATGATTTGCGGAAGCTTGATTTGGGTGTCACTAATCAATATACAAAGCACATAAGATATAATGAACGACCACTATATGCGTCGTTTTAAACTTGTATAGATAAAGTAAATGTTTACATCAAAATATTGTTACATTAGCTCGGTTCCTGAAATTTAGAGATTACATAGCATAATTACTTTTACAAAATATAATAATGCAGTCCAATCTCTAGTTGTATGTATGCTGACTCGAGCTAATAATTCCTGCTTGTGCAGCCAAACTACTGCTGGGTACCTGTGATAAATACTAAAATGGGTCAGCGAAAACACTGGTGAGCTCACAGGTTTGTATGTCAATGTATAGTTGTAAGAACCGCAAGATTTATATTGAATTTAAAATGCAATTAAGCAAAATAAAAGTTATACTGTCCATGAGCACATAGTCTGAGCTTAACTTGATTTTTCAGGCCCAATTAAGGAAACCTAACTTGAAATGCCTCCTACGAGTGCCTAATCAACACTCGTCTTCCCAAATGCTAATACATCCGTTTGACCGGTTAATGCGTGCTAACCCGGATGAGGATTGTCAATCCCATATGATATCATATACTAACATTCACGCTATAAATACTAGAGACTATGCTATGGAGGACTTTAAATTGATTAGCTTGAAACTCATGTAGTATTTGAAGTTTGGCACTTGCGTTCTACTTGTAAAACAAAATGAAGTAGTAATATCACACCCCTAGTAAAAGTAGTGAAAATGGGGCCATGAAACTCACCTGGTTCTTGAAGTGTTTAACTTAATAAACTTGAAGTAATTAGCTGTGAGTTGGTGTCCAAAGGCTTGAAACCTGAATGTGTCCACGACACTTAAATTGTCATTAATTGTATTGGTATCTCGAAAGACTACCATTGGAATTGTTTGTCTAACTTAATGTCCAAATTACCCCGATTTGGTTGTTTGTATAGTTACAAGTTACAACGACTTGTTTGATTGAATTGTTCCAAGTTACAATAACTTAGTTGAATTGTCTTTTGAAAACGCGTACGGCACGTTGGTGATTAGTTGGAATAAAAGTGTTGTTGTTGTCGTCTTGTTTTTGAAGTGTTACACTTGAAGTATAAGTCCCATTATGTTCTAAAAGTCGTATTGTATAAGCATTTGAAGTTGTATAAGCTCGACATCTGGTGTAAAAATGTGCTTACGGAGTCTAAGTACGGGGGTCCGGGGGCAGCGCCCCTGGTTAGCGGGGTCCAAGGGGCGGCAGCCCCTGGCGGGGTCCAAGGGGCAGATCCCCTGGCTGGGGTCGAGCTGCCAGGTCAGCTTGGAAAATTTTTATTTCTACTATATTGCTTTAAGGAAAAACGCATCTGGACTTGAATTTGGGTGAAATCAAGTGATAAAATTTCGAGCCTCGACACTTAGTAAAAATCTGTGTTTTCGAGGTTCTGGTTTATGCGACGTTGGGTGCGACGTTGGGTGCGACGTCGCAGATTCCTGACTGCGACGTTGGGCACGGCGTCGCTATGTGCGACTTTCGCAATTTAATGCGACGTTGTACGTGGCGTCGCTATAGGCGACATAGTTGATTTCTGCGACGTAAGGGTTTGCGTCGCTAAGTGCGACGTAGGGCGCTGCGTCGCTAATGCGACGTAGGTCGCTGCGTCGCATTTGCTCCAGGCCAAATGCGACGTACGGAGTCTGATCGGAGTTTCAACTTCAAAAACGCATTTTCCGGCCATCGATTGGCCTAATATTTTTACCCAACCCATTTTAGGACATTACAAGGTTATACAAACAACTAGCAAGTTATAAAACTTAAAAACGAGAGTTTTCGGAGTTGTGTCGGAAACTTACAAATCGCCGAAATGAAATTCCGGAAAGATAGGATTGTAGATCGCGAAGTGGTGAACGTTTTATTCCGAAAGGGCTTGAAGATCCGAGGTCGTTTAGCGTGTTTATTTTACGATTTTCGTTGATGGTGGTTTGTGGTTTGTTTGAGAGAAAAATGAAAGAGGAGGGAGTAAGATAGAGAAGAAAGAAAATAAAATGAAAGAAAAGGGGATAAGGTGGTGGAGGTTAAATCCCCACCTTTTTCAGTTCGCGCACTGCGCTCCGTGCGATGTTCGTTGTCTCCGTCGTTTAAACGTTAAATATTTATTTTCTAAGTTTTAATATGCGTTCTAAAATACGAATAATTATTCAGTATTTTTGTTGAAGTATTTTACTAAACATTTAGTAATTATATTATAAACGGTGATTTGTCTCATTTTGTTTGCGAATTTACATTTTATTCGCGTTTATATTAATTGTGTGATAAAACTTGGATTCTCAATATTATTGACATAATATTTTTAAGCACGATAACGTCATTAATAATCCTTGTATTACTCAATAAAATTGTTCACCAACGTCCGTATATATTAAATCGAATTACATACGATTTTGAAGCTCGTACAATTTAAACAAATCGCATAATTGTAGATATATATTCAACAATATATATAATAATTGATACATTAATTAGCCTAACACAGAACTAATTACATGTATTAAAACTTGATTAGGCACTAAATTATAGTCCTAAATTGACGGGTGTCACATTATGCGATTGTCTAAGGTTGGGATCAGATTATTGGACTGAAAGAGTTTCTTCCACTTGGGAGATATGAGGAAGACAACTCGTTAGGTGTCTTCGTATTTAAGAAAAGAAAAGAAACACAAGTCCACAAACCTGGCACATGCGGCACATTCAAGTTCTTTTATGTGGCATCCATTGGGCAGAAGTATTCAACTACTGTTCATACTGCTAATGTTTTATTCATATCAGTGTTAACTTACAAGCAACAAAGGACATAGATATCTAATTAAAAACCTAATCTGTTGCTGTTAGTACTAACACCAATGATATCAAACACAGTCCCTAATTATGAACAGCTCCTAACTTGAATCTAAAACAACACGAAATTACATTCAAGTTCTCATATATACAGAAAACATTCATAATTGTATACTATACAATATGAACAGAATAAGTACTGGCAAAACGGCGGGTGGGCGGGTTCAGGCAGCCAGGTCTAATCGGGTTCGGGTTTAAACGGGCGCGGGTCTAAACGGGCACGGGTATTAATGGGCTCGGGTCTAAACGGGCTCGAGTCGGAACAGACAAATTTTGAAAAAAAAATCAAAGAAAATCAAACTTATACTATCAATAATATGTAGTCGGTAGACGGCAATTAACTTATACAGTCATCAAGATGTTGTGGTTTGGGTTGGGACACTGCAGAGCCTATCTTCGGATCCTCCAAGAAGTTTATAATGACCTAGTATAGGTACTTACCCTGCCCTGATGTAGCTAGCCCGATATGAATCTTAAATTTTCACTGCTATAATGAAAACAGTGTGACAGGTATGATATATAGCTTTTGCGTGGGTGACTTGTATTTAGATTTGTTCTTAGGTATTTGTAGAAAAGTTTCTGTCTTTGGTTTTGTATGAAGTTTTATTATCATGCTCATTGTTATAATGATATTAATATTGCAGGTGGAGTGGCGTGTATGTGAGATCATAATCTATCCTGGAGAGAAGGTGTCTTGTTCCGTTTCCTACTGCAAAGTTTCGTATCACTGAAGATGTGCAGGTGATCGTTTTGGCGTATTAAAATCATCAAAAGAGATCAAGTGTCCTCAACATGTATAGTCTCTCCATTTGGACTGCTTGTATAATGATGCATGTTACATTATATTTACAGTATTAATCAAAAT
Source organism: Helichrysum umbraculigerum (assembly GCA_949592205.1). Taxonomy (NCBI): domain Eukaryota; kingdom Viridiplantae; phylum Streptophyta; class Magnoliopsida; order Asterales; family Asteraceae; genus Helichrysum; species Helichrysum umbraculigerum. The sequence goes on from CATIUR010000005.1 coordinate 24,800,813, forward strand.
ATAAAGTCACCTACAAGTCACTGAGTTTGTACTGTTTACTGTTCTGCATCACTGATCGATATAGTTAGTTATGTCTTTATAGCACTCAGAGAGTAATAAGGTGATTGCCAACGTTTCTTAAACAGGCATGCTTTCTTTGCAAAAAGAAATCTATGTAGTATGATGTATGTGATTTGTTGTTTTCAGGTTGGTTGTTTGGATGTTGTGTTGTCGTCCGCCAGGTGTTCTACACAAAAGGAGATGAAATACTATTATGCGGATGTGAGTGTGAAGACCAGATTTGATATTCTCGGAGAAATAGAGAAGAAGCTGAAGCAAATCAATGGATGCTCTAGACTATTTAGTAGTAGTTGCTTCGGTCAAATATGGCTCTATACGGAGGATTGTAGTATACAGGCCGAGTTGTTGCACTTTATGCTTTTAAACCTTGTTGTGATTAACAAAGGCAAACAGGAGTTGGTTTTTAATGTCGGTGGTAAAGCGTTACATTTCGGGCCCCATGAATTTTGTTTGATCACTGGGATGAAGTTTGGTGTGTTACCGCAAATACTTGGAAGTGGGGGGGGGGGGGGGGGGGGGGGGGGTTCGTTTAGAGATAGAGTATTCGGGAACGGGAGGGTTGTGACAAAACATGTGTGTGTGCGTGATCTCCATGACACTTTTACAAACCTACTTAATCGATATACACCATTGGATGTTGTGCGAATTTCTCTACTAGAGCTTGTGCAAGTCGGATTTGTCGACGGGGATAACGATGCTGTCGTTGACGATGACTTACTACGGTTGGTTGAAGATTTAGATGAGTGGAATACGTTTCCGTGGGGTTCCTACGTTTGGCGGCGCACGTACGAGTCACTTAGTGTTGATATGAAAACCAGATTACTGTATGATCCAAAGGGTGAAAGGCCTCCAAAGTATTCACTTAGAGGGTTCATGTTCGCGTTCAAGGTAGTAAATCTTCCCATTATTATTTAATAGTAGAATCTAGCCGAAGTGTCATCATAACCTAATTCAGAATATATTCTATCCATTTGATCAATACAAAAACTTGCTAAATGTAAACAATCAACATAAGTGATAGCACCATCTTCATAAGTCCTATTAGGAGGATTGGAAAACCTTCCATAGTGGTGAAGTTTGATGGAGAACAAGTTCGGATCAGCACCTGTGTAAAAAAAAAAATTAGAATCCCGGAAAAATAAAGATATGGTTTATCATCATCATTTAAAATGAGATTACTTACGATATATGTTACCAATTAATCTAGGCTCATTCACTGATCTAAATTTGTGCCCGTAATTGATTTTTTCCATTTTGTGAACAAAGGTGGGGACCAAGTGTGTAATCTTTTGAACTTTATATAGTAAATTTGTATCTTTAAGTTGTACCAAGTGTTGTCAATTGTAAGCAAATATCGCCTTAAAGCATGAGTTGTCTTGTCAGTCGCTCTAAAATCTCGCTTTAAAGCTTGAGTTGTCATTTCATTTGTACGCATAGTTCGCTTTAAAGCTGAGTTGTCTCATCATCTGTACGAACATATCGCTCTTAAACATTAGTTGTATTGTGTATGAAATTTCCGCTTTAAGGATGAGTTTTCTTGTCATATGTACGAATTTCTCGCTTTAAAGTTGAGTTGGCTTGTCATCTGTACGCAATTTCCGCTTTAGGGATGAGTTGGCTTGTCATATGTACGAAATTATCGCTTTAAAGATAAGTTGGCTTGTCATCTGTACGAATTTCTCGCTTTAAAGATGAGTTGTCTCATCATCTGTACGAACATTTCGCTTCAAAGCAGTGTCGTCTTGCCACTTGAACGTATATCTCGCATGAACGTTGATTGCACACACTAAATGATTCTTATAAATACACAATACTACCGCTACTTCATTGATCACATCAATTTTGTATTTTCTCAATACAAATACTTTAATAATATCATATTTTACCACTACTATGGAACCAACGGTCGTCACAATTGATGTGTTCCACGGTGGCGTGCTTAGCTTCGACTACAAGTCATACGATAATGGTATAAAAGAAACATTTGATATTGATGTCACTGTGTATGATTTGAAAACGTTGTTTGCCTTTCTAAGAGAAACAATAGATTCTACTTTTAACGAAGCATTATATTGTGAACAAGAGAATATCGGAATTGATGGTGCTCGTTTTGTGATGGGGAACGAAGATTGGGGGGAGGTAAAAAAACAAGCGTTGATTTCTGGTAAAAGAATTGAGTTATATCTTATCGAGATGAACGAAGAATTAGACGTTCATCAAAGTGACTATGATAGTGATGACAGCAACACTCATTACCTAAGACATTTCCCCAATTATTCAAGATGTGATTGAATGGGCCGTAATGGAAATCACAATTATCTATCATTTCATGACATGTACCTTTTTCATTTTAGTTTAGTATGTTTCTAATTGGTGATTTGATGCTTGTAATGTATGGTCTTAATTATGTAATGTATGCTCTTAATTATGTAATCTAAGTACTTTAATTAAAGTAATCCAAGATATTTTTCCAAGACACTAGCTTATAATTCAGGTAGACCCAACCTAATCTTGTGTACGAATATTTCGTCTTATATATGACTTGTCTTGTCAATTGTACGAAAATTTTGCCTAACCATTGACTTGTCTTGCCAACTGTACCAAAATTTCGCCAAAAAGTTGACTTGTCTTGTCATCTGTACGAAATTATCGCCTTAAAGATGACTAGTCATGTCGGTCGAACGTATTTTGTAATTTAGAAATACAATAAATCAGTATAAATACACAACCTAATCTTGTGTACGAATATTTCGTCTTATATATGACTTGTCTTGTCAATTGTACGAAAATTTTGCCTAACCATTGACTTGTCTTGCCAACTGTACCAAAATTTCGCCAAAAAGTTGACTTGTCTTGTCATCTGTACGAAATTATCGCCTTAAAGATGACTAGTCATGTCGGTCGAACGTATTTTGTAATTTAGAAATACAATAAATCAGTATAAATACACAACCTAATCTTGTGTACGAATATTTCGTCTTATATATGACTTGTCTTGTCAATTGTACGAAAATTTTGCCTAACCATTGACTTGTCTTGCCAACTGTACCAAAATTTCACCAAAAAGTTGACTTGTCTTGTCATCTGTACGAAATTATCGCCTTAAAGATGACTAGTCATGTCGGTCGAACGTATTTTGTAATTTAGAAATACAATAAATCAGTATAAATACACAACCTAATCTTGTGTACGAATATTTCGTCTTATATATGACTTGTCTTGTCAATTGTACGAAAATTTTGCCTAACCATTGACTTGTCTTGCCAACTGTACCAAAATTTTGCCAAAAAGTTGACTTGTCTTGTCATCTGTACGAAATTATCGCCTTAAAGATGACTAGTCATGTCGGTCGAACGTATTTTGTAATTTAGAAATACAATAAACCAGTATAAATACACAACCTAATCTTGTGTACGAATATTTCGTCTTATATATGACTTGTCTTGTCAATTGTACGAAAATTTTGCCTATCCCTTGACTTGTCTTGCCAATTGTACCAAAATTTCGCCAAAAAGTTGACTTGTCTTGTCATCTGTACGAAATTATCGCCTTAAAGATGACTAGTCATGTCGGTCGAACGTATTTTGTAATTTAGAAATACAATAAATCAGTATAAATACACAACCTAACTTGTTATTTCACCAGCCAGTTTTTTCTACTACAATACTCAGTATTTCTCTGTACAATATGCAACTGATTGAGCTTACCGTGTTTTATGGTGGGGAACTTCGTTTTGACAACAAGTCTTACGAAAATGGTCTCAAACAAACATTCGTCGACTTTGATGTTAATGCCTATGATTTATGTAAGTTGTTTTCCTATCTTAAGGAAAATATAAATTTCACTTTTACTGATGTCTACTATTGTGAAGTCGGCAATATTGAGAATGATGGTGCTCGTATGCTTATGACGGATGAAAATTGGAGTAAGGCAGTAAAACATGCAAAAGAGTGTTGTCAAGGTATTCAGTTATATCTTGTGTATATGGATGAGGAACCTGAATTAAATATCAGTGACTATGATAGTGATGACAGCAACACGCATTACTATCGATGAACGTCCCGAATAAGGAATGACACGTCAGGAACAAGTTGACGATTATCTTTCATTTCCTGTCATGTAGCTACAAAATTATTGTTTTGTGTGTTTTTTAGGTTTTTAATTCTGTAGTTTCATCGCCTTAAAGTATGGTCTTAATTATGTAATCCAAGTTTTTAATTTATGTAATCCAAGTTTTTAATTAATGTAATCCAACTTATGTAATAAATGTATGGTCTTAGTTTTTATTAGTTATATATAATTAGTCTCGAACTTATTTAATTACTGTAATCTTACTTTTTCTTGCGAAAATGTCGCCTTCAAGCATGAGTTGTCTTGTCAATTTTACGAAAAAAATCGCCTTAAATCTATGTTGTCTTGTCACCTGTACGAGACTTTCGCTTTAAATCTGTGTTGTCCTGTCAATTGTACGAAATTTTCGCTTTAAATTTGCTTTGTAAGAATATCTCGCTTTACAATACATCACCATCACCTTATCTTCGAGTGTAATCAGTTTGCATATCAAGATGTCACCAATAGCAACATGACACGTGGAATTCAAGATATTTTCCTTATCCATTGTTCCTTATATAGGTACCCAACTCATTGGTTTAACTTATCACAAAAATATTTACATCCACAACTCCACAATGAGTTCCGAAAGGGAGATAGTTAAAGTCATATTTGTGACTAGTTCTTGTAGCCGTGGTGTTAATCTGAGTACTAATACTACTTACAACAAGTTAGTTACATACGTGGGAAAGAAGTTCAATTTAGATATGGATCGTGGATATAGTTTATCATATAAACTATCACCCAACGATAATGCAATGGAACTTACTGATGATGACGAAGTAGCTTTCTTTGTAGAAGCAACGCGTAATATGACTGGAAGGCCAATAGAATTGTTTATTCTTGAGCCGACTATGACTCAACAAATCAATCAGGTAACACTTCCAAATACACTTCCAACTTTTTATCCTTATCCAAACCAACATCATTACCTGTCTGAACCCTCATCTCAATATCATATGCCAACTCACTTTCATGCTCCATTTCAATATCCTAACCCATTTTACATCAATGAACCATATCATAACCCTAACGTGCCACAAATGCAAAGTCAATACCGAAGAGATTCAACTTTGCACCAACTTCCTTTTAATCATCCACAACCACCTTACGATTCATATGTTCAACATTATAATGAAAATCAAATTGACAAAACCCATCAGTTTCTTGAAATGGGTTTATCACAAAAACCAAGGTACGATGTCAGTACTTCTAGTGAAGTTCCTTTTAATCACCCACATCCACGTTACGATTCAAATGTGGAACGTTATAATGAAAATCAAATTCACGAAGCCCATCAGTTTCTAGAACTTGGTTTATCACAAAGACCCAGTTTTGATGGACGTACTTCTCAAAAACAAACGTACGTGGGCAACAACGACGAAGAAGGCGGGGAAGATGGACGAGAAGATCATGTCGAAGAATGTGGAGAAGAAATTGATACTGATTATGGATTCATTAGTGACGAAGGTGATGAAAACGATGATGATATCGCAGTATACATACCTCCTAGCGAATGGAAGAAAAACACTTTTACTCATATGCCTAAACCACTACCAACCCCATCCCAAAATACCAAAGACAGATTCCAACCTATTTGTGACGGAAACAGTAATGTAAAATTGGCGGAAGGCATGTGGTTTTACAACAAAGAACATATCAAGTCCGTTGTTGCCCACAAATCACTTTTAGATGAACGTCAATACAAAGTACGAAATTCCTCAACTACGAGATACGATGTTGTATGTTTTAATGAAGGATGTAACTGGAGGATAGTAAGTCGTCGCGCAAATAATGGGGAACCTTTCCAACTTAGCAAGTTGTATGACGTCTATACATGTTCAAACACGCAGACAAAGACGAAGCATCGGAATGCTTACAAAGAGGTTTTGGGTGATATTATAGCTGAGAGGTTGAAAGATCCCAGCCGAGTTTTAAGGCCAAAAGATATAATTGAGGATATCAATGATACTTATCACATTAAGATTTCTTATCAGCAAGCTTGGCGTGGTAGGGAAGCTGCATTGGAGAAGTTGCGAGGTGGTCATGCAGAGTCGTTTAGCAAGTTACCGTACTATTTACTAAACTTAACTCGCACAAATCCTGGAACCGTTACCGATATTAAGACGGATCAACACGGACGTTTCGAGATGTGTTTTGTCGCCCTGGTTGTCTCGGTTAGTCTTATACCTCCTATCACTTCAAATAAGCTGGAAAGCTAGTAGGATATAATACCTTTACTACGGTACTTATATATGTTGTTATGTCATGACAGATACGAACTTTTCTCAATCACTTGAGACCATTGCTAATAGTTGACGGCGCACACTTGAAGGGTAAATTCACTGGTTCTAATTTGCTTGCAGTTGGAATGGATGGAAACAATCAGATTGTGCCCCTTGCTTACGGGGTGTGTCCAGGTGAGTCTGGAGCGAGTTGGACATGGTTTATGATCAAGTTGAGGCAATGCATAGGAGTCATTCCAGACTTAGTTATCATCTCAGATAGGCATTTGGGCATTGCGCAAGGTATAAGAGAAGTGTTCCCTAATGCATTTCATGGGATATGTTGCCGTCATTTATTGATGAACGTGAGTTTAGCAAAAAAAAAACGATTGGTTGTTTTGGAAAATATGCAAAGCTCATAAAGTTTTTCAGTTTAATAATTACATGGAAGAACTACTTGCTGTGGATGCGGGCGCACATGCTAAGCTCATTGATGCGGGCCCAGAAAGATGGTCTAGGGCACATAGCACTTCTAATCGATACAATTACTTAACCTCAAACTGTGCCGAGTCGATTAATGCATTAAGTAAGGAAGCGCGTAAAATGCCTATTACAATGTTAATGGAGTTTTTCAGAGGTTTGGTTCAAAGGTGGTACTTCGAAAGGCGGCAAGATGGAGGTACACAAATTTATTTCATATATATTCATATAATAATTATCTATAACAACGTGTTTTGATGTGTAAAATAGTTAACTACGGAAATTTGAACCAACCGCTAACGCCTTACGCAGAAAGAAAAGTTCGAAGAAGAATTTTGAAATCCAACAAGTGGAGAGTATACGGCATCACTCGTACTCGTTTCCAAGTGAAAGATATGAAATACGATAATACTGTGAACTTAGAGACAAGAGAATGTTCATGTTTAAAATGGCAACACTCCGGTTTACCCTGTGGACATGCTATAGCAGTGTTAAAGGAAATTGGAGTCACCGAAACTGCTGACTTAGCAAAACGTTGGTTCACAAATGAAACTTATAGGGCTACATATGCCGAGGAAACAAACTTTGTGGGCGATATATCTAATTGGGTGATGCCTGAAAATTTTCTAAGGGTTTTACCACCTTTAAACAATAAACGAAATGCAGGTAGACCCAAGAAGACGGGGAGTATTCCATCAAAGGGAGAAAGGGTGAAAAAGAAAGTCTGTACAAGATGTGGTGCCGATGATCATACAAGAAGCCAATGCCGTATTTCTATGACGTCAACGCAGCAATTCGTTTATCCCACCGTAGATTTGAATGAATTCTAGTTGGTTTTAATTAACGTGTTTTTCAATCAGTGTAATCTATTTTCGATGTAACGAGCTTTGAATGTATCTAGCTCATCAATGTAAGAAGCCAATGTAACGAGCTTTGAATGAATTCTAGTTGGTTTTAATTAACTTACCTCAGTCTTTGTAATATATTTTTGATTTGGAATTTTGCCTTTCGAGTTTGAAAAAAATTGTTTCAGCATATGTAATTTTGAGTTGAGGAACAAACATCCCAACCAAAACATAATACGACTTATTTAACAAGCTTAACAAAATATGTGCTCCGAATTGAAATAAATTTGAGTTTCATAAGTGTAACAAAAACACTAGTCTACCGATCCACAAATCCAAAAAAAAGTCTTGCCATAGCCTCGCTATACCACAATCCGGCATGTCGAGCATCAACAGGTAAAAGGTAAAGTTGCTTTTGAAAGGCCAAACGATAAAGGAACATACATACAAATATCCCACAGTCACCAAATGGACCGGCCTGTTGAGGAGTGAGGGACTTGGGATGCGTCTTGAATGTGATGGTGTATGCTTCTTTCTTCAAACCTTTCGCATCAAAACACCACTACTAACAAGAAATGCTGGAATCTTTTTCCGAAGGTCGTTCTCCAAGTCTTTGTAGAATTTACCTCTGACAACATTTCCGTCACTAGTGACTTCGACCATGCTATCGTAATAAGTAAACACACCCGTCTCAATCTCAAACTCCAAGACGCAAAAATGTTTGTTAGTCTCGTTTACCGTCATAAATACCTGCAAAAAATATGTGATAATAGTTGTTAAACATTATTCGGACATTCGATATATAAAAACGTTCAACAGATATATCCGCTTTATTAATAAATTTTTACACTTACGCGCCTCACGTCTTGCCATTTCCCCGGGAACACTACACCTTCCGAATAATAGGTCGACACGACATGATCCATCCGAGTTATAAGGCCCGTGAAAAAAGGATCAACGGCGCACTAGTCAGCGTCTGCCGGTCTAAGTGTGTTCAAGTAGTTTATCCACAATCGAATATGCTGTGTATTTTATAATTTTAAGACATCTATCAAAACATAAAAGTATAGGCGGAACGTATTAAGTAGGGACAAGTTAAATAGCACGTACAATATCGTCAAGCCATCCAGTTTCTGTCCTCTCGTCCCCTACTCTTTCCGCCTCGGGTGTCGGTCGACACAGTAGTTTGTACCAAAAGTTTCTAGTCATATTCAATTTTGTACGAACTGAGCAGCTAAACGATAATGAATTTTCTGACTTTATCCAATCTTCTAAATCTTGATCGATCATAGGTACAGGCATATTTCCATACTGTCTTATAAAATCCTATAAGAACGGAAAAAGTATCATAACGTTATGGGGATTGACATGACAAAATAAAATCTAAAACAAGTAATACACTACGCTGGTACCTCCTTCCATATTGGAACTTCCGTAAATGGAAGCACCTCTGGCGTGAACTTTTTAGGCGGCACGTTGGTATTACACCCTAAACTCTCGGTGGAATCATCAACTACCACAATCAACTCCTTCAACACGGCATTATTCATATCTTTGGCTTTAGCATCCTATAAGGCCAAAAAATGATTATTACTACACAAGAATAGGTACTGCAAAAAAGAGGACAGGCAACTGACAGGGAATTAATACCCCAAAGACGATATTAGGTATAATTCTAAGATGAGCAATATTGGCATCTGTTGGTGGCACCTCTAATTTTGCAATCAACAGGTTAGCGTGGATGAAGATTTTGATAATTTAACAGTTTGATGATTAGTATACATTAACGGCAACAGATTTGTAAAGAACAGCGTATAAGAAATACCAGAACCACGGAGTACTCTAGATGGCGTAGCTACAATTTCATCTATGGGTGGGCCACAACAAATACTAACCTCAAGATAACTGTCAAGTGTCATCTTATGAACCGGCTTTACTACACGCTGCTTCTTCTTGTCTGGTTTAGCAACCTGCGTGGTGTCTGGTAGGGGACCAAATGATGATATGAGGTAACGAGATTTATTCTTCGCCCTTTTTGTGGTAGTTGCCAGTATAACTATATTTAAGGAAAGGCTATACAATTACAACTCACTTCGGCTTGGATGTTTAATATAAAAGGTATTACTACTACTAAATTATACTTATCGGAATTATGTTGGTAAAACACACTAACCGGTTGATTTTCGTTGGCATCATGTCCCATGGGTGTAACATCCGGGCCTCGTGTCTCAGCCATGTTAGCGGGCGGGTCTTGAATATCAAACCCGTTGCCCTCCTGCATGTGTCACAAAGGTGGGGACCAATTCAGCAAAGACAGCAACAAATTCAGCACAGTAACATTAGTGAAGTTGTGTGTAATAACAGTAGCAACTACCTACTCTCGAAAGAGCTTTAAACTGCACAATAAATTACCCAAACTCAATTCGGCTTGGATGTTTAATATAAAAAGCATTATTACACCCTAAAATTATACTTATTGGAATTATGTTGTTAAAACATACACACCGGTTGTTTTTCATTGGCATCATGTCCCATGGGTGTAACATCCGGGCGTCCTGTCTCAGCCATCATAGTGGGCGGGTCTTGAATATCAAACCACTTGGCCTCCTGCATGTGTCACAATTCAGCAAAGACAGCAACAAATTCAGCATCAAAAGCTGAAGCAGCATAAAAAATAGCAAAAACAGCATTTTAAACAGCACACTAACGCTAGCCAACTTGTGTGTAATAACAGTGGCAACTACATCATTCGAAAGAGCTTTAAACTGCACAATAAATTACCCAAACTCAATTCGGCTTGGATGTTTAATATAAAAAGCATTACCACTAATAAAATTATACTTATTGGAATTATGTTGTTAAAACATACACACCGGTTGTTTTTCATTGGCATCATGTCCCATGGGTGTAACATCCGGGCCTCCTGTCTCAGCCATCATAGTGGGCGGGTCTTGAATATCAAACCACTTGGCCTCCTGCATATGTCACAATTCATCAAAGACAGCCACAAATTCAGCATCAAAAGCTGAAGCAGCATAAAAAATAGCAAAAGCAGCATTTTAAACAGCACTCTAACTCTAGCCAACTTGTGTGTAATAACACTGGCAACTACAGCATTCGAAAGAGCTTTAAACTTCACAATAAATTACCCAAACTCAATTCGGCTTGGATGTTTAATATAAAAAGCATTACCACTAATAAAATTATACTTATTGGAATTATGTTGTTAAAACATACACACCGGTTGTTTTTCATTGGCATCATGTCCCATGGGTGTAACATCCGGGCCTCCTGTCTCAGCCATCATAGTGGGCGGGTCTTGAATATCAAACCACTTGGCCTCCTGCATGTGTCACAATTCATCAAAGACAGCCACAAATTCAGCATCAAAAGCTGAAGCAGCATAAAAAATAGCAAAAGCAGCATTTTAAACAGCACTCTAACGCTAGCCAACTTGTGTGTAATAACACTGGCAACTACAGCATTCGAAAGAGCTTTAAACTTCACAATAAATTACCCAAACTCAATTCGGCTTGGATGTTTAATATAAAAAGCATTACCACTAATAAAATTATACTTATTGGAATTATGTTGGTAAAACATACAAACCGGTTGTTTTTCATTGGCATAAACTCCCATGGGTGTAGAATCCGGAGCTCCTGTCTCAGCCATCTTAGGGGGCGGATCTTGCGTATCAGACCCCTTGCCCTCCTGCATTTTGTCACGATTAAGCAAACACGGCAACAAAGACAGCATAAAAAATTTAATCAGAATCATAGCTCGCAAAAAACATCAACTAAAACAGCACGGTAACAATACCTAACTTTAGAGCAAAACAATGAAAAATTATATATGAATAAAGTGCATATTACAATTGTATTTTCAAATGAGGCTATCATGCTGTCGAGTCTGGTTTTTTCCACTTCATCCGCCGTAAGTACCTCGGACAGAGACTGAATGCTACCACATGTCCGTGTGTCATCATGAGCAACCTGTGTCTACAAATATGACAAACAATGTAAGTACTAAAGCATGCATTAACCTATTAGGTGTGCTGTCTGTAATAATTGTTAGTTACACGCACCTGTGGAAACTCATACATGAAGTTCAAATCCAAGTTCAAATCAATGTTACTCTTATCGGTATCAAAAGTGGGGTTGCTCATAGGATCACCAACACCAACGACAGGATCAACTACGGTTTCCTTTTTATGCTGACCGAAGAACACCTGCATCAATGATTAACTATTTAGTAACTTGTAATTAACTATGTATTAGTAAGGTCTTTTTAATGCTAACAATGTTAAAAGTAATTAAAACGAACATGGTCCTCTAACAACGAACAACGATTATTCAACTCCATATATCCCTTTTGTAGTACCAAGTGTTCCTGCTGTAACTTCATAAAACTTTCCGCTAATGACAACTGTGGCCGCTTTGCCGTTAAAGGCGGCGGCGGACGAATCGCGGCACTAGCATCAGCATCAACAACCTCGCCCCTAGTCGGTGATGGGTGCAAATTCTCTTGTGGGGGAGGCAAATTATCTACTACTTCCATGGGAAAGCAATCCTTGCTAGCTATCCACCATTCAGACCGGGTCTCCTCAGGTAGCAACTCAAGATTTTCTATTGGACGTAGGTCCTAAAATAAGATATATATTGGTATCAACAAATGAACCATAAAAACAAATGTACGAAAACAAGCCGAACCACATAACCAAGTAGAACCTATATCAGAATAATATGCATGTGCAACTAATTGTATAAATTAAGCTAGTGAAACTATAGCTAGTGAGTCTGTACAAGTCGAACCTATTGCTCTTAAGCGGTTGTGCACTAATGGTCTACCGTCAGTCCTAAATTCAAATATGGTTGTAGCAGACTTGCCGTTCCACCCTATTATTAAGCTTTTTTCTTCTATTGTGATCCAATGATTGGGTTGTTTAATTTTTTATCAGCAATTAATCTCATCAGTTAGAGCTACGTTCAACTTAAAGAAGAATAAGTACCCTAATTTTAAAACAGGAAGCTGAATATGGCCTTCCTGAATATGGCATAGTTTCATATTTAACGTATTCACAAAAGTAATTTAGAAAGACTTACATCAGGAAAAGGGCCGTCCAAGAGATATAGTTGAGACTTCTTAAAGGTAATATTACTATTCCACCGAATTCCCCTCGGTAGAGTGTCCCTCGGATTCCACCATTCACCGGCTAAGATTGGTAACGACTCAAAAATCCATACCTAAGGGAACAACCCAAAACAAATAAATAACAGCGCGTTATATTAAGTTATTAACATCCCAATGCATGCAAGTAATGTACAAAGACAATAATTATCTCACCTGGAATGCCCAAATAAATCCCTTGAGTGTATATGACACCTTCTCCTTTCCCCTTTTCTCTAAAGCTTCTAAATGTTCAGTCCTTCTTATGGGGACCGCATCCATAAGTTGATTGTGTGTAATAAACCACACATGAGTACCCCATGGAAAACGGTTCCACTCATTCAAATCCTCAACTAGCTCCAAGAATTCCGCGTCAACCACCGATTTACTCTCACCACCGTTTCCAAGAAATACATACTCCAACACCATCAAAAGACAAACGCGAACAGCATCTAGGTCGGTAAGAGTGTCAAATCGAGGCCCCTCGTACAAGTCCCGAAGGTCAGCCAAGTGAATGGTATCTCCTTTTACGTGACTAAATACTCGATGGCGAAATGGCATACTCTTGGCTTTGTATTTCGGCCAATCTATGTCTCCAAAACGTAATCCGGTAACAATGCAAAACTCTTTGGCTCCGAACTTTAAGGGAATGCCCCCGACATCATATTTTAACGAATGTAGCGCTGGGTCATGCTTACCCACACACTCCAACTGCATCTCTAGCATTCGATGTATTAAACGCCCCACAAATTTATCGTACCCAATATCTAGCCACCTGCCAAAGCATGTTTCTCTAAACAACTTTTCTCTACCTGTAGGGTGTAATTTATTCTTCATTTTACCCAAAAGAGACATCTTGCACCTGATAGTCACAATAGCAGAATATTTCTGCATTAGCAAAAACGACATATATTAGTAAAACACGAAATGTATAAAGCATGAGTAATATGATAAGCAAAAGTAGGTGATCCTTGTTCACTCAACCCTTCATTAACTTTTGTTGCAGTTGTATATGACTAATAATAAGCAAAAGTAGGTGATCCTTACACTGAAATCCGACTGTTGCTACTAGAAATCACATCAATTCAATAATCAATTTCATATTACAGATCTAAACACACAAAAAACAAGTTACCTATATGCTCCTACAAAAGAATGATGGAAGCCCTATTTCGAATGCCTGTATATTTTCAACACTTCCCTTTCACTAATGTTAAAAAAGAATAAAACTACGTTTCAAGTCAAGTGGCAAGTTGGTTGTGGTCCGCTCAAGTCCTTGTGAGTAGAGTTAAAAGGAGCAGCTTTTTTAGCATTTAATTACCTAATAGTCAATTCCCGATTTCAATCATGTTGAAATACAAAGATGTATTTTTAAACATTCCGCCGCAACGCGGGGGCTAAAATACCCTCGTTCAGTGGCGGATGTATGTAGGTCAAAGGGTATGCACATGCATACCCTATAACCAATTTTAGTAGTGTTAAAAAATCAAATTTCATGAAAGTATTGAAATCTTTATGCTAAAGTGCATGCCCTTTTAAAACCTCGTGCATACCCACTTCATAAAGTGATAGAAAGTCCATGCCATTTGAACAATAATAGTGAAACTAACACACAGAATCTAGCCTTGATTATGGGTCAAGTTAGCTTGTTTAGTATGGTTTTACTTAATTTTTCATTCAAAGTATAGTAGTGCACACTTGATGTTCGCTTTGCCTCGTTTGTCGGCTCTGTGAGCAGGTTTTGACGCTGCCCGGCCTATCCCCTCAGCCCTCTCGACATCTCTCGATTTTGCATTTATGCTCTCTTATAAAGTAAAAACCCTTTTCACACAGTTTTCTTCTATATATGCAACTTATTCAATGCCAATTACTCCATATATCGACTGTTTTGCAAATGGCTTGCCTATTTTTTTTATGTTTACTACGAGTAGTATTATGAAGTATTAACCGAGTATTGTTCTTTACACCCCTAATAGTAATATAAATATACATATATATTTTCATTGTAGGGTTAAAACTTCAATACATTAAGTACTACTGGTGCATATAACACCTTACATTTCACAAAGAAACTTAAACTTATAGCAAAATATATAAAAAATATCACTAAATGAGTCCACAAACCGACCCGAAACTTGATCCGGGGAAGAGCCAAATAATTTTTTCAGATCATCGTGACTAGTTAATGTCTATTAAATTTGTGCATACCCAATAACGAATTTCTACATCCACCACTGCCCTCGTTATAAACAACTATAACATTGTATTATACAAATGAAATATACATACACGCAAACGCGCTGAACAACTATCATGCTCACCCCTACATACTATCGTGCTCACCAAAGTCATTAAACAGTAGGCATATGAGTCAATCACGAACATTATATAATCATGTAACTAACTACTTCATGTTCTTTAATATGTAACTAACTACTTCATGTTCTTTAACTAATAATCAGATTTTCAAATGATTCTTAATAGACTCCATATAACAGTTTCTGAAAATTAAAGTTACTAAAATACCTTGTCACGACGAAAATTCTTCTCGTAATTCTTCCCCATTTTTTTGAACCGTAGACACCGACAACAAATAAAAACCGGTAAAAAACGGCCAAACAACTCACCTGAAAACGAATAATTAAACATTAGTTGACAAAATACACACGTGCATCAATTTATTGAAAATAACTCACCAAAAAAGGTCCGAAAATCTCGCCAAATGAAATTCGCCAAAGCATTTACGCACCACCACAAACCACCGCTGCCAACCCACCACCACAAACGAACGGAGCCAACCCACCACCGCAAACTACCGCTGAACAACCGCCACAAACCACCGACGCCCCACCTACACAAAATTTGCACCCACCTAAACAAACAACAACCGCCGCCAACCACCGTCGTGTTCGGGTCCAAACCGTAACCCTAACCCTAACCATAACACTAACCCTAACGAACCACCACGATTCAAGTGCGCGGGCTTTTGTGAAGAGATGGGAAACAGACACGGAAGGAAAGAGACCGGCGGTGATAATCAACAAAAAAAACGGCGATCGCCAAAATGGGAAGGAAAAAGAGATACGGAAGAGGTTTATGGGGCTTTGGCTCGTTTTCCAAGAATTCAAAAAAAATAGCCGATCGCCAAACCGTTTTACCATTTTGGCGAATTTTTTTTGACACGTGTCGGCTTGGCGATTTGGCCAGATTTGGCGATTTTTTCCATCCCAGCGAAATATTAAGGACACTTGTAATGATTTTATTGGTTACGCGATTTTTTCGCCGATCGCCAAATGAATTACGCATTTTGGCGAAATTCCGGTCTATTTTCGAAAAAAAAGGTTGACAAGGTTTATTTAGTAAAATGAGGGCGTTGAATGGTCTATCTAGGTAATTTTCTCTTTATAAATAAATATATATATGAGAAAATTACTCAATTAGACTAGTCAACGCACGCTTTTCATTATATGTACCGTGTAAGAGATTTTTTACAAAACTAGACCTGAAAATCGCCAAAATACAAAAAGGGATCGGCGATTTGGCGAGTTTCTTAATACCCAATCAAATCACGCCACGTGTTACCATTAAATCGCCGGTCAACCCAAAAACGCCAGTCAACGGGAAATCGCCTAGCCTAAGAAGTCGCCACGTGGACTACAAAAATCGCCAAAATGTAAAACTCCTTTGGCGATTTATTTGAAATTTCGGGAATTGTGCCAAACCCCTCCCTCCCCCCTCTCTCTCTCTCTCTCTAAGTTCCTTTTGGTTTATGTAGATTTATGCTTAAGTCACTGTCACAGCTAAATATGCTTGCTTGATCTTAAAAATGTGTTAAATGGTGTCTTGTTTCATGATTCATCTATGTCTTCAACCTTTTAATTTCTGTTTTTATGTCTTCTGTTATTGTATCAGCTCATTTTAACTGTAACCCACTTCACAATCTTGATAAAGTTTTCGACTTTAATGTTGTGATCCATGTTGAATAAGTAGTTAAATCATAAATGTTCATTTTATTCATGTCAAGTCTGATATGTATTTTGTGTAATCTTAAACATGAAGAAAGTTTCAATCTTGTTGATTATGGTGATGTGTTGTTTGGCTTCTGTGGCTCAAGCAGAGTACTTCAAGTACAAAGATCCTAAACAACCAATGGGAATTCGGATAAAAGACTTGAAGAAAAGGATGACATTAGAGGAAAAAATTTGGCCAAATGACCCGGATTGATCACAAAGTTGCATCCAATGAGGCAATGAGGTCATCAAGAAGTACTTAATTGGTAAAAATATTTCAACCCAACTCTCAAAATTATTTTTTGTCCTTACTTGATATGTTCATTTTATTCATGTCAAGTCTGATATGTATTTTAGTGTGTGGTTTTTTCAGGGAGTGTGTTAAGTGGAGGTGGGAGTGTTCCAGCTCAACATGCATCACCACAAACATGGGTTGACATGGTAAACGATTACCAAAAGGGTGCCTTATCAACCCGATTTGGGATACCAATGATCTATGGGATTGATGCTGTCCATGGATATAACAATGTTTACAAAGCTACCATATTTCCTCACAATGTTGGTCTTGTGATGACTAAGAAATAAGAATATTTAGCTCAGTTTTGTGGTAAGGGAGGGGTTTGGCACAATTCCCGAAATTTCAAATAAATCGCCAAAGGAGCTTTACATTTTGGCGATTTTTGTAGTCCACGTGGCGACTTCTTAGGCTAGGCGATTTCCCGTTGACGGACGATTTTTGGGTTGACCGGCGATTTAATGGTAACACGTGGCGTGATTTGATTGGGTATTAAGAAAATTGCCAAATCGCCGATCCCTTTTTGTATTTTGGCGATTTTCGGGTCTAGTTTTGTAAAAAATCTATGGCACGGTACATATAATGAAAAGCGTGCGTTGACTGGTCTATTTGAGTAATTTTCTCTCTCTCTCTCTCTCTCTCTCTCTCTCTCTCTCTCTATATATATATATATATATATATATATATATATATATATATATATATATATATATATATAATTAGTCATTTATAACATTATCCGTGAATTAGACATGGATCATGTTTTGAGTGACTTCATATTTCTTTCAAATTTTTGTTTACCTAAACAATTTTTATATCCTACTAGTTATGTAGAAATTATGGATTTACTTTTTAATTTTAGATGGGCTTAATGTCTAGGAATGCACTCAACTTGTACCCGATATCAATTGTATGTATCATACTTACACTAGTCATTTTTAATGCATCAAACTTTCAAAAAGGGTGTTATAGTGTATTTTGGTGATGTGTCGCTCGTTTAAGGTGCCACGTGGCATCGTGAGAGCTTGACACGTCATCAAAACATCACAAAAATACATTAAAACACCATTTTTGAAATTTTGATGCATTAAAAATGACGAGTGTAATTATGATACACACAATTGATATCGGTCACAAGTTTAGTGTATTCCCAGACACTAATCCCATTTTAGATTCATATTTCAAGCAAGGGTTTTATTTTATTTTATTTTTGGTACAATTTAAACACATTTGGTTAGAGACAAGTCTAAAAATTCATAATCACCCACCGATTCAAGAGAGTTACTTTGTACTATCATGATGTAGTTTCTTTGCATAAAGTTAAACAGGTCAATGTTGTTAAATTCTTGTATAAATTTTTCAAAAAGATCAGTGATTCAGATCAACTTGAAGTCTACTTGCAACTGAAAAAGATGTCTCTTTTTGGATTCTAAATCTAAAATTATTTATACATGCTTCATTCGTGAGAATGTTATAGGTTCTTATGTAATCTTTTATCTAACTTAATTGTATGGAAATGTAGCTATACCTAATCGGGAGTAGATTATACACACCAAAGGGGGAAGAACACGAAGCAGCAAGGCAGAAGTACATAGATTGCCTTAAATTATTGCTTGAAGGGGGGCTTGAAGACAAACCTTACTTTGGAGGTGAGAATTTTCGGGTACCTTGACATATCTTTGATCCCATTTTATTCATGGTTTGAAGCCTATGAGACCTATGGGAAAATCAACTTTGAACAAGAGCTCCCGAAATGGATGAATTGGGCTAGAAGGTGCATTCAAAACAATGAGAATGTGTGATGTGTCTAGTAGTCTCCCTATGGGCTAAAGATCTTAGGACTTGTTCAATTTATGAGGAAGAGGGATGGAATCGATGAATAGAAATCACATCATTTGGACAGAAAATACTTACATGTGTTTTTCTGTAAATAAGGCTTGTCGCACTTGTATTCGTTTTTGATGAACTTTCAGATGTAATTATTGCTATGTTTACATTCTTAATTTGCATATTTTCGACATTAATGGTTTGATTCCATGTATTGTGATATTCGAATCAATTGAACATCGTGGAAACTAACAACTACTTTATTAAACAATATAATGCAATTACAAAAGCTTAATAGGAATTGAGTACATAAAGTGCTTAAATACTAAAACCTATTATTAAAGAGTACATTACATATAATACCATATATCAAACTCACAATGCTAAAGCTAAATGCATTGGAGTTTGCCAACAAAGTTCAAACTGAAAATCGAAACGAAGCAAAGCGAAGTGAAGCGTTGGATGTTGATTTCGAGAGTTGAATCCAGAACCAGCGCATGCTAATGAGAAATCCATTTACCATGAGAGAAATAATTTTAGATTCCAAAACCCGTCAGGCAAAATCAAAGCCTATTCAATGTGAAATCGATGCCAATCCAATGCAAAACCAAATCCAAATCCAATGCGAAACCGAAAGTAAGACAATAGAATGTGATTGCAACGAAAAAGAAACAAACTCAAACATTCACGGGATCCCTATGGATCATCAACAATTAGTCGACAACCGAAGGATGGCTAATTTACAATTCTTTTGCACTTAAAGCTCTCATACAATGTGAACACTAACGACAACAACTTTATCAAAAATAGAATGCGATTACAAAAGCTTAATAGAAACTGAATACAAAAGATGCTTAAATACTAAAACTATTAAACCCTAAACACAAACCGGGTTCACATTAAACAAAACTAATATGGGTCTAACCTATTATTAAAGAGTATATTACAAATAATACCATATATGTTAACAAAGAGAAGGTGAATTCGGGAAGAAGCGGTTCATGTAGGATAAATCTTATTGGGACTTTCTTCACCGGTTTCTTTCTTTAACTTGTAATTGTTGTATGCTAAAAAAAAAAAAAAAAAAAACTTGTAATTATTGTATGCAACTACACTCGCAATGGTTGCATCAACTATCACAGGTGAGTATTCAATTTTTTTCAACTACTTTATAGTAACCACTTAAAGTTGGTATGATTGATACTTGGACATGTCTAATAATAGGGACTAAAGGGGCTTGGGTTGTGACAACTCGTTTAAAAAAAAAAGTTAAAACAGTCCGTTGAACTGACTTGCGAGCATATATTTTAGGTTGTTGATAGATACAACATGGTTTTTGATTCAAACAACAAAACTGCGCATTAACAAGTTGTACAGTATGCATTATATCTGTAAAATTGTGTTGTATGTAGTAAGATATGTGTTGTATTTATCAACACCCGATATGTTGTACAGTATGCATTATATATGTGAAATTGTGTTGTATGTAATAAGATATGTGTTGTATTTATCAACACCCTATATTTTATAGCAATTGTAATTTTGACAGCACACATGAATTGTGCTATTGACCCATTTAGATATTTTACATTTTTAGTCCTTCAATTTTGTAATAGTTACAGAAATGGTCTCTCCCTTATAACTAACTGTATGACTCATCCGTGCAATTTCACATAACGGTTTTATTTAACTTTTTTTTTTTTTTGAACTTCACCTTCGTTTAGTTGAAATCAGGGGGTCATGTTCTCAAAGATCAGTCACTGATCTTATTATATTGATATTTTTATCTATTGAATTATCAAATAAATTTATTGACATATATATTCTATATGATAATAATAATAATAATAAAAATAAATACGGAGTTATTAAGATCACTCCCAACCGTCAGCTTCACGTCAGCTTTTTAAAAAACTGACTGAAACTGACGGACTCTTGCCATCCGTGACCTGTCACTTTAGTTTTTGGGTCCCACATTTACCAATTTACCTTTAATAGTATACACACAAAAGGAAAAAAAAAAAAATAGTATGCGTTGGATTGGAGACGAGGCGAACCGACGAGAGCAACTAACGGAGCCGTGCCATCCCCGTCACTTAAGTGACGGTCGTCTGTTGCAAGTGACGAGCAAACCGACGGCTTGCGATGGGAAGGGTCTAAGAGCGCTCCCAACAACACCGTCGCTTCCTCCGTCAGTTTTAGCCGGTTAACCGACTTTGATGGCACGCCCCGTCACTTTTTGTCCATCGGTTGCTTTCGTCGCCAAACCGACGCAACGTCGGTTTTTTTTTTCTCCCTTTTTTTGTTTTTTGTTTTTGTGTGTATAAGTAAATGTAAATTGTTAAATGTGGGTCCAAAAATTAAAGTGAAGGAGTCCCTGATGGCAGGGGTCCGTCAGTTTCAGTCAGTTTTGAAAAAAACTGATGTGGCGCAGACGTAACGCGTCGATTTCTGTTAGTTTCTGTCACTGTTGAGAATAGTTTACTATCACGTGTTCACATATTGCTATTTTGGAGGATAAAAAGAAATCCCTCAAATTCTCAAAAATCATTAAAATAAGAAACACAGATGAATAACATTACAACATGGTGATATCCAATATATATCCACACACTGCCACCGTGTACACCCCAATCACCATCGATCACCACCTATGCAAACACACAACAACTGTGAATATGAGCAAACACAACCCAACATCAATGGCAAAACAACAAGTGATTCTACTTGATTACTGGACAAGTATATATGGTATGAGGGTCAAGATAGCTCTTGCTGAAAAGGGTATTCCATATGACTACAGAGAACAAGATTTGAGAAACAAAAGCCAGCTTCTTTTGGACTCCAACCCGGTTCATAAGCAAATCCCAGTTCTCATCCACAATGGCAGACCCATCTGTGAGTCTAGCATTATCGTTGAATATATCGATGAGGTTTGGAATGATAAAGCTCCATTGTTTCCTTCTGATTCTTATGATAAAGCTCGTGCGAGGTTCTGGGCTAACTTTATTGACAAGAAGGTAAGTTCGAGTTTTCTTGATTTATTATTCAATGAATACCATATATCTGGTTTGTATTGAATGAGATAATTTGATGATAAAATGATCTTTTTATTATTCAAACTTAGATCTAACTTTGTGTATGAAAATGCAGCTATACCAAATTGGGAGGAATTTGTGCACTCTAAAAGGGAAAGAACACGAAGCTTCCCGGAAAGAGTTCATGGATTGCCTTAAATTGTTCGAAGAAGAGCTTGGAGACAAACCTTACTTTGGAGGTGATACTTTCGGGTACCTTGACGTATCTTTGATCCCATTTTATTCATGGTTTCAAGTCTATGAAACCTATGGGAAATTCAACTTTGATCACGAGTGCCCGAAATTGATTGCTTGGGCTAAAAGATGCATTCAGAACAAAGAGAGTGTATCTAACACTCTTCCTGACTTACAAAAAATCTTTGATTTCGTTCAATACTTGAGGGAGAAATTTGGAATTGAAGACTAGAACTTGCAGCATATTGATAGAAAATACTTAGATGTGTTTTCCTGTAAATAAAGATTGTTGCACTCAATCGTAATTGTTGTATTTACATGTAATTCTTGCTATGCTTACATATACATTTCTTTGAGGTTGAATCTGTTAAACTTTCTGTGATGTTGGGGAAGAAGTGGCTCCTGTAGTAGAAAAGTTAGAAGTTCCGTTACTTTCTTCACAGGCTTCCTTCTTTAACTTGTGGTTATTGTATGCGGCAACACCTGCAATGGCTGCATCAATAGTAACCAAATGTTAGTATATATATTTTGCAACCAACTTGTAGTATGCAAAACGGGTCAGATTGATTGGGTCACGTGTCGAAACTGGTAGAGTTAAGTTGATCTGTAGTATTGTTTTTCTTTCTTTAAGGAATTGATATTTTTACAATAATCATTTAGATATATTTTATAAGATTTGGGAGGTGGTACGCATTAAAAATAGACTTTAATTAGGTGACGTTCACCTCATTTGACCTTGTAGTCTTTTATTTGAGCCATTTATAAGTAAACTGGTCGAGATTATTGCCTCTATACCAAAGATTACCTATGGCATAGCCAAAGATATTGACCATAGAAAGCTTTGTGTCGGCAAAAAGAACGGCTGACAGCAGTACGACCACCCAATCTTTAACGACCCCAGCAACACGAATGGTTAATGCACTCGTATGTTGTATCACGAGAAAAACTGAGAAATTGAGAGCAAAAGTACATAGAGAATTGAGAGTTAGCACAAAAGGTTGAAAGCTCCACGACTCCATCTTCGGCATCTCAAGAAAGATCCATGGAACAAATAAGCAAACAGCGCTGCACAGCGAACCAAGATTCTGCTCACATGGGCAGAAATGAAATTATCTGAACATATACATGGAATGACTGGCAAAAAAAAAAGTAAACAAGAACACATTTGGTATATTTAGAGTTTAAAGATAGATACATGCCTGCAAGGGCTAACGTAATACATCATTGATATGGGGTTTAATTTGACACCTTTTCGTTTGACCAAAATCTCCATGAAAATAAGCCTCAAAGCTTCACCAACTACACCTCCCATTTGGTAAACAACACCAACCCAATTGATGTTAATTTCTCCGTAAGAAGCCACTAACACTCCAAAGCTTATAACTGACATTATCAACAGCATGCTGCTGCTCATAGCTTCTAGTCCTGCTGCTACACCAAGAATAAACACAGCTACTGGCACTGCAGATCAAAGATAAAAATTTCACATGTATGATTATGTGGTGCACAAACATGGCGACCTTTAACATCTTTGTTAGAGGTGGCTCAATAAGCTTGTCGGGTAATGGATCAAAATAGGCAATTTTTTGTACTAGTCAGGTTGGGTTGACTTAATATTTTTATTCTTACGGAGTATTAAATAATAATCGTTGTATAATTTGATTACCATATAATGTTTCTTGAATAACAATATAATTTGCAAATGAAATGATTTTAAGGGAATTATGCTTTGGAAAATATATTTTGGCGAATTTTGACCTGTTCAACCCATTTGATCATTTTCCTGTCAAGCTAGTTTATATTCATTTATTTACATGTTTGATCCATTAGAGATCTAACATAAACCTAATAAACTCATTTATAAGTAAATGATTCTGAATTGCCAGTAACAATTTCCATGTACTTACTGATTGCTTTCAACATTTGGGCAAATGATACAGATATATAGAGGTATGCAGTGTTTCCAAGCCATAGAGTCACTGCAAACATTGCACCAATTGGGAAAACTGATGTGGAGTATCTGTATGTAAAGAATTACCATGTTAATAAGCATCTGTTTGATCAAATGAGACTAGACTGTTTGGGATTTGGTGCTCACATTTCAAAAGTCATTCCCTTTTCGACTTCCATTATCTGGTAGAAAACTCAAATTTGGTATCACGGATTGCAGAAGTGAGATGGATAAATGGCTAGATTATTAAGGTTCATTTTACCTTTGTAACTTTGGTGAGTACAAAACATAACACAGAGGAGAAAACCATATGAAGTAGAGTTAGGCCAAGAGGATATGGGAAGTTAATCTCCTTTGATGACAATACCAACTGCATTCAAATTGTTCTTATGAGAAAATGAAGTGAAAGATTTACCCAAGTAATTAAGCATATACAAATACACTTACAATTATCAAATAATTTTGTTGATGATATCTAGATTCTTTAGAGAATAACAAAATCAAGCAAACATTGTCATATGTCATGCCGACTGAAGAAGAACCCTATACTAATTTGTGCAAAATTACCGAAAAACTTTCTATGCTCAACACAAGCAGTATGTTTAGGCATTTTAAACCTTACATAGATTATCTACAGAATACCACTCTTTTGTTTTTGACAAATACATGACTGCTCGTAATATATAACATTAGCTATCTAAAAAAGGAAATGACTTGCAATGGAACAACATTCATATTATAAAAGCAAGGGATCATCACTTATATTGGAACAAATACATAGCGTCCAATGAAAAAACCTTGTTAAAGAAAATCTGACCGCTAGAGAGGGCAATATAAACGAGAAGATATGAATAAGTTAGTGCTTCTTTCCTAGAGGATATTCTTTTTTTATTTGCCATTGATGATGATATATTTTTCCTTGATTCCTTCGAAAAATGTATCTGATATATGTATGTAGAAAAAGAAGGACTATCAATTGGCAAAACATAGAATGCCTATAAGATTGGGGGTGGGGATGGAAGGGGAGAAATGGAAGATAATTTGATTAAATCTAACCAATCATATTAACAAACTGGTCTTTTTTTGCACAATAACCGGATATATTTCAATAACCAACAATATTTAGATGTTTTTTTAAAAAACCTTAACTTCTTTTGGTTCTTATGTACAGAACATGCACATTCTAAAATTCATTTGAGTAACTAATAAGCAGCAAATTATATTACAACACTAACAGTACTAATTGGGTTTTAGTCCTTATCCTTTAGTGAACTACTAATCCAAAATTATCTTTGGTATAATGACAAATTATCTGAGAAATGCATTGATGCTTGTTCATATTTTGTCCCAATGATTTATTTAAGAAATCAACAACTATGTCTGCCACCTTATACAACTTGCCTGAATATAATAAAATATATACATTCATCTTCTTCAATGTAAATTTAGCCACAGTATCATTGTCTTCTTCTTCTTTTATATCTGTATACCAACTTATCTGTGAAATATGACATTTACCCTTCAATATTTTCGTAGAAAAAGAAAGAAAGATGGAGACTTTTAGGAGAAAAGACTCCAAATTCTTGATGTCACCCTTTCAGTCTTCCATTTTTAGGAAGATGATAATGAAGAAAAACTGTGAAACACACAATTAATCATGTGGATCCCAATTGCCTCTTTGTGAATGGATTTGGTGTCCATTCCTTACCTCCAATTACCCATCTCATGTTTTTGTCTTCATCCCATTTTCTTGATTAGTTTATTTAAAATAATTTGGTACACATTCTACTCTGTATTATCTTTATGCTGTTTTTGTCTTTTTATTTCAATAATTTTTTTACTTGGTTGCTTATCTATACTTGTTCTCCACTTGGGTTCTGCTCACTCTTTTCAATAGATACAGAAATACTTAACTGCCAAAAAGGTTTGCTTCTTCTTCTCTCTCTTCAAACCCATACCTCCAGTCACTGCATTTCTGTTATTGAATCAATGATATAAACTTAGTATATAAGTATATTAACCTCAACTTGGTGTGGGTCAGCGCTCAACTGGATATATATTTACTTGATCACTGCTTGTGTATTCATCTTTAAGCTGTAAATTTTGCAAACTTTATTTGAAAATTGTGTATTGGGTATGTGTATTTTTCAACATCTTAGTATGTTTCACAATCTTTATCTACTTTGTTTAACAAGTCAATTCTCTATATGCATATAGTTATATATTCTTACTCATGATGTTAGATTAGCATCTCGAATAATTATACTTGACATAATCAAGAGCATCTCTAATCGAAGCTCTTTTAAAAGCTTTTTACCATTTGAAAAGTTTTTTATTTTTTAACTGGAGTTTATAGCTTTTTTGGTAATATGTTGGAAAGGGAAATGCAGTAAATTTCATGATGGATCATAATTCTGCAACTTTTGTCTATTATGTGATTTATAAAAAGTTTACTAAAGAAAGATGGGAGATTTCCTATTCATGTGCTATGAGCATAACAATCTACTTTCTGTTTTTCTGGTGTTAATATCAAGATTCTTGAAGGAATCATCTGAATAGACAAGAAAGATGGAGGTAACCAATGTCACCGAGTATCAGGCAATTGCCAAAGAAAAGTTGCCTAAAATGATCTACGACTACTATGCATCTGGTGCCGAAGACCAATGGACTCTAGAGGAGAACAGAAACGCCTTTGCAAGAATCTTGTGAGTCCATTATATATGTACTATTGGATTGAAAAGGTTAAATAGAATGTTCTGTTGTAAGGGTACTTTGATCTGTTCTGTTTTGATTCTTGACTGCATTTTGTTTGTTAAATTTAACAGGTTTAGGCCGCGCATTCTTATTGATGTGAGCAAAATAGACATGACTACCACAATTTTAGGATTCAAAATATCGATGCCTATTATGATTGCGCCCACAGCAATGCAGAAAATGGCTCATCCTGAAGGGGAGTATGCAACAGCAAGAGCTGCATCTTCAGCTGGAACTATCATGGTCTAAATTTACAACCATACAACATTTTCCATTCATATTCACAGATGTTAATTTTTGTATATCGATTAATGTTTCGTATTGTAGACATTGTCTTCATGGGCAACATCTAGTGTTGAGGAAGTAGCTTCAACAGGACCTGGAATCCGTTTCTTCCAGCTCTATGTAAGTGCAGCCATTTTCACCTCTTTCTAGATGTTAATCTACTCATATTTTCTTTAGAATATAGAAATGATAACTAACACAATTATGAATGATGCTTGTCTGTCATATATCAGGTGTACAAGGATAGGAACGTTGTTGCTCAACTTGTCCGAAGAGCTGAAAGAGCCGGTTTCAAGGCTATTGCTCTAACTGTTGATACACCAAGGCTTGGACGTAGAGAAGCTGACATCAAAAATAGATTTACTTTACCTCCATTTTTGACATTGAAGAATTTTGAGGGCTTGGACCTTGGGAAAATGGATGAAGTGAGTTGAACATGACTTTTACAGAAAGCCTTAGGGGGGAACTGATTAGTTGATTTTTTGTGACTTAAGTAGCAATAGCATTTTCCGTTACTCTTGCTTATAACTTGAAGAGACAAAAGCACATCCAAAATACACTATCATCTAGACTTTTACAACCTGTTTCAACTTTTAGTACTCTTATGATAATTCTAACTGTATTGTGCGGAATGCAGGCTAGTGACTCTGGCTTAGCTTCTTATGTTGCTGGTCAGATTGACCGCACCTTGAGCTGGAAGGATGTGAAGTGGCTACAGACCATCACCACCCTACCTATCCTGGTTAAGGGTGTGATCACTGCTGAAGACAGTAAGAACCATGAAAACTTCTCTCTTTTTTCCTTTTTTTTTTTTACATTTTTTTATTTTAAAAATTGATATCTTTAATTCATGTTCTGTTTATCAATCTTGCAGCAAGGTTGGCGATTCAAGCCGGTGCAGCGGGTATTATCGTATCTAATCATGGAGCTCGCCAACTCGACTATGTACCTGCCACCATCATGGCTCTGGAAGAGGTATCTAACTTTTCCACACCTTATAATCACACTTTGTAACAATTTTTAAAGAGCTCGGCTAACTTTTGCTGCAGGTTGTGAAAGCTGCACAAGGCCGTGTTCCTGTGTTCTTAGATGGTGGGGTCCGCCGTGGGACAGATGTTTTTAAGGCCCTGGCTCTTGGAGCTTCAGGCATATTTGTAAGAACAGATGAATTGAATCTTTTACCTCAAAAGTTAAAATAAGAATGAATGTATAAGTTCTATATAATTGAATAACTAAGTAACATGGCCCCTTTTGCATTTAGACTATAATTTTTCTGTTACAACTTAGCAATAAGGATGGTTAGTATACAAGTAGGAAGTCAAACTACAATGGCTTAGAAGCTGATCATTCTTTTATCATAGAGTATATTCTGCTTTTGAAGACAAACTAAACTAATCCATCCAATTTTAGATTGGGCGACCTGTGGTATTTTCTTTAGCTGCTGAAGGAGAAGCAGGAGTGAAAAAGGTACTTCAAATGTTCCGAGAAGAATTTGAGCTCACGATGGCATTAAGTGGTTGCACTTCACTCAAACAGATCACTCGCAACCATATTGTGACCGAATGGGATGCGCCTCTTTCTCGCCCTGCACCGAGATTATAGATAAAATTCTCCATCTAAATCAGAAACGCCTATATTTCCAGTGGCAATGTAAAAGGTATAGGACTGTGTTATAGTTGCAACATCATGCTCGAATGCCTCTCGGAAACTCGTATTATTTCAAATTTATTTGTTCGTGTATTTCAAATTTTTCGTTTTGGAATAATAAAGTTGCATGGATATACACATTACCTAAATGCCCATCTCTATGTTTATCTTTTGTTTTTTTTGGTACCATTTGATTTCAATATGATATCAGAGTTTGATATAAGAAATTATACTTACATCGATACAAAACAGGATGATAAAATGTTTGTCTAAACAATCCATTTTTTTTATAATTTTAACGACTTAAAGTACACAACTGCAATCGCTTAAACTTCAGATGTATCCATGAGATATTAAACAACCAGATAGAAAATTTGGTACCAAAAACTGTGATCATTAACATTGGTTTTGTACTTGGTCCGCCATGCTATTAATCACTGATCGATAGTAAGATCATGCGATTTTGGTACATAAGTAGCGCGCTCTTTGCTCTTTCAACGCAACAATTACACATTAGATTATATCAGCATATTTTAAGTACACAACAATCCATAATATGCATAACAGTATGTAGCTAAAAACTTTTTTATGGAATCTTTAGAAGTTAGAATTCATCCATGTATTATTAAATATAACTAATAACCCTTCTAAATAAGGAATCTTAGTAGCACTTATTGAGATTAACCTTTACAAATTGTGATTATTAATGGTAGAAGGGTCAGGGGAAATTATAGTGGGATGATGACAAGGGAGATACTTGTGAAGTTTCACCATCCTCCTTCTTTGGCGGACATAAAAAATAACAATGGCACTGGAACGGATTTTTGCATTGTCCAACGGCGCTAGGTCCATGTTTTTCACGACATAGCTGAATACATGCATTATCTTGACAAAGGGGCATAAAATGATTGGCAGTACATACATTTTGGGCCATAAGCAACTCTGTACCTGCGAAATTTTGAATACATAATATTATCATATAATTCAGATATCACATGACTCTTATGGTCAATTAGAAATCAACTAGACTAAACAAAATATCATAATAAGTTAGAAAACTTTTAATCATGAATAAGGGGATTGAGAATTACCTATGGTCATGAGAGACATAAGAAATGCAGTGACAATCAATGACCTTATCATGATGATATTTATTTTCACAACTGATACTATGCTATGTGATAAGCATATATACATATCATGTTGTATTCCAATTAAATACTACATTGAACACAATATATATTAAGATATTTCCCTATTTATGAATATTTACTGTAATTTATAGACGAATCCGATTGTAATAATTTGATCATAGTTCATTTCACATGTAAGTACTCGATTCAAAAAAATTAAAACTCCCGATCAAAACAGAATTTACCTTGTCATCCCTATGATATCAAACACTTGTCCTGCAGTCACATTCACCAACTTTGACAAAACGCAGGCGACGAGCTCCAGAAATTCATATTATTATATTTGATCGAATAGTTCCCTTACCATCAGTCAACTATATAACTTTAAGAATAGAGTTTAGTTGTGTAACTTTAAATAATGAAGCACAACTTTTTGTTGAATTGACACTGTGGCAAATTGAATGGGTCAGGTCACGGGTCTAGAAGGGTTTGGATCTAAATGGGTCCGGGTCTAGATGGGTCATTTAGGAGGATGGGTCAAATGGGTCGCGGGTCGGGTTGACCCATCGGGTTTCCACCAAACTTTTTTTTATTTGAGTGAAAAATGAAAAAAAATGAAATGAGGTGAGAAAAAAAAAAATTAACCGCTAGACCCATCTAGACCCGTTGGTTAATTGTTATATAATTGGAGGTTATATTAAATACTCATTTAAACCCATCCAAAAAATGGGGAGACCCAACAAACCCATCCCCTCATAATTATTAACCAAGTATACCCATAAATAACTAATGGGTCTAAAATTGCCACTTCTACTTGACAGTAGATCAGCAGCAACCAGGGGCGGATTCAGCATGTAACCATGGGGTCCAAGGCCCCCCATGACTTAGGCCCAAGTATTGTAAAATCTTAACTGTTTAATGGATACTTTGGCTCAACTAGCTGCTTGGTCCCCCTAACTGTGATAATGTATTCTGTATTTTTGAATTGGTACGTGTGTAGTAAGTAATCTAAAATGTGTTCCAATGGATAAATATAGGAGTTGCAGTGATAATTTTTGAATTGCAGATGAAAATTTGGAAGTTGCAGGTGAGTTTTGGTAGAGATGATGACTTTTGGTCACTTTTTCAATTTAGGCCCCTCAATTAGTATTTTCTATTCATTTTTAGCCTCTCAATTTGGTAGTATATCATTAAACTCCCATAAATTTTAAGCCTCTCAATTTGGTACTTGTGCAGTAAGTTATCGTTTTAGTCAAACGCGTTATGACCCAAACTTATTTGATCATATTAGAAACCCGTCATATTTTGTCAGCCCCCCGCGAAGTATTTTTCTGGATCCGTCACTGGCAGCAACCTTTGATTAATGGGTCAGCAGCAGCAACTTTCTTGCACATGGATTCATGGGCTTAATGACTCAAACCATTTCCAGATCTTTATATCATTGGCTATTAGTAAAAATGGCTTGTTTACCCATGGGTTACAAAGTGAAAACTAGTTTCCAAAAACTTAAATCATTCATTTACTCTATGGTGCGTTGACTTTGTTGGACTATAATGTCAAACGGGCCAAAGCCTGGTTTATTTCGGCAGAGACACAAAGGGAAACGGTGGCAGTTAACAACCAACAGGTGTGACTTTTGGCAAAGGGGTACAACCGCCAGTAACCACCAACCGAACCATTGTGATGGTTGGAAGGCACCTGTTCGTTATCTATATATATGTATTAGATTAACAGAAAAACACAACACAAATGTTACAGTGATTGTATTGTAAACATTATTATTGATTAATAAAGAGTGATTCTTTATATATCGTTTTTGTGTTCAATTGAATTCCTGGGCAACAGTGGTATCAGAGCGAGGAACAAAAGAAACCGAGAGGATTGTTTTGTTTGTGATAAACAAACAATCAGAAGACTTGTGAATCAACGATTGAGTGAATCAATCATAACAAAATCGAGTGAGTCGATTAACAGAGACAGAGACGATTTGATTGTGTGTATCAAATCAGAGAAAGATAAAGGAAGAAATAGACATACCGGTTGCGTGGAGCAACCGTCGCCGGAAAAGAAACAAGAATCAGAACCAACATCGATTGCAAAAGGAAGAAGGGAATTGATTTTTACCCTAATTTTGGATAAGGAAGAATGAAAAGGAAGAACCTGTGTTAACCACCGCAGAATAGCCGCCGGAGAAGAGATAAACACCGCCGCCGCCATAAACAAACCGAAGAAGACAACCGTTTATAACAACCACCGACTGTGGTTAGCATCGATTGAAAAAGAAGGCATCGATTGAAAAGGTTATGTTGTTTCTGATTTTCTATCTGGGTCGAAGAAAAAAAAAGAGGCGCCGTTTTGATATCAGGGAAAAAGGAGATAAGATTTGGGCTTGGGCCAAAGAAAAAAAAAAAAGAAAAGTTGGGCTAACAGAAGAGGATAACCCGTCAGGTTTTATTTCAGATATATAAGAAATAGATTTTTAATTTATTTCCAAGAATATATTGAAGTTAGAATTTGCCCGTTACAATTCGCGTTAGGAAAACGTTAGAATTGTTTGAGTATTATTGAGGTTAGACAAAAAAGTTAAGTTGACTTATTAAATTTATATTGGTTTTAGAAGAAAACCAAATTGAAAGAATATGACGGGAGATGATGATGAAGTGGCACTACTAATGTGCCTAATTGAAGACAATTAAAAAGTTTAGAAGGTTTGGTCGTGTGATACGATCAAAGCAAAGTCGTGTGATACGATCAAAGTAAAGCCGTGTGATGCGGAAAATAACCTGTGAAATGTATAGTCAATTTAGTGAATGAATTAAAAGGAAACGCGTGTGATACAGTTTCAATCCGTGAAGGATCAAGATAATTCTGTGAGAGAACTAAAATAAGTTAAAACAGTATGAAGAGGTTGTGTGAAATAACCAAGTTAAGCCGTGAAGGATGGTTCGTGAAGAACAAGAACAGATTATTGATTAATCAAAGAGAAAGAAAAAAATTGATCGGGAGTAGATCATTTTCAAGAGAAAGAAGAAAATTGATCGGGAGTAGATCGTTTTCAAGAGAAATAAGAAAATTGATTGGGAGTAGATCATTTTCAAGAGAAAGAGAAGAACCAATCGGGATTAGATTGTTCTTCAGAACGGGTTAGAGAAACCCAAATTCGATTCAGAAAAGTCAAATAAAAATAGACAAAAAAAAGGAGTTGTGTGAGGCAACCGACAAAGGAGTTGTGTGAGGCAACCGCAAAGAAAAGTTGTGTGAGGCAACTGACAAAGGAGTTGTGTGAGGCAACCGAAAAAGGAGTTGTGTGAGGCAACCGCAAAGAAGTTGTGTGAGGCAACCAAAAGGACAATCTATGATAGATTAAATTGAAACAAGAAAGAAGAAAGGTCATGTGATATGATCAAGTTGAAGAAATGATGCCAAGTTGTGTGAAACAAAAACTGTAAAAAATTATCTGTGATAGATGATGAAAAGAAGACTGCGTGATGCAAAGTAGAAACTACAAAAGCAAGTTTGTGTGAAGCAAAGTTCGTGAGAAGCAAGTTTGTGTGAAGCAAAGTTTGTATGAAGCAAAGTTCGTGAGGAACAAGTTAAATTGAAGATGGTGTGAAGTCATCAAAGATTTATTGAAGACAAAGTTTGTGCCACAAGTTGAGAAGACTTGGATCAAGCATGAAGACTTCGACGTTTGACATTAGGGGGGAATATGTTGGACTATAATGTCAAACGGGCCAAAGCCTGGTTTATTTCTGCAGAGACACAAAGGGAAACGGTGGCAGTTAACAACCAACAGGTGTGACTTTTGGCAAAGGGGTACAACCGCCAGTAACCACCAACCGAACCATTGTGATGGTTGGAAGGCACCTGTTCGCTATCTATATATATATATATTAGATTAACAGATAAACACAACACAAATGTTAGAGTGATTGTAACAATGAATACATTACAATGATTGTATTGTAAACATTATTATTGATTAATAAAGAGTGATTCTTTATATATCGTTTTTGTGTTCAATTGAATTCCTGGGCAGACTTTTGCTTATTGGGCACAACAGTACGTACTTATGCAATGTCATTCTGTTTTAGAAAATAGAAATCATGCATTATATTTAAGGAACACTATTAGCTCTTTGCTTTTTCATCAGAGTACATACGCACACTAACGAGATAACAATCCATAATATTCATAAAATTCCATAATATCCGTAACAACGTAAAAAACAAAAACCTTCATTAATTAAATAATCTTGATATCCATAACAAATACTAACTAGTAACCTCTTTTGACAAAAACATTATGGATGATGATGAATTGGAGGATGGGCGGTCGGAGTACTGTAGTCGGATTGTAGGTAAGGGACTTCCGAATTTTCGCTCTTCTCATTCTTTGGCGAATATAGATAATAACAGTGGCAAATGAAGTTGCCTGCACATTTTCCGTTTGCATTACCTCCGTAATTCGAACGACATACTTGAACACATGCATTAACTTCACAAGGGGTCGGTAAAACATGATCGGCTGAACATATTTTTTGGGCCGTAAACAACTCCATACCTGCAAATATATTGACATTCAAATTAATACTCATACTAATGGCTTTAAAACTCATCGTTTGAACGTGATTTAAAAGAAGTTATAAGTCACAAAAGTAATAAAAGTAACAAGGGAATTGACAATTACGTACCCAAGGTCATGAAAGAAACAAGAAAAAAAATGAAAATGAATGACCTTGCCATGTCGATGTTTGTGTTAGTTCTTAGTGTATACGAGTAATAATAGGCTACGTAGGATGCATATTTATATGGGAGATGATCGCTACTAATTTTGATAATGATTGCATTTGTATATGAATTGATACAACATTTAAGACAATTTATTTATATATTTTTAGTATACGATACGATACCCATATTTTTTGAATATTTAACTTTAATTTATAGGCAAGTTTGACTCTAATTAGGTTAACTTAATTTAATTATTATAATAAATTATTCATTAAAAATGTGTATATTAGCTAAATATAATCAGATCTCAACAACTAGCCACTGGATTTACCATTAATATAAATAGCCATTTAATTTTGGTCCACGACAGCAGCCCAATGGGCTAAAACTTAACAGCCCAAATATGGAATCTGATCACGTTATAGAATATAGACGATGAAATTATATATACTCCGAATTCCGAAATTGCATTTGTATTTGAAATAAACAAGGAATGTAGCTCGTGTTTTGCTTCGAAATTGTACACGTTAAAAGAATACGAAATGATCTTGAACAATAGAAAGTGACATGTGCTATTATGTACACTATAATGTTGAAGTGTTTTATTTTATGTTTAATTTAGATGTTAAAAAGACCGACTTGAACGCTTATTTGGTGGTAGATATTTCTATTTTTTCACAAAATTATAATATGTAACTCTTTTATTATGCAACATCAATTTATATATTCTTTATCGGTCATTGATATATCATGTTCTTAATAATAATATTTGTTTAATTTAGAATGCCCATTATAATTGAAAAGATAGGAGTTTAAGAAAAATTATAGTTAATCTGTAATAATAAAATATAAAATAAATAAATAAACTAATTATAATTGAAAGAAGCATTTTTCTAAATATATATTAGAAAGAAAAAATAAGTTTGTGAAAATATTTATTTAACTAAAAAGTTTCGTGCTAGACGTCAAGTTTTAATGGTTAAGTTATTTTTTGTTAACAAAACTAAATTGTTCCCTAAAGTCGTTTTCCATCAGATGGATGTTCCCGTAACTCTACTCTCGACTTGGATTATTATTATTATTTTTTTTTATTGTCATTCTCATCATACATGTACGCTGTAGTTACTTCCAAGAGAACATTTTGTGAAAGTTTGATACTTATCTGTCTATTCACCCGCGTTTGATATAATTAAATATACTTACGTTGATATAAAACCACTATGATAGAATGTACGTGTATCCCGAAATCCCAATATATTTTAATAACTTAATAACTACTTAAATGACACGACACAACTGCAACCGTTTAGACTACATATGCATCCACAAGATATTGAACAGCAACAAGATATAACTGTTTGTATCAATATGTTTGTGATCATCGATATTTTTGTACTTGGTCCGCCATGTTACTCTATTATTCACCGACCATGCAATTTTGGTACACTAGTAGCGCGCTCTTTGCTCTTATAACTCAACAAAACCATACTGTATTAGATTATAAAAACAGTAAGTATAAGTATAAAAAACTTTTTAATGGAATCTGCTTATATAAGCTAGATTCCACGTATAACGATATATAACTAAATAACCCTCCTAATTAAGGAATCTTAGTAGCACTTATTGAGATTAACCTTTACAAATTGTTATTATTAATGGGAGAAGGGTCAGGGGATGTTATAGTGGGATGGTGAAATTTCATCATCCTCGTTCTTTGGCGGACATAAAAAATAACAATGACAAACGAACGGATTTTTGCACTGTCCAACGGCACTAGGCACGTGTTTATCACGACATAGTACTATACATGCACCATGCATCTTGACAAACGGGCAAAATATGATTCGCAGTGCAAACTTTTTGGGCCATAAGCAACTCTATACCTGCAAAAGTAGAATACATAATAGTATCATATGCTTCAAATATTACATAATTCTCGAAATGGCCGTTAATATAATAACTACTAGTCGAAATTAAACAACATACTTTCTATCAAAGCTAGTAATTAACCAACTGCCAAAAGTTTGTTAATTACTTTACCATGGTCATATATCCACTTATAAAGAGATATAATGTCATAAGTGAGCAATGATTTGGTAAGACAAAATGATTAGGCGCCACTAAGATGATTGAGATAAAGAACGAGAAGAAATAAAGCGGTGTGATACTAACAAATTGTTTTGTGAACTCTTTTTGTGTATCGTAACCATAACAATGCGATTTTCATAAAAGGGATTAGGAAATACCTATGGCCATGAAAGACATAAGAAATGCAGTGAGAAGCAATGACCTTTTCATGTTGATATGTATTTTTACAACTACTAATATGCTATGTATATAAGCAGCATAAGATATATTAATGTTACAGATCGACGATAAACTATAATTGCATTTGTATTAGAGTAAATACAACATTTAACACAAAATATATATGTTAATATGATGATATTCCATATTCATGAACATTAACTCTAATTTTTAGACGAATCTGGTTCTGATTATTTGATCATAGCTCTTTAATATATGATTTAAAATGTGAATACTCCGGCCTGACATATAAACATTCTTCCTGCAGCCACATTCTACAACTTCACTTTCACATTAATTCTTTGATTAAACATATTTTAATTTCACAACATTTAAGTTCTTGAATCAATTTGCAATGTGAATATACCAACTTCACTTCGATTGTTATTTACTTGTTTGTTACAAAAGAGAAAATTAGTGATTATTATGTTAGCATATATATTAACGACATAACAATCCATATATAACAACGTAAAAATGAAAACCTTGATTAATTAAATAATCTTGATATCCATAACAAATACTAACTAGTAACCTCTTTAGACAAATACATTATGGATGACGATGATGAATTGGAGGTTTGGTGGTCGGAGAACTGTAGTCGGATTGTAGGTAAGGGACTTCCGAATTTTCGCTCTTCTCATTCTTTGGCAAACATAGATAATAACAGTGGCAAATGAAGTTGCGCGTACATTTTCCATTTGCATTAACTCCATAATTCGAACGACATACTTGAACACATGTAGTATCTTCACAAGGGGTCGGTAAAACATGATCTGTCGAACATATTTTTTGGGCCGCAAACAACTCCATTCCTGCAGATTATGAATAAAACATATATACAATGACATTCAAATTAATACAAATGGCTTTAAAACTCATAGTTTGAACGTGATTTAAAAGAAGACACAAGTCAGAAAATAAAAGTAACAGCAAAGAACAAGGGAATTGACAATTACCTAAGGTCATGAAAGAAACAAGAAATACGATGAAAATTAATGACCTTGCCATGTCATGGTCGGAGCTAGGAAAATTATAAGGAGGAAGCAAAAATAAAATTATATTTGTGCTTTTTATAGTTTTGAGGGGGCAAAATTTAAAATTTGTCATTAATACTTTAAAAAAAAATTATTTTTTACGTAATTTCAGAAATTTTATGGGGGCAGCTGCCCCCTTTCTAGCTCCGCCCCTGGCCGTGTCGATGTTTGTTTTTTAGTTTTAGTGTGTGTATACGAGTAATAAGGGTCCATGTAAAGCTACCCCCTTTTTCACTTTTTCCCATCTCATACCCCCTCACACCCATCTAATCAATCACATCATGTTTTTTTTTTTTTTTTTACTTTCTGGGTGTACCTCATCTTATATTCCATATTATAGACGATAACTTATAATTATAGACGATAACTTATAATTGCATTTGTAATTTGAATTAAATAAATTAAATTAAATACAACATATAACACATAATATACGTTAATAACGATAACGATATTCCATATTTATGAACATTCAACTTTAATTTATAGACACGTTTCATATTTTTTTAAAAACCTTGAAACATAACCGATTGATTTATAGACCCTTTTTATACACACATTGATTTAATTAATTCTATTGATTTAATTTCTGGTAGGCCAAAAACTTTGTTTAGTGGGCTTGGCCTATTGTTCATGTATTATTTGGGGCTTAGACTTAGTTGTGAACAAAAAACCCGAACCCGAAAAAAAACCAGGAACCGAACCTGAAAAAAACCGGTTTTTTTAACTCGGTTCGGGTTTTTTTCGTACCCGGCGGGTAGGGACCCGGGTTGGGTTTTTGAAATTCAAAATCGGGTTGGGACCGGGTACACTACGGGTCGGGTTGGAAAACCCGGTATAAAACCCGGTTTAAAACCGGTATTCGTGGGTCAAAAAACCCGGTTCGGGTCGGGTAGGGGAAAAACCGGTTTCTCATTTGGGGACCAAAAACCGGTTCGGGTTGGGGAAAAACCGGATTTTGTTTAGACTTGTGGATTTCTGGTACAAGAGTTTTTATAAAATTAAATTAAGCTCTTTGCTCTTTTCATCGTCACACACACATGACATTATTCTTTGCATAAATTAAGGACATAAGATTATAATGATCTACGGTACCTCTTATTCATACAAATAACATATGGAGTAACTGTCAACTTTTTTTAAAAAATATTGGTATTCATAGCTATATGCCTATATATGACTACTAACATCGAACCTTAGTACGTATTATATCACTAATCGATGGATGGATGGATGGATATTGACATTTACAAATTGTGATTATTGGTAATAGATAGAAGTGCAGGATATTGTGGCTAGGGGAGTGACTTATGAAGTTTCACTCGCGGACATATAAAATAACAATGACAAGTGAATTGGCCTGTGCATCTTCCTAGGGCTTTAGGTCCGTGTTTTGTACGACATACTTCAATACATGGAGCATCTTCACAAGAGTTTGGCATATAATGAGTGGCAGTACAAACTCTTTCGGCCATAAACAACTCTATACCTGCAAATCGTGATTACAACTATGGTAACTAATTGCCATAAAACAAATTATGTTATATTCGAAATTAGTAATGCCTTTAGAGTTAATTACTTGAACGTCGTCATTGTCAAAACTAGCAAAATGCCCGCGCAATGCGACGGGTAAACAACTATTAGCTTCACATGTATTCGATATAAAGTATTAAATCAAAATTAGAATTTATATGACGATACACTAAGATATGTTTAAAAATGCGTAACAATATATATATATATATATATACATAAAATGT
Source organism: Helichrysum umbraculigerum (assembly GCA_949592205.1). Classification (NCBI taxonomy): domain Eukaryota; kingdom Viridiplantae; phylum Streptophyta; class Magnoliopsida; order Asterales; family Asteraceae; genus Helichrysum; species Helichrysum umbraculigerum. Next base: position 24,840,710 of record CATIUR010000005.1, read on the forward strand.
CGTTGTGAACTCGATAGTCGGGTTGCGAGTCTCTAATAGCCAGGTGTCATGTTGGGAGGTGCGGAGTCGTTGGCTGTTATTTTTTATTTTTCTGTAGTATTTGAATACAAAACATTATGTTCATGAAATTGTAATTCCCAATTTGATTACAAAATTGGAACTCTCGAATATAGAAATTGATGATATCAAAACAAAATATGGAATGTAAGTAAACCAGTAAATTTATAATATGATACAAAAAAGCATCAAATAGTTCGTTTCTAACTTTTTAAAGCACTAAAAAAATGTGTAAAATTTAGGGAAAGTAGATTTTGAAAGCTTTAATGGCCGAATTCGACTCCAAACAATGGACAAACTGTCTTAGGCGGTTTGCTATCATGTTCGTCTCGTTTGTACCTTTCCAACATAATTGACACGTCGCGTACCTCCTTACGGTTTAAAAGTTATGTCGTGTTTTAGTAAAAATAAGAATTTGGTATATGTAAGGACATATTAGTAATTTCAAATAGGTTTTTCAAAGACTAGTATAAACCTCAAGGGTAAGTAGTAATTTCCCTTAAAAAATACCTAAATTGCTTAATATTTTAGTAGTAGACATATAAAAGAATTAATTAATTAGTATTTAATGTTACTGTTAGTTACTTTAATTTTTAATAATTATAGTATTAATTACATTTAATATATTTAGGGGTATATTAGTAATTTCATGTAGATATTTTAAATTTCAATAGTAATGTTGGGTGCAAAATAGTAAAATCTATTTTAAAAAAAAAACCTTGAAATTATTTATATTATTATAGAAGTATTTAATGTTATATGTTAGTTACTTTAATTTTTAATAATTATAGTATTAATTACATTTAATATATTTATGGGTATATTAGTAATTTCATGTAGATATTTTAAATTTCAATAGTAATGTTGGGGGTAAAATAGTAAAATCTATCTTAAAAAAAAACCTTGAAATGTATTATATATTATTATAGATAAGAGTAAACGAATCAGATCAAAATAAAATTACAAGTTACAAAGCTTTTAATCATAAATAAGGAAATTGACAATTACCTATACTCATGAAAAGCATAATAAATGTGATGGAAATCAATGACCTTATCATATTGATGCTTATTTTTGAATCTAATACAATGCTATGCAAAACATACTTATATATAGGAGATGGTATTAAAGTGATGAAGTATTTTAATAAGTCCATTTGATTATGAATTGATTACTACATTCAACATAAAATATATCATAATAAATAAATTAATTCAATATTTATGAATCTTAACCTTCATTTATAGAGAAAATATATTTTGATAACTTAATTATATTTGAAATTGTATAAACGAAAATACAACCTTGATATTTGAAATTGGGCCTAGATGGGCTTTTTAAAGTCAAGGGCTTCGCAATACTTTGGCCCAAGTTGGTTATCATCAAATATGGGCGGGAAAAAGATGTTTAGCTCGCTAACCCCTCTAAAGTCTAAATCGCATACGATCCTGCTAACTTTAGTCGATTATGCGGTGAAATAGATCGCTTATGTGGATTCTCTCTAGAAAAACCCTAACGGTACCGATGCGATTTCCGCAAATCACACCGGGATATTCATTAAAACGATAACGATTTGATCAAGTAAGTTAACCTAATTACATTTCTATCCAATTTGTAACTTGTGTTTGTTGATTGCTTACATGTTACTATTTTCGTAGAAACCTTCAAAATCTGCGAATACGAGAAATCTTTGTTTTCAAGCTTTCTGTAATTAGCAGAAAGCATCATATACTGCTTTTATGCGAATAGGCCTCAGCTTCACATAAATAGTACTGCTATTAGTATCTGCAAATTGGTCCCAATTTTACCCGTTTTACATGGTTTTTGCGAATGTTTCTTCAATCACCAATTTAACTAACTTTAAATTTGAGTGATAAAAGTGTTAATTAAAGTAATTTTCCCAATATCTATGAATAATTGCATATTAGACCTTATATATCAACTCACTGTGATTATCTACTTGATGATAGTCTACATACTTCTTGTAGTATTGCGTTACAAATATCATTGTAATGAATTACTGATGTTAAGGACCAAAAAGTGTTTCATTATGCATATAAGCCCAAAAAGTGTCATTCTTGAAGGTTGAACAATTACAAAGATTCCATGAATCATGGGGTGATGAATAGATATTCCAAAACTTCTTTTGATTATTGTTGTTTTCGTTTGAAGTTTGAATAGTGATATAACATAACTCAAAATACAACATGCAATTTATAATGCAAATAAAAACTTAAAGGAAGAAGAACCGTACCTCCCAATCGTTGAAATTGCCCAATCATTAAAGAATTCTCACTTGAAGTTGATGCTTTGAAATCAACCTGAGCTCCCTGTGTACTGCAGACTTCATGAACTGAATATGTACTTATATTTGATCCTGGACGTATGCCACAGGTACATTAGCATTCGTTGGTGTGTTTTTTATTATATTTATTTTCATATGATTTATAAATGAAAATAGCCTAGGGAACCCAAGATGCAGGTAGTTAGTTTTCCTGTCTATATCATTAGAATTGTTGGCCTTAGATGTCTTTTGTCTCGTCCCACATGTAAACATGACGTTTGTTTTTGTTTTGGCTCAAGATTGACCACCTAGATGGAACTTTTTCATGACAGAACCAAGTCAACGTTGATTTTTTTCAGAAAACATCATAGTGTATGTAATGTTTTAGTATGTTGAATGGTTGGAGGAGTTGAAAGGGCACCATTGCAATCATTCTATACATACTTTAATCAGGAATGCGTCACAAATCACAAATTTCAGATTATAGTACTGATTGAATTATGGTTGTTTACAGTATAAAACATCTGGTTGCTTTATAGAATAACTAGTTTGTCAATGCACAAGTGACGTATCTCATGATGCTAATTTTTTGGTTGCTTGCATATTCTGCAGCTGGTCTGCTTGAGTCTGTTTCCAAACCAATATTCTAAACATGCCTTTATATAAACTTACAAGAATTCATGTAGGTCGTCTAATAGATCATGCTGATTGTGGAATGTATATTTCTTAAATGATAATTTTATTACGACATTTAATGCAGAAAATGTGGGACCAAACTCGCATTGTTTGGGGTGCGACTGTATTCAGGGGATGTGGAACTTTTATCGACTTCGTGTATGCTGAGTCACATATTAATTACTAGCAGCCATATGCTTAGTTTTAGTGCCCCTTCTGACTTAAATGATGGTCATTGATAAAAATTGATACAGACAAAAGCTTAATGATCCGTACCACTCTGATCAATAGTAAATTATTGATAATTACCTTGGTCTTCACTTGGTTATTAGACTTTGGAAATATCAACTAGCACACGGTACTCATGATCTAATTTGGCAGGCTGGCTGGCAGGATTGGTGCATGTTTCTGTTGTAAGCCGCGGTTTGGGATACAAAATATGCATTAGTTTCCCATAATGTTGGATCACATAATTCGTAAAAAGACATACTTACACCTGGTCCCAGACATGCCACGGGCACAAGGTCATCCTAGCTGAACATTTATGAATTTGCGATTAATACAGGTCAGCAGCAGTATGTTCCATCTTTCACAATAAAAAAAGGTTCATTTATTATTTCTTGTGAATTATACATGGAAGTGTCAGTTATGAATGAGGTAACTTCAGTTTCCATGCCCATCATGAACTGTGGACCCATTATGTCTTCCAATTTTGACATGTTTGTACCCTCAACATCTGCTTTTGTTTTGGATCGAGGCACCTGAAGTTAGGGTATTTCATGACATAACAAAGTCAATATTGTTTCTTTTCTATGTCCAATTTATAACTTGAGAAATTGTTTGGGGATGTTGAGTGGATATGCTATGTACCTTGAAGAAGTTGAAATGGCACCATTGTTAGCATTCTATACATTTTTTAAAATTGATTCAAGGAAAAACCTGGTTGACTCGTTACCACTAGGTTTCATATCTACGTATGCACAGGTGACTTATTGAATGTTACTCCCTTTATAAATGCTTTCATGTTATGCGCATCTACATCATTGTTTTATAAAAATATTAATGCGGATATACATATTTTTATCTGCAAATAATACTTAGTGAAGTGATGATGAGTCATTTTTGAAAAATTGTTGGTACATGGGAAGGCCGAGTGATATATAATGGCGTGTATTTGGATAAATTTTTACGTCAAGGTTACTTGCTTTTCGCAGTGATCATCACATGAATCATTTTGAACTAAAACTGTACCTAACAGTATTGTAAACACTTAATCATTAACCAAGTAATTTTATAAACATACACCTAATAGAATACAACTTTTATTAGTTGTGTAATCACTTATAGTAGATCTAGAAGATGATATGATATAATTATTTGTAATCACTTATAGTAAATCTATTAGTTGTGTAATCACTAGCATTAATGTACGTATTATATATCTAAAGTAGACCTCGTCTGAATGTCTCTTAATGGATTGTGAGGCAAGCTAAAAAAGACCATTACTTCTTGGTGTATAAGATTTATGACAAAGGATCACAGGGAAGTGATTTGATTTTTTAGAAAAGATGGAGGATCTGTGTTTCTTACATATATATATTCATAGTTGAATATATAGCTTGACAGTTGACACTATCATTTTAGTTAATTTTTCCTGCATGATAATCTTTTGTTATCTCTCCTGCACTGTTTATAACAAAACCCGCTTTCCTGTAGATCCATCATGCTTTTATAATAATGATATTTCTAATATTAGGTATTACTTGAACTCTTTTCTAAACTAGATGTATAATTTATACACTGTGATTTATGTCATAGTGAAGGAGCTTGCTTAAACTATTGGACAGATGTTGTTAGGCAACATAGGACACCTGGTGACTAAATAATAGGCATACTATTGATTATTAAATCGTATTTTTCCTCTTTAAGACCTATTATTATTGAATAATTTCTGGTAGGTGCTTAATAATTAAACAAGTGTATGATGAAGTTGTTTTGCTTTCAGTTTCAATGATTCGTGCCTTCTGCAAAATCCTGGGATTTAACTGACTTATACTTCTGTAGACTTCTTTTTCCTATTTTTAGAAAGGATCTGATTTCCTGTTGTGGCCTTTGAATGCTTCACATGGGGTACCAATGGCCACCACACTCCTATTTTTAATTCTGCTGTTAAAATGCCAAGTTTTTGTAATAATTGATTGTTTGTATTTAACATTTAAACTCTGTATATTACTTCCTTACACTTATTGTGTTCAACTTTGAGACTGTTTTTTTTTAATTAATTATCATTTCGAAGAAAATTTTCAAACTGTTATATTAGAGCATTTATTAAATGAGTGTGTCTATTATTAAATACAATAGCTTTTAACCCAATTTTGACATCACTAGTCAATGCTGGTGTGAACAAGATTGACCCATCTGATTACTTACCTTCCACTTTCTGAGTTAGCGGTACGTCTTCTGGATTTGCAACATTGATATTAGTTTTAAGATTTCGTTCAGTATCTTCTAAGTTTTAATTGTTAGTCGTAAGAAGGGATTATACAGATGACTAAACAGAGGCATAAATGGCTTCTGTAATTATTTATGAAGTCTAATAATTTCTAGAGTATTAAAGCATATGAATATAGAACTTTAATCCTAAATTATTTTGAGACAATCACTTTGTTAAGTGACTAGGTTCATTGTTTCATTGATGATGCTAACAAGTAATGTCGTAAAATCATCAGTTTATTTGAAATGATTAATGATTTAATTTAATAAGTAATTGCTAAATCAAAGTGATAATGAACACTTAGTTTCATGGTGGCTAGTTAAATGGACCTCATTGTTTACATTTATATAATACGAAAAGGGAAGTCAACATTATCTGGATTCTTTTTCTGTACGTTTTTCAAGACTTACTGACCTATGACATCTGCGATCTTAAATAAAGATATGAGACCTCATGACTCCTGAATCAAACCATTGTAAGACAAAACCAAGTCAAATTAGTATGTTTTCTAGTTTTAAATCATTGTCTGAGAAATATGTCAGCATCTTGAACAAGTATGCTATGTACCCTGGAGTAGTCAAAAGAGTACTATTATCATTTTATACATACACCATCGGAACCAAATACCCTTTCTGGTTCATGCTACTCAAAAATCAAGTTATCTGTCAAATTGTTGTTAAAAGTTAAATGGTAAAACCCGATCAATTCATGAAACAGCTCATTCTCTTATCTTCGTCTGGTCTAGCTACTGCCATATTCAATGTCACTAAATTTTTCCAAATACTTGAACGTTATATCATACAAAGATAATATAGATGTATGTGCTATAATAGTATATAAGTAATGTTCCTTCTCAAAGTTCTTGTATGACCCATAAATGCTCGTATACGTGGTGTTCAAGAAAAGTCTCCTATGCACAAAATGTGGGGCTACTTGTCTAATTGGGGTGTGACTACATAGTACATACAAAGGATCTGTATGTTATCCTTTACAACTGCTCTGTCATATGTGACATCTGCTTGTTCCAGAAAGGGACACGTTGCCTTATTTGCTAAGGTAAGGTTGTCTATGAAGGTTTCTTGATCAACGGTATGAAAAACGCTGTAAATTGTACATTTTGTCTTAAAATCTTACTCGTAGTTTTTCAGAACTTAGTTATTTCTTTTAGATTGCAGCTATCGCAAAGTCAGTGCCCCCTGACCTATTCAGGATCATTAGTAAAAATGTCACTGATAAAGCGATATGATTCAAGGTTTAGGCTTTTGAGCAGTCACCCCCCTGCAATGACGATAACTAGCTTGGTCTCTGTTTGGTTGACTACTCACTAATCTCAATTGGCAGCTGGAGTAGATACATTCAGATTTAAATAAAATGGTTAATTTTTTATTCTGGTGTAGCGGCAGCTGGGAATTTGAAAACTGCATGATTTCCGTCCTATGTTGTTAGACCACGTATCTTTTGAATTATAAAAACTATACTAATACGTGGTCCTAGACAAGCCACAGCACAGGTACAAGGTCATCCTACCTTAAATTGTCAGTTAATGGCTCATATGCATCGCCAGCACACTATTTTATATTTCTTTAATTTTATCATATGATTTAATTATGAAATGACGCATGTAATGACGGTTTGCATCATCTCAGATAGCTGATGTGGACATTGTTCAATAATATAACAAAGGGGAACTCAAATTCCAGGCAATTCCTCTCTACACGTCATCAGGAATTTTGGGCCCACGATGTTTTCCGTTTTGGCACGTGAGTTTCCTAAACATATGTTTTAATTCAGATCAAGTGAATGACAAATTCAGGAGAATTTTGATTGTTTCTTATCCAGATTATAATATGATAGTAGATTTATGGGAACATCATATGGGTATGCTATGTGTACTATGGAGATATCGAAAGGCTAACACTGTTATCTTTTTAAAACATAATTTACTCACAATAGCGTTAGGTTCTCATGTTAGACTGCACAAATTGAGGTTGTTTACATATAAATAAATAGATAAACTCTGGCTGATTCATAGAACTAGTTTGCTTATATACGTATTGCATGTTCTGTAGACGGTTCAAATTTTGCTGTTTTCCTGCCTAAATATATATAAAATTGTAGAATTTAAAGAAAATTTCCCTCACTACATTTTTGTAGGTCCCCGCGAATAGGTTCAACATGTCACTCGACAAACCTCCCTTCAGTCCTTCACAGATGATCTCAGTTGTGGACCTTCTCACACGCAAGCTGTGGGGCCTAATCCATTGGTCGGGGGCACTACTATGTAAGATCTTATCGTTGCTGTGTAATAATTTCTTGTACCTTGTTGTGCTACGTCACAATCAGACTTGCCATAATTCTTTTAAGCATAAAATACACATGGAAAACTCAATGAGTCTTGTTGTATGTCTTAGATCTAATAAAGGTTTACCTATTTAAATCTGTAGAAAATAAATTTATAAATCATATAGTAGAAGGATCAGTTGTATATCTGAGTAATCGTGAAGTTATTGTGTTCATTTACAATCAAAATAAAGATGAGTCGATGCGTGTTGTCTGCATCATGGGACACGCAGTTGCTATATTAAACTATTATTCTACCGGATATATCATATTCTAAATTCATGAGGGTAAATAATGCTGGGTATTTATTGAATTTAGAAATTTAATAGTGGTATATTGCGTGTGTTTCCTCTTACGATAGATTCTATGTTGCCAAATCTTGGGAATGCACTGACTTTTGACTTCTATAGACTTCTTTCTATTTCTGGAAAGGATCAGATTTCCTGCTATTTATAGTAAATTTCACATGGGCTACACATGGCCCCCATGTCTCCCCTGTAGTTCTGCCTGTCTGGACTTGACACCACTAGCCGCAAAGACAATGTCCTATCTCGTGTATGACTCTAAACTAGTCAGATATATTATTTGCTGTCTCAAAATAAATGTAACTTTTTTTGTGAATTGTCGGATTCCTGCGTCTATGATAAAGGGTTAACCGCCTCTAGACAAGGACCCTTGAACTATTTAGCCACCCTAAATCCTTAGGGACCAACCCTAATCAACCATCGAATGAAAAGCTCTTAATTGTTGAATAACTGTTCACCACCTATACATACTCTTTGTTAATTTTCAGTAATCAAGAAGTTGTTCTGTATCACTTATTTTCTTTTTTGCATCTTTTGAGATTTACATGATTACATCTTGATTAAAAATTCCGTCTTGCTCCTTAAGATGTGACAATTTGAGTGTTATCATGTCAATTACTAGCTTGGCCAGTCGATTCGCTATTAGCACTTCCCAATATGAACATACCCATTGATCTTAATTGCATTTTGCAGGCTGGCAGTAGATACTTAAAAGATTCTTGTTTCTGGTGGGTTCTGAAAATCGAATTATTATTTATTTATTGTTGTTAGACCACGTATCATATGGTTTAGACCATATACTTATAGCTGGCCCTGGACATGCCACAAGATAGAAGGTTAGTACACGCTTCCTATTTTTAATTCAGTATTTCGCTCTTATTTTATTGTATGATGATTTAAAATATGAAGATGTCAGTCATGTGGGTGAGGTACAGAGTGATGTTTTCTATATGTAGCTGATGTGGACAATCTTGGACCAATTGGAAGGCCACACGTATGAAAAAGATACTTGGAATCGGGGTAATTTTCTTTCCACGTCATCATGAATTGTAGGCCCATCATGCCTTTCGTCTTGACACGTGCTTAGCCTCAACAACTTAAGAAAAATCTTGTATATCTAAAGTACTGTATGGCCGAGGATACTGAATACGTATATACTTATATACCTTGGAGAGATCGAAAGGGCATTATGATTTTATACATAGTTTAATTGAGAAGATTTTGTTGCTCAAAGTGAATCGGTTTACTTGCTTGTTAGGTATGCATGTGTCACACGTGACTAATGTTTGAAACTCTGCATGTTCTTCAGACAGTCTAATTTCCCGCCGATAGTGTAAATTAGTATGCCCTCTACATATACATTATGTTTGTGCCTCTAATAGGTCGTACTGTTTCTTGATGCACATATGTTAACACATCAAGCATATCTAGAGAATGGAATCTTTAAGCGAAGTGATGAGTCAATGACCACAGCCACATATTGTTATTCGTATAGTACCGTATAAAGATTATTTGATCAATAATTATGATATCTATTGTTAAACTATATCAATGGCATTTGCCATTAAACTACATTGCAAATGAAACATACTGTATATCTTAGAGCTTGGTTTTCAAATATTATAAAGATTTTCTTTTTGCATGCAGATATAAATCATATGACATATATAGATGAATACACTGACCTTCAAGCTTAGTAGCCATTGCAGATATATGTTGTTTGTGTTGGTTAGCAAGCAGTTACCATGGTATCGAAAACATCGGTTGTCAGTAATTCACTTAGTTTAAGCAAATGTGTATAGGCTCCTTTGCCAGGTGACATTTAAAATGGGACGGAGGAAGTATATAAATTTATGGGTTAAAAACACCAAATAATAACAAAGTTTTGTAAGTGTTCACTCAAAGTCACTAATACTTTTATTGTGTTGATTTAATCACTCAACTTTTATTGTATTGTCTTTAATCACTCAACTTTTATGAAGTGTTCACATCTTGTGAAAATATCTTAATTTTGTTAATTTATCATATTTTAAAATGGTGACATGGATTATTGTTCTAAAAATTTAGGCTGATTTCGAATTTTTATTTTTATTTTTTTTTTCCTTTTGTTATCCAAATCACCAGCTAAATGATAATGATCCGAAGCTAATTATTATATCTTTCGTATGATATACATGGTATTTAAGGAGTATTATAGTTCATAAATTTTTTTCCCTATGTGAACCTAATATATAAATTATAGCTACGTATGAATTAGTATAACACCACTGTATTTACTTGAAAACACATGGTTTACACAATTAAAATTAAGAAACGACACAGCGAATTGTTCACAAAATGTACCAAAAACAAAGCTTATAAAATTGTGAATGTATGTGTCAATGTTCTAAGAAAAAAGTAATTCCATGTCAACCTATTTATTTAAATAAAATCCATGTCATCATTTAATTTAAAAAATTAAATTAATATCACAATATATGAACACTCAATGAAAGTTGAGTGATTTAATCAACACATAATGAAACTTGAGTGATTAAATCCAAGTGAAAAAAGTATAAGTGACTTTGAGTGAACAGTCATGAAACTTCGTTATTATTTGGTGGCATAAACCCTAAATGGGATTAAATTTGTACTTCAATTTCCCGCGATTTAACATAGTACCTCGGAACTCGCCTGCCTTTCTCTCGCCTAAAATATTACGGAGTATATAATTTCCAATTTCTTTTACACGCCTACGAAAGTTGGGCTTTCTGTGATTCAGTGACATAATATAGTATGTGGTCATCATATATATGGTACTTATAATTATATAATTATAAATTTATAATGCCTTTGTCTAAGATTTCTGAAAGTTATCAATCAAATTCAAGCATCACGAATTTAGTATTATAAACGTAGTATCAGATTACTCAGGCCCAGACCCAGGCCCATTTATTTTAATGTTTATGATTTATTTATATTTATATACCAAACTGGACTTTAAACCAGTGTATACATACGAATCGTTAATTTTTAATATGAAAATTCGTATTCAGTTCTTCGTTGTATATGGATTTATATAAGTAGAGATTAAAATATTAAAAAATTTTGAAACCAAATTAGCGGAAAAAATTAAATGTATTAAGTCTATATTAACTTTTTCAAGTAATTTTATTCCTACTCCGTGATTTGAAAATAGAAATATCACATATCGATTCGGATATTGTTTTAATTAATGAATTAAATTTCTTTTTATACATAAGTGGGTAGTTGATTAAATTTTTTTTTTTTTAATAAGTTATGTATTTTAATATGATTTATTTATAACCAAAAGTGTACTTAATAGAAAATTTTGTGATGTATGACAAAATCAGGCGTACATCTGAGAAAATAGAAATATTTGTAAGACGTATATCAAGTATCGAATGAGTAACGCATACTATTTACACATGTTCTACACATATGCGAGATTCATTAGAATAAAATTTGTTATCAAATTATAGGGGTTTGCTAAGTGGTAAATTTGAATATATGATAATTCTTTCAGAGGTTCAAGGTTTAAATTTCACTTAAAGTTTTATCTTAGGCCAAATATGCGTAGCGATAGGTTTATTTCCAGTGTAATAGTGATCTACCGAAGTGGTGTCGAAACCATGACTAAAAAAAGTTAAAAAAAATATAAAAATAAAATGCTGTTACCTACCTCCCACAATATAGGGTTCCTAATAATTAAATAAGAATAAATCCAATATTGGCCAAATCTTTTTTAGGTAACGAATTTCGCGCCGTTATGCGTAAAAGGCGATAACAATAATTAAACCATAACGTCAACGTCCAAATAAAATATAGTTTTCGAGTAATAATCTTAAGGTAAGCAAAAATTAAAGTATCAATCGATTATGAAGAACGAAATAATAATGATCAGAAACCAACAATTGACGAGCTAATAATGAAGAATCCATTAGACCCCTCACTATGCTACGTCGGTTTGGGGGTTCGGATGAAGCGATGAAACCGACGCCATAGGCACGAGGCGTCGGTTCATCGACGTCGGTTGAAAACTTCGGCAAACCGAAGAGAAATTTGGGTGGCGTCGGTGGTACTTTTGTGTTTAAAGGATTTTAAAAAAAGAAGAAGATAGATCCGTTGGGGTAAACGTTTATATCACCATTTTTACACTATATATATACCACCATCAACACAATTTTTAAACCATTCAACACAATTTTTAAACAATATATATACATCTATTTCAACACAATTTTTAACCCATTTCCCACTAAAATATATACATCTCTTTAAACTCTTTTTTCATCCATTTTTCATCCACAATATATACAATATATATATATATATCTCCATACCCAATTTGTAATGTTTTATTTTATTTAATGTAATGTTTTATTTAACGTAATGTTTTATTTTTATTTAATGTAATGTTTTTAGTTTTAATGAAAATGTTTTATTTAAGTTTGTGTTTTAAATAAATAAAGAAATAAATGTGTAGGTCCCAAAAACAGAGAAGTGATGGAAACTGATGTTCACCATAGGTAGTGGAGTGTCAGTTTGTGTCAGTTTTGAAAACAGCTGATGTGGCGCTGATGTGGCTCCAACTGATGCGTCAGTTGGAGTTTACCATAGTAAGTGGTCTTATAATTCTTTGTTTTATTTTAAATTTTGAAGAACTAAAGTCCAGGCGTAATGCATTTTAAATTATATCACTTAGGCCCTTCCCAATGGTTACGTCGGTTTGGAACCGACGCTCGTCGGTCCAACCGACACCAATGGCACGGGTGTGTCGCTTTTGCTCGTCGGTTTCCCACGTCGGATATCCGTCGGCTCGTCTGTTTTTTTTTTTCCTTTTTCTTTTCTTTTTGTGTGTGTAAATAAAGGTAAATTGTTAAATGTGAGCCCAAAATTTAAAGTGACGGAGTCACTGATGGCAGGGGTTCATGAGTTTCAGTCAGTTTTGTAAAAAGCTTACGTAGCGCAGAAATGACACGTTGGTTTCAATCAGTTTCAGTCTGCCATTGGGAGTGGTCTTAAAATCAATTCATAACTGGTATTAAAGACAATATCAAATAGTTTTGCTAACTCTACGTTAAGTTGAAGACAAATATAAAAGATAGAGAAGATTAATTGTAAATTTGCCATTTGTGAACAATATATATAATACTCCGTATAACTTTACAAATATGCTGCTAATAATATATGTACTTCAAGCTATCGCGATTGTACCCAGATGGTAACCAAGCTGAGCTTCAAATTATACATACACAAAAAGCTACAAGCTGGCCCTCAAACACTACATAATTCCAAAACCAACCCTATACTTATAAAATTTGAGCAAAACCTCCAATTTTCAGTTGAGGCTTTACTTTCCGGAAGGAGATCTCCCGGGGAAGTATATGCAACCATCCCTCTGGCAAAATCTCTAAATGCAACCGGACTATCTACACATAGATCCCTCAGTTTCATGTCGAGACCTAAAACCGGCTCCCGGGCTCACTTTCTACTTTCTTCATTCAAGCTTGTGTTGCTAAATTTTTTGCACTTACAAAAGTTCCATGAAAACCATATGGAACCCTTGAAGGCAGTTTCACTGTTGCCTCTAATTGTAATGTGATTGCGTTAACGATTTGTAGTTCCGATTTCCATGTCTTTTCGTCGTGGACGAATGCCAAAATGTGACCATCGTCTTCGGTTTTTGAGTTCGGGTCACGGGGAAGAAACAAAGGCTCTCCACCATATTTTTCGTCACCGTAAATATATTTCTTGGTTTCGCCCGTTGATAAGTCAACTTTAGCGAAACCCGAAACTTTTGGCCACGGCTCTGCTATTGCTAAGTAAGCGTATTTCGATTTTCGGCCAAGAAGGTTTTTATTCACCATCCCGGCTTCGAGATTAACATCTTCTTCAGGCGAAATGATCGCTCGACGGGTTGATTTTCCGGTTTTTAAATTTAAACGGATTTCGGACAATACACTTTTTAATTCCTCATGATTCTCGTTAAAAATCGAGTCCGCAGGGGTCATACAGGACCCAATCACGACAACCTCATCGTTTTCGGGTTCTTCCCACGCGTTCCAAAGATGAAAACAAAAACAATCCGGAACCTCGACCCATTTCATGCCCGAATCATCATTAGCATATTTATCAAGAACACCAAAACGCGACACTTTCTCTTTATCGTACATTACTGGGGACCCACCGGTGATCATTTCCGACATCTTGAAAACAACCTGGTGATCCGGGACCACCACGAAATTCTCAGTAATAGCGAAATCATGAACCATAGTAGGTTTCCCCAAATCAATTGCGACATCTTTCGATTTCACACCATTAGGTGAAAACCTAAAGTACTTCAAGTAAGGCTTTTGAATGACATCATAACTTAAAGCGAAAAGCTCACCCGAAACTGGGTCAAGTTTCGGGTGCGCGATCATAGTAGACTTCAATTGCTCATCGAAGTCGTACCGCCCGACCGTTTTCAGATCCCCATCAGGCGTAACACGCACTTCATAAGGCAAATCATCCTCGGACATCGCTAAAAGCCGGTTATTGAAATAAACCAAACCCGCGTTCGCAACCCCAATGCCTTGACTGTGATCAACCAATCCACATAACCCGCGAGCGTAAAACAATAACAATTTCGCGATACCCGAGTGACCGTGAAGTTCCCCAATTGCTTTAGGAAAAACCGGTTTCCCAATCGCACGCTCCTGAACGAGCCTTTGCGTCTCGGTAAACCGGCAAGCGTAACTCGCGGACCCGTTATCGAATTTCACCGCGTAAATCATACCATCACCATCAAATAAATGATGGCCCGAAGTTGGCTCGAATAACGGGTTAGCCCCATTTCGTAAATAGACTCCGTTAATATGATCCGGGATTGTTCCTGTGACGGGCAACGAGTGTCGAACAGGTTGTTCGGGTACGGGCGAAAAGTTTCCGGATATTTGAATATTCGGATCAGCTGTTTTTGGTAACGGGCTTTTTCGCTCGTGTTCGATGAGCCCGTTTTCTACTGCATCCAATGCCATAGAAGATAGTTTCTGCAACAAATTCCATGATGAAGGAAACTGTGATTGAGGTTGTTTTTTGGGGAAATTGAGGATGGAAGGTAATTGAACTGCACAATAAGTGGTTGGTTTATATGTTCTCTTATTTGATGAAGAAGATGATGGTAATGTGAATTTGGGTTTAGTAAAAATATTAGTAGGAGTACAAGTAGAAAATGATGATGTGGAAAGGGAAGATGCCATTGGTGGAATTTGGAAGCTATTTTGAAACAAAAGCTTCCGGTAAAAATATAAAGTGTGGATGGATGGAGAAAGTGGGAAGTGAGTGAGAAACAGAGGATGTGGGTTTTGGGAAGAAGAAAGGGAGGGGGTATAAATAGTGGGGGAGGTCAATGTTTTTTAAAACTATAAAAAAGAGGTGACCACGTGTTGGATGGTTACACAAAGTAAGAGCAAAAAAATTGACATACCAAATTTTATTGCTTGTCATCGAGATATAAAATTTTATGTTAAAATATTCTTTACATCAGCACCCAATTTTTATTCTTTTTATGTTGGGTTGTTTTACGACACGGGTTTTAGAAAGTTAACTTCAATTAATAGACGTTCCAAAAGTTAAGAGCATACAATAGGAATAAGTTCAAAGTTAAGCGTATAATGAAACAATAAACCCAACTTAGATTGGTAGTGGAATTTAAAAAACGTTATAAGTACTGTACTAGTTTTGGTACCACTTGCGGTACCAAAGCGTGGGCATTGTGGGCCTTGCCCACACAAAGATTTTTGTAACTAGGTTTATATATGTAACAAATTGAATGATATTCAAATCTGCCCGACTAGTTGAGTGGTTTGTCCCTTTGCAACTAAACAAATGGTCACAAGTTTGAGCCTAGTTGCTGTTTCCCTTTTTCTTGTTTTATGTCCTTTTTTTCGTACATTATTAAGCACAAATAGATGAATTATACAATTCACAATTAAACAAGTAGAAAGTTTGAAATACCGAGAAAGACAAACTTACAAAAAGAAAAAATAAAAGAAAAAATTTAGTAGCCATAAGGTTTGTTCGGATTGCTAAATTTATCAACCTTCGTTAGGGTTTTCGTGTAGAGAATGAATTAAACAGAATTCTTCTTTTGTTCGATTGTATTCATGCTAACATAAGTTTGAGTTGGTTTAGCTTATCGTAATACTTGAACTTAATTTGAAACCCAAAATATGACGTAACAATATATCCCAAATTCGTCCCCGCTTAAAAAAAGTTCTGGTACCGCCCATGTACTACAACTTTACCTATAAAAATATTTTGTTTAGAAAATGCGTCTAATTGTTATTCATAGTACTATTACACATATTAAAATGGGAAATAATGCGACACCTTTATGATCGCTAAAAGGTTTTTAGGTACGAGAATCTACAGTGCAGTTTTGGGATTAATAAAAGATAATCTAAAAGGTTAAAGTAATTAATTAAATAATCATTATTATTTTGTTTATATAGTATTATATTATAGAACAGAAAAACAAATAAGTAACATCCTCACATGACAAGAAACAGAAGTAGTAGCATACATGGATGACACCGTTGGGCCAAACGGGTCTTATATAAGGACTAGTGCATTAGACAAACTTATACAAATTCACAATGTGTGTTCTTTCAAATAAACATACTTCATTTGAAATTAAGAGAGACCACATTTATCAATCCTCATCATCATCATCATCATCATCATCATCTAAAAATAAATACGAAATATAAGACACTTATAACATGAAAGTTGATACTTATTTGAGATAACTCAATATATCATTAGGGTAAGGTTCAAATGAGATTAAAATTTTGTGTGAGAATAGAGGAACCAATGATATGATGCCATGTGTACAAAGAGAATACAAAACTCATTTACCCCTTAAGTTAAATATCTCACAAACGACAAATCAAAAAATTATGAAAATTGCACCATTAGATTCAGCGTTTGATCCTCTTCGATTTTCCGTCCATTAAGGCATACTTTCGACGAGTTTTTTTTTTTCCATTATTTTTAGTGGGTTTCACATTATTAACACGTGTGTTACAGTGTTACGTTTAGGGTTTAGGGTTTGGATTTAGGGGTTAGGGTTTAGGGTTTAGGATTGGGAGTTCGGGTCCCCAAACTCCCAACCCTAAACCCTAACCCCTAAACCCCAAACCCTAAACCCTAAACGCTTTATAAAACTATAAACCCTAAATCATACTAAACCCTAAACCCTAAACCCTGCTAAACCCTAACACTAAATCATGCTAAACCCCAACTCTAAACCCTAACCCTAAACCATAAATCAAATGTATAATCAATCACTAACACATGTGTTACTAATATGTAAAACTCACCAAAAAAATGAAAAAAAAAAAAAGTTCGTCGGAAGTATGCCTTGATGGACATCAAATTGAAGAGGATAAAACGCTGAAAAATATGGTGCAATTTTCATGATTTTTCGACTTATCGTTTGTGAGATATTTAATTTTTAAAAACGTGGATGAGAGAGAAAAAAGTGACACATGGCATATTGTGGTTGGTTTCCCCATTCTTACACAAAATAAATGGTTTCAATTGAACTCTTCTCTATATCATTATTGACATTTGTAGTCGGAAAAAGTATTATAATGTCTATGTTCAAGTAACTTTAGAGAGTGAAGTAATTAATAGCGATTGCGATCGCTCCAATATTCCCCTTTAAATAACGAAGGGAATCAACACTCAAGTATGTGAACTTATAATTGTTACTGTAATATATGGGGGTCCAATAAAAGATATCGGTCGCGCAACAAGCCATGTGTTGCTTTAAACAACATGATTTTTATTATTTGCGTCGTATTTTGAAATAAATTAATACTAGTAGCAATTATACATAATTCTTTTTACATATAAATAATTAAGTTGAAACCGTTAAACTCGACCAAGAATAATATATATACGGTCGGATTATTTTAACAATAAAATGGGAATAATACAAACCGTACAAGTAAATCAAGACTTAATTTAATACGTCGGTATCAAATATGTACTTTTATAAACCGTTTAGACTTTTTAGATTATGAGTCTTCATTTTTTTTTTTTTTTTTTTTGACACCTCACATCTCTACTACAATATTATAAACACCGACGTTAAACATGCATTTAATTAAATAACTAACTAACAATCTTGTCATTTCTTGATGGTTACTTTTTCTTATTAAAATTCTTATTACAAACCTTCCAATCATGATCGATATGCCCCAATCAAAGCAATACAAACGGATAATAAGTTTCAAATGCATGACGTTTCAGACGAAAAGAAACTGCTCATGATAAATCGACCTATGTTATGTTGATGAAACACCTAACATTAATTGAGCAAATTTTGCTCATAAAAATGTAAAATAAATTTAAAATCAAATTTAAGTGAATATTAAAGTTGAATTGAAAATTGGTTATATACCGTATCTTAACTAACCAAAATAGAAAAAGAGAGCTACGAAGTATGACTCAAATAGTCAAATATAAGACTAGAGGTTTGTAAAAACGGAAAGGTGGAAAGTGGTAACAGAAAAACACTAAACAATTTGCTAATTAGCGGTGGTGGAAGGTTAGGTAGTTAATTAGTTAATAACGTCTCAAAAACACTTTAAGTGCGCATTTGTATAATTCAAATCATTTTCTTGTCATATAACCCCAGAGGAAATTAAGGATGGGACCATTAAGGTCTACTTTGATAAAATCCTTTTTAATTTTAGTAATACACACATTAATATATAGTGACACAGTAACCATAAAATTTGTCAAAAATACATCAATGTTTTCATATTAATTATGGTCTTAATTCTCACATATCGTAAACATTAAATTTGATATAATTTTTTCTAACTTATACGGAGTATATCTTAACGACATACATGGGCGGAGCTAGAAGGGGCAGTCGCCCCCTAGAATAAAAAATTATCAAAAAATAATAATTTTTTAAAAGGTAATTAGTGACAGTTTAGGATTTTGACCCCCCTAATGTGATAGAAAGAAGAAAAAAAAAAATTTGCCCCCCTTCTTAAAATTCCTAGCTCCGCCCCTGACGACATATTAAAAACTACGTTAATTAACACTAATATTCTTCTTGAAACTATACTAGTACATGCGATCATCACAATTCACAATCAAGGAGTCTTTTAGATTGGTTTATTAACCATATAAATATAAATATATACTAATTAATAATAAAAACTAAAAACCTCATCACATAGGAAGATGATGGATCTCTTAACAATCAAATTTGCAATGTCGTTAAAAAGTTACAAAATAAATAATTGAACATCATCGTGAAAGAAAATTTCTGTTCAAAATATCTCAGGGTTTATGTACAATTAACAATGAAATACTTTATAGACGAAAAAGAGTTTAAATACAATATCTAAGAAAGTTGATTAAGATATTTTGAAAAGAAATATTAATTGCTACACGTCTAAAGCATAAAAAATCCGCGTTTAATCCTCTAGGAAAATTGTGAATTTATAATTTGCAAAATGGGTCACATTCATCTTAAAGTCACATCACAAACACCAGTAACCCAACACGTTTCTGTTTGTTTATTTTGCTATCACCATCCTTCAAAATAAACGAATTTTATTCGTTAAAAATCATAACAAATCACATCCAAGCAAAGGATTTTGTTTAACGTGTCCTAATTATGTAAAACCTAGATAGAAATATGCTTTTAATTAGTACGTAGTATTATTTTCAGCATGTTACTCCCTCCGTCCCATCACAAGTGTCCACGTTACTATTTTGGATTGTCTTAAATAAGTGTCCACTTAAATGTTTCAGCCAATCGAATGAGACTTTAGTGGGTTGATACGTTATTTGATTGGTGAAAACTGTGTGCAAAGTCAAATTGAACACTTTGACTGGGACGGAAGGAATATATTTTATAGTACCTTCATGATACGTGAAAAAATGTTTTGGTATAATATGTCAGTTTTTGAAACAATAAGATTATATACATGAAGGGTATGTTTGACACGTGGGATTTTAAGGGCTTAGAGTGGTTGGGATTTTAATTTTAATAATCCCCACTCTTACAAATTAGAAGTTCCTTTTGATAATGTGAAAAAGATGCGGATTGTTGGAAAAAGAATCTCGTAAAATATTTTAACATAAGTCGCTTCTAATAAGTTAATCCGTCAGATCCGTCAAACTTTTAGCTCACACCACATATTCAAACTCCAACTAGTTTGTTGCAATATACACCTGAAATATATGAGATATGAATGAATGGGATTGGTAAGGTAATCCCTTGTTTTGTAGGTGCGCTTTTTGTAACTTCCCATTTGTTTAATACACACAATATTATATATATTCTGTATTATGGTTGTATAAAATTCTAACACATTTTTTATCTAATATATATTTATCATTACAAATTTACAGGTGAGTTCGGATTAAAATCTACTGAACCATTTAATTGATTAAGAGATTATAAATATAACACCCCTTGTTTCTAAAAACAATTATAATAATAATATATGACTCGGAAGCGTAGATTTCAAACATACAATCCATGTCTTTACAATGTCAATAAACTTTTTTCAAATTTAATACATGACATTTCAACAAACTCGGTGTTATATAATTCAAAACATTTCTATAGTTATCAAAATTGGTGGATATGCAGTGCAGTTATTAAAGGGGCAGGCAATGAATTGGTGGGATTCAATGACAGCACATTTGACACCTGTGCAACGATCTTCTATTACTTGGATGGAATTCCATAATGAAGTTTGCAAGCAGTTTTGCTCGGAGTTTGACATGGTTAGAATTAAGCAAGAGTTCATGGATTTGCAATTGACTGAGAATATGACCATGGATGATCTTATAACTCAATTCACAGAGAAGCTACGCTTTGTGCAGCAATGGGTCCCAAACGAAAGAGATAGGATAAATCATTTTGTGGGAACCTTGCCACCAAATTACAGGACGTCAGTGAGATTGGCTTGTAATCTTAATCAAGCCTTTAATTTAGCGAGGTCAGTGGACGGTGACACCAGAGCATCGGAGAAGTTGAGTAAGAATAAAACTGTGTCCCAGTCTTTGGGTGGTTCTTCTGGAAGTAAGAGCAAAACTAGTCAACAAAATAGGAAGGTAACTTTTTCTGAGGATTCAAGAGAAAGAATTTCTTGGTGTGTAGATTGTAAATCGAGGCATCCGGGGCCTTGTACTTCAGAGACAGCTAGGTGTATTAGGTGTGGAGGATTTGGGCATAATATTAAGGATTGTATTTTTCCTCGAAATGTGTGTTGGAATTGTCAGAAGGAGGGCCATAGGGCGGGTCAGTGTTTGGAAAAGGCAAGGCAAGGAACGGGATTGGCAGGGAGTTCAGGATTTACTGGGAGTTCAGGCTCGGGTTCTTCAGTGTCTGTTGGGCAAAAGAGGAAGACTGCGCCTCCTAGAGCGTTTCAGATGACTGTTGGAGATCTTCTTGGGCTTAATGATGATACGACAGGTATATTCGGAAATAACTTTATTCTTAATATATGTTTATATGTGAATGAAGTATAGAATTGTTGTTAAATAAGTTTGGTTGGATTTCGAGGACGAAATCCTTTAAGGGGGGAAGATTTGTAACATCCTGTTTCTGGGCCTGGAAATAAATTGTATTTTATTAAGTGTAAGTGGTTTATTTGAAAAATAAACAAGTAAAAGAGCTTCAGTTTTTATTGTGATTAATAAAATATTGTTTGTTTTAAATAAACAAAGTTGACGGTAAAATAAAAGTATTTTGACTTACGGGTATTTTCGGGTTCCAGACAATAGGCTAGGAAGCGGGTATAATTTATACCAAATATTTGATGGGGCGGTGGGAAATATCTGGAACATTTCACCCACCTTTCCCATTTTGTTTTCTCTTTGTTTTCATCTCTTGAAACTCTCTCTCTCATTTCTTGAATCATTTCAAAGAAAGGAAGAATTGTTTATGATCTTGAAATAGTTACTTCATCATCATCATCTAGCTTTTAATCTTGGTGTAAGTGTTCTTGGTGTTCTTGAGTTATTTCATAGAAATTGGGCATATGATGTATATATGTGATTATATGAAATTGATGCTAGAAATTGGTTGTAACATGATTATAGGATGATATTATGATATAGTTGATTGATTACATGATGATTATATGTTAGAATTATTGTGTTCTTCAATTATGAGTTTATAAGTTAGGTTTTGGTGATTTGGGAATTTGGATGATGATGCATGCTTATAGATTGTGTGATAATGGTTGTTAGTAGTTTACATATGATTGTGGTTGATGTTGTGGTCATTTTCCTTGGTAAAATTCGTGTGTGCAACTGATTTTGGTAAAAATGGAGTTTTGGTTCGTGTTGTGTTTTGAGCTGAAAGTGCAGGTCATTTTTTGAACTATCAAACGCGATCCCGGCCATGTCTCCGGATCGCGTTCCTTAGTTATAATTTGGTATATTCGATTTTTGGTCATACGAACGCGATCCAGCCCTTTGTTCCGGATCGCGTTGCCATGTGTATTTCGGTGACAGAACTTTTTCTAAAGGTGAACGCGATCCAGCCACCCTGATCCGGATCGCGTTCGCATGAATAATTTTGACGGGTTTTGTAAAATTTTGAAAATGCGTAAGTCTTTTCAGGGTCACGGTTATGTAACAATTTCATTAACTCGGTTTGGGATGAGATTCACATGTTCACTCGGAAATGGCCCAATGGTCAAAACTATATTCTAATAGCCTAGGTGGTTTTTGGCCATTCGGGGTCATTTAAGGGTCGAAAATGACATTTTACGGTTTTTAAACATTAGTTCGGGATTTTTAATTTCAATTCTGATTGAACTTTTGTTTACTTAGACTTTAGAGATTACTTGATTTGTTAAATATGTTATGATGATGATTATGAGACGAGTTATTGACTTGTTATCTTTGTGTTCTCATATAAGCGGGCGGCCACTCAGTAAGATTAGACCACTGAGTTGGTAATCAGACGATAATATTCGGTGAGTGGAATTGTATTCCTCGGTTCAATTCCGTTGTAGCAAGTTTGGTTGCAACGGATGAACTTTCGGTTATTAGTTTTGATTGGTTATCTCATTAAGGCATTGGCATGACTATTGGTTATGGTATTTGGATTATTTGGTTATTATCATTATTGGTTGGCATGATTATTACGCGGTATGATTAGGTACGCTACATATTGGCATGACGATTATGCTATATGTGATGCTTGGGCCTTCGGGCATATGTGATTTCAGAGGTCAACATTGGTTGGGTTTGAGACTATTGTTTGGCTGCCTGGGTTTCCCGATACATGTAGTTGAGGGATGAATCCTTGTCAGTGAAGATAGCTTCAAACTATCGGTAAGCCACTGTTGGGGCCG
Organism: Helichrysum umbraculigerum; assembly: GCA_949592205.1. Taxonomy (NCBI): domain Eukaryota; kingdom Viridiplantae; phylum Streptophyta; class Magnoliopsida; order Asterales; family Asteraceae; genus Helichrysum; species Helichrysum umbraculigerum. Next base: position 24,864,263 of record CATIUR010000005.1, read on the forward strand.
GCAGTGGTTGTAGGCTTTCGCTGGTTGGCTAACCAGGGGCCGCCGGTCCTCTTTGACGATACGTGTTTATGATTGCGAAGCTTTAGGCGGTAATCATAATTTGTGTGATTGTTGTTTACGATGCTTTAGGCTGTAAGCATTATTTGTTGGTTTGGTTTTGTTTGTTCGTTGTAGGCTTGTTATTTCTGAATTGAACCGTCGGATGCGGTTCCATTCACTTAGCATTGGCTAATCCCTCGTTGTTAATCTTTTTGCAGGCTTTTAATAGGTGTGGACCGGGTTGTAGATGCTTAATGGGATGGTTGACTGTCATTGCGCTTACTCTGACAATTTTGGGGAACCTAACTTTTGGTTTTGAATAGTTTTCTTAATGCCCGGTTGTTTAAGTAAATGTTTGTAACTAAACTTATATATGTGTGTAAATGTTTTGAAAACTTGGTACTTTTGAACTTATGTAAATCGGTAATTATGTTTTGGGGACGCGCTTCCTACGAATAGTATATAATATAATATGTTTTGGTTTGCGTAAGGAAAGGGGCCTTACAGTCGTCCACTCAGTAGTCTAATATCACTGAGTCTTCTGTTGATCTGAGAATACAACAGAATATCAAGTCAGTAACTCGGTTTAAAATTGATATACAAAATCAACATTACGAGTATTTAAATAACACACAACTTGTTACCTAAATACAAGTTATTTAGGCTAGAACAAGTCTCCTCACCATTTAAGGTTCACAACCCAAAACACACAAAGACACATAGTACCCGCCGGGTACCATTACTACCCGCCGGGTAGTCAGGTCAAGCAGTCGGGTACCCAACGAACCCATCTGGTAATTTACAAAATATGGTAACAGAACACTATTGCGTTTTAAACACTGGAGAAGCCGCCGGGTCAAGTGATTAGCAGCCGGTTTCCCCATCAGGTCACACTACCCGCCGGGTCGGGTCATTACCCGCCGGGTTCCAACCAAACACGACTACCCGCCGGGTAAGGGTTGTACCCGCCGGGTACACCCTTCGTCCCAGCCATCTGCGATCTGTTAAACCCCTATCTTACGGGTTTAATACCCAAATCACTCAAAACTCGATTTCTAACCGTTATATACCACAAATAACATTACATAAACATCATGTAATGATTATAACTAGTTTCTAACATCAAATTTCACCTCAAATCAATAATCTCTAAGATTTCAAACATAATCAAAAATCAATCAAACTTACTTACAATTTTGAATGAAGAACATGATGATTATGATGAAACTAATCAGAATTACAGCTCCAAATTCGGTTTCTACTTTTGATTTAAAGTTTTCTGTGAGTTTTGGTTTGATTGAATTCAAAGAATGAAATGAAATAAACTTTCCTAAAAGGGAAAGTGATATATATGCCGACTCAACAAACCGCCTTCAATTATACGGGTATAATTTAATACCCCATCTCAATCTATTGTCTGGAACCCGAAAACCATTTGCGAGTCCAAACATTTTATTGTACCGTCGACTATATTAATATACAACAATTAATAATTACTTATCACATTGGAATATTCGACTCCTATTCCAATTATTTCAACTATTTCAAATAATATTATTTCCAAACACATTTAAATGCTTATTTAAATCAAGAAATAATATAAAACAACTAGGTCCATTTCGAGGATGTTACAACTCTCCCCCCTTAACGAGATTTCGTCCCCGAAATCTAACCTCAATCAATCTAACTAATGTGATATAATCACATACCTCTTAGCATACATTAATCCTCAATAGCAACTTACAACTATCCTTAGATCGGTTCGATTCTTTCCACATTCACATGTTCTCATGAACAGGCTTCTATCTTTTCCTACGCACACATACAGTGCATTCATCCAATATCATCAATCAAATATATCCTTTAGAATAAACACTTATTTTAACAAGTGAATTCACTATCAATTAAACAACAATTGAAACCTACAATCACTTAATAGTTCTGTACAATCAGAAATTAGCAATATGCTAAAATCTTTAACCTACTCTCACTATTCATCTCTGTTAACAACAAAACTGCAGTAACAATATCACAACAATAGTGGTTATAAAACCACATACATCTAGTAACACTGAAATATAATTCAGCTCACGATTAACAATCAGTCTAATAATAACCTCACATCTCTACTGTCAGAGATTTAAACTTCAAATCTAGGTCAACTTTTCATTCAAAAGTTTCATACCTACTCTTTTGAACAATATATAATGTTCACATATCACTACAACTATATGAAATCCTTTACTTAAAAGTAATCCAGATTCATATCACCTTAATAAGCAAAGCAGAGGTCGAACTCAGTAGGTAAGACTACAATCAACAAGTACTTTGCTCAATCAACAAAAGTACCAAAATCAAACATTACCTACATTCAACCAACCTCTACATTGACTTATTTTCACTTGTAATTTCTTTCATTACAACCTATCAATTGTTAACAACAACAATAACACTTCCAATAATCACAACACTAGTGATTATACATTTCAGTACGCCTATCAATACTTACTATTTATCTTCAAATCCTAACTAACCATCAAGTTAGAATTTATATATTACTTAAACTGGTAAAACATCAAGAATCTATTCTTAACAACCAGTTATTTCAATTCAAATTCTTAAATTTCAAGCTACTACTTGATTATATCAACTTCTTAATCACTAGCAATTAGTATTTATACAACTTTAATCACATAATCACTTAGTACTACATCCCATCAATATATCAACTAAGCCAACATTAATCTATATTATGATACTACAATTCAAGTATCACAATATCACAATATCACAATGTGCTACTTTTCAACACATTTCCAACAAAATCTACATCAAGTTAATCACAATTAACTGACTTCCACATAACCTATGGCACAATTTCAAGTAACTTTCTAAAATGGACACGTACACCTCAATTCCATTTAATTCTATATAATAGGCCATTCAGACTGTTAAAGTCTTTACCAAGCCTTCATATTACTACTAATCATCACATATCCATACCACAGGATATGGAACATTTACAATTCAACAATTCTATGTTTCATTTATATACATACCAAATCGTATATAACTTAAACAATTCAGTTTAAACTTACAAGGAAAGTTTGATGAAAACAATCATCATCTATTGATTTCAAGGTTTCCCTTACTTCAACACATTCAACTATACACACATACCTAATTTCTCAAAATATGAACAACTTTCCAATACATATTCCTCAATTTATCAAACAAGGATCAACTAAACCTTTAACACGATTTACATCCTGATATACTTTCATATCATTTCTTATTTGGATCTAATCACACTTTACCACTTTATCACTTACTTCATTTGTATACAATCAACAAATAACTAAAGAATCCATTCAATTCTTTCAATACTTAAATAACTCATCATGAGGTACAAATCAACATATGCAACTATTAATAATAACTTTCAATTAATTCTCATCTCACATTCTTACCCAGATCCAGACTATCATCACAAGCCTCACACACTGGTAAGATTATCTTATCACAACTCTAATCAATGTGACTTAATTTGCACCTTTCAACAAATTATAACTGTCATATCATACAATGACTTCACATCTGTATAATTCCTTAACATATATTCAGCTCAAATATCCAATATTATTTAACTGAATACTCAATTACACTTAACAATATTTCAATTACTTAATACTAGATTTAAGTAATAATCAAGTTTCACAAACTTAAACAATTCATCTATCTCCTTTGGATCTTAAATGACCCATTTCAACATAATTTAATCAATCTAGGAATTCAATCATATCCCACACAATCATAACATTTCAATCTATGTTAGACTATTTCAACACACACAGTTGACTATATGTCAACTTTGATTTCAATCAACCAATCAATAAAATTTTCTAACTGCTTTTCTCAAGTTTGACTCAATTCAAACCAATCACAAGCAATTAATTTTATACACAATTCTCTATTCATGGTTTGACCTTCAAAGTTAACATACCATCAATATTAACTCCCAACAAACCATTTCATCTTATATGTTTACTTTCAAACATATATTTTAAATTATTACTTTCAATAATCTTATCAATCCTTTACAAGGACAAGGTCATCTTACATAAATCTGGGCTCCATACAAGCCATTTCATATTGTATGTTTACTTTCAAACATAGACTTCACATTATTACATTCAATAATACTATAAATTCCTTAAGCAAGATAATATCATCATATCTCAACCTTGGCTTCATACAAGCCAGATACAACATAGTGATTCATTTAAACACTATCAAATCCACCTATAGGTAATCTAACACAATCAGTCACAATTACATTTTCAACAAAATCAAATTAGTCAATTAGGTTTATCATCAAAACCTCAATCAATGACAATTATTGTTTACACTGGCACCTTTACAGTCTAAATGTCACAACTCTACAAACTGACTGTTTTCTTAGCAAAACAACAACTAAACAGTTTAGCACACTATCATACTCCATTTCCAAAATCACATTACGTTTCTGTTATACCTAGTAGCCTCAACAAGTTCATGTGACACAACATAATATAACAACGGTGATCAGGCGTTGCAAGATTATGCTCTTCACAATCCATTCTTAGGCCACTCTACATTATGATTATCCATGTGATTTACTCTCACTTAAACACATATTCACACAATGTTCTGGTTTTCAACAACTGAATTACTCAGTATATCAACTTATCTGAAACCCTAAACACATGATAACCTATCATCAAAGTTTCAGTACTTCATACCTTGTTAACTTTCTCTAACATAATTACATCACGTGTAATTCCAAACACGTATAATTTATTACCAATAATCAGTACAAAACATCATATCATGTACTAATTTACAATTCTTTGACTATTTAAGTCACACTTAATCATTTATACTAATTAATGTCCCTATTTACTCCAAAATTCAGGACACATCTTAATTAATTATCATCACTTTGACATATGCTATACTATCAAGCATCAATGTCACAACAAGCCTACTCAATTATGTTACTACAAAACATTTCATTTATTAATTCTCAATTGACCAGAAAGATCTATCACTTCCCCAATCAATTTCACCTTATCATACTCTACATTTCTCTTAAACCTATCAGTCTTGGTTTAAGTAAAGTGTTTAGCTATAGTCAAAACATATCATATAGCCACATAATCACATATTTTCTCAATTAGCAGTCATTCTCAAATCAAATGACACAACATTCCTTAAACAGGATTCAAATCACACTCTGTAACCAATCTTCTAATATAATACTATCAATTATTTTGTCTCACCAATAAAGACACTCCTTAGGTTCCAACATCAATCATGTTAAAACCTTAATCTACTTTTTTTTTTTTTTACTTACTTAATCACATTTCTGCATTTTCAATTCAATCAGAAATAACCACAACAATGAACATTTCATTTAACACTTCTATCCTCATGTCAACATATAGCAATCATTAGTTGACTCAAAATTGGAGAATCATATCAGTCTGACTCAATTAACTTCACAACAAAGCTTACTCAACATAACAGAGTAAACAATTCGAGTTAATTTAAATTAACACAGGCTTATCGAAGATTACCTGACAATTTTAAGCCCACGAGTGTTGAGGAAACATGAAATATACCAATCAGATACTCATGTTCCTCCGTCTCTGCAATCAAACAACAACCTCACAACTTGTTAAGGGTTAGTACATATTCAACTAACTACTTTCTCATACATCAACTAATCAACTAAACCCACACCTGCTGGAATGTTTGACTCAACTCAATCAAAGTTTAGGATTGAACATTCTATCATGTCCAATTCACCCAAACTATTGCTCTGATACCAACTTATAACACCCCTTGTTTCTAAAAACAATTATAATAATAATATATGACTCGAAAGCGTAGATTTCAAACATACAATCCATGTCTTTACAATGTCAATAAACTTTTTTCAAATTTAATACATGACATTTCAACAAACTCGGTGTTATATAATTCAAAACATTTCTATAGTTATCAAAATAACATCAGAGTAAAAGCCTGTCAAACATTCCATCAATTCCAATAACTTTCTGCCCCGCCCAATATGTCCCATCAATTTAAACCTGCAGGAAGGACTGTGGTGGGGTTAGCATAAAGCTAAGTGAATGAAACTATAAACAACAGTCCAACTTAGCACAACAATCTGTTTACATCAAATAACAATAAACAATCAACCATCATGAGGATCGGTGGTTCTTGAGATACCTTTATACCGGTTTGGTACTCAAGGAACACTTATCAATCATCTGTATTGGCCTATACAGAATTACCGATGACTTGATGTCAATCACATACGACCTAGATCTTTAAACCAACAGTTCAAGTTTCAAGATCTCCTGTCGTCTACAACAACAATCAAGTCCAATCATCCATTCGAGTTGACCTCAGAATCTTATACCCTAGCTCAAACAGCCCAGTAAACAAGCAACCAAACTAACATGGCAAGTTCTCTTAAACCAAAACATTCTATCAAAGTAATACTATAATTACTTGTTGTAACCAAATCATTACAACTAAATCACACTGAGGTTACAGATCCACTCACCGTTACTTCAGTCGTCCACTCAGTAGTCTAATATCACTGAGTCTTCTGTTGATCTGAGAATACAACAGAATATCAAGTCAGTAACTCGGTTTAAAACTGATATACAAAATCAACATTACGAGTATTTAAATAACACACAACTTGTTACCTAAATACAAGTTATTTAGGCTAGAACAAGTCTCCTCACCATTTAAGGTTCACAACTCAAACACACACAAAGACACATAGTACCCGCCGGGTACCATTACTACCCGCCGGGGAGTCAGGTCAAGCAGTCGGGTACCCAATGAACCCATCTGGTAATTTACAAAATATGGTAACAGAACACTATTGCGTTTTAAACACTGGAGAAGCCGCCGGGTCAAGTGATTAGCAGCCGGTTTCCCCATCAGGTCACACTACCCGCCGGGTCGGGTCATTACCCACCGGGTTCCAACCAAACACGACTACCCGCCGGGTAAGGGTTGTACCCGCCGGGTACACCCTTCGTCCCAGCCATCTGCGATCTGTTAAACCCCTATCCCACGGGTTTAATACCCAAATCACTCAAAACTCGATTTCTAACCGTTATATACCACAAATAACATTACATAAACATCATGTAATGATTATAACTAGTTTCTAACATCAAATTTCACCTCAAATCAATAATCTCTAAGATTTCAAACATAATCAAAAATCAATCAAACTTACTTACAATTTTGAATGAAGAACATGATGATTATGATGAAACTAATCAGAATTACAGCTTCAAATTCGGTTTCTACTTTTGATTTAAAGTTTTCTGTGAGTTTTGGTTTGATTGAATTCAAAGAATGAAATAAAATAAACTTTCCTAAAAGGGAAAGTGATATATATGCCGACTCAACAAACCGCCTTCAATTATACGGGTATAATTTAATACCCCATCTCAATCTATTGTTTGGAACCCGAAAATCATTTGCGAGTCCAAACATTTTATTGTACCGTCGACTATATTAATATACAACAATTAATAATTTACTTATCACATTGGAATATTCGACTCCTATTCCAATTATTTCAACTATTTCAAATAATATTATTTCCAAACACATTTAAATGCTTATTTAAATCAAGAAATAATATAAAACAACTAGGTCCATTTCGAGGATGTTACAATAAATGTAATAATTGTCATACTATTATATTTTATATTACTATTACTATTTTTCAAATAAAAGGAGCCATTTCCATTTGATGTATAAAAAATTAAAAATAAATGACCAACAAAATAGATTTTTGGAAGGTTACGTCACTCCACATCCACCCTAGATTTTTGGCTTTATTTTGAATGTGCATGAGTAGAATATTTTACAACTAATAAATCCGTTATTAGTTGCTAATAAGTAATTAAGTAATCAAGAATCCAAATTTCGTATCCAATCATGAGATAACAACCGTATCCTAAATCCTAACTGTATTAGTTAATCAAAAGGGGATTTATTATAGTAATATCATGGATGGATGGATGTCATGGATGACTCTAGTTACAACTTTGAAAAAATATCCAAAATTTAAGAATCCATTTTGTTTTTTAAGATAGAGACTCGTACCGTAAGGGGACACGCGTTACCTCACACTAATAATTTTAATTTAATTTATCATGCATCTCCATGTCTATTCGATTGTGCCAAACATATTCATTTTTCGTTTCACTACATTTATACTGCTAGCACTTTAAAATATATAACACATTATTATTATTATTATTATTATTATTATTATTATTATTATTATTATTTAACGGTTCAAAGGTAATTCATATATATATATATATATATATATATATATATATATATATTTATTTATTTAGTCATATCGTGCCCGCGATAGTAGCTTAGTCGTGAGTAACTATTTGTCGATTGTTCTCTATAGGCTCTCTTTTGTATTTTGGCCCAGCCCAATTGTAGCTTTTCTAGAATCATCTCTTGTATCCTATATATTGGCAGCATGTTTATGGAATAAATCAATCAAGAATTATACCATTCAATAGTAACATGCAGCGTAACTACGAAGGTAATGAGTTTAATCATCATGCGCATAGTTGTGAGACCGGTCAGTGGAAGACCGACGGAAGATCGATTTTACCCTCTCTTTTTTTACTCATCGTTATTAAAAGTGACTCTTACAAAGTTATTATCGTACTATTATCAATTAAATATTCCTTTAAATCTTTGGTCCGATAGAAATTATTTACTACCAAATTAAGAAAAACTTCACAAAGTGGTACTGACAATATTTGGTACCTTATTTAATTGCGTAAGGAGAATTTAATTTTTTATTTTCAAATTGATAATCTAAAACAGACTATTTTTTACAGGATTGATTGGAGTAATGCTAAACAGGACAAATTAGAAAGATCTAAAAAGAGACCTACTTCTCTTATTGGTTAAATTTTCTCTCTCTCATAATCTCATCCAATCAAATTTTCACATCTACCAATCACAGATTTAAGTCTGTTTTTAGGCCTAGATAATTAGGCCTACCAATCATTTTCCGTCCGTAAATATCTCAATTTCTTTGTACTTGTAGTAGTAATAAAAATAAAATGTTATCAAAAAAGTTTTAATACTTAATGAGCCGAACGGACTTATAATCCGAAATATCTTTACTTTCATTGCGGCTCCGCTCCACTCAAAAGTGTCAAACGAAAGTGAAAGTGAGATGATTTTGTGTATGATATATGCAAAACGTGCACCTTTTCTTAATTAAAGTTTAGCATATATGATATTAGCTTTTCGGTGGGAGATTATAGAGGATTGACACTCCTTATAAACTTGTATTTAAGTGATTCCAATGTAATGCATCAAAGAATATAGGCAGAGTTATAGTATAGTTCGTAAGTGACCCAACTTGATTGTATAAATGGGCTATAGGTCATTATAACTTGGCATATTCAGAAGATATACAATTATAACTCAATTTCATCCAACCTTTATATATGTCATCTAATATTTGTCATCTTATTCTTATATATGTGTAAAACATATTCGCATCCATCTTAAGTCTTAACCATATAATTATCACTCTTGCATTGTGGGCATTTGTTTGATGAATTGAAAAACATATGATTGGTGTATATCATCTTATATAACATAAATGAAATGATGTGGTAAAATATGAAGGCCATCATATGACACGCACATAAACGGACAGTGTATATGTATATATATATATATGAGAAGAGTTCAATTGAGATCATTTATTTTGTGTGAGGTTGGGGAAACCAACCATAATATGCCATGTGTCACTTTTTTCTCTCTCATCCACGTTTTTAAAAATTAAATATCTCACAAACGACAAGTCGAAAAATCATGAAAATTGCACCATATTTTTCAGCGTTTTATCCTCTTCGATTTGCCGTCTATCAAGGCATACTTCCGACGAACTTTTTTTTTTTTTCCATTTTTTTGGTGCGTTTTACATATTAGTAATACATGTGTTAATGATTGATTATACATTTGATTTAGGGTTTAGGGTTAGGGTTTAGAGTTAGGGTTTAGCAGGGTTTAATGTTAGGGCTTAGCAGGGTTTAGTGTTAGGGTTTAGCAGGGTTTAGGGTTTAGGGTTTAGGGTTTAGTATGATTTAGGGTTTAGAGTTTTATAAAGCGTTTAGGGTTTAGGGTTTGGGGTTTAGGGGTTAGGGTTTAGGGTTTAGGGTTGGGAGTTTGGGGTTTCGTCCCGAAACCCCAAACTCCCAACCCTAAACCCTAACCCCTAAACCCCAAACCCTAAACCCTAAACGCAACACTGTAACACACGTGTTAGTAATGTGAAACCCACTAAAAATAATGGAAAAGAAACTCGTCGAAAGTATGCCTTAATGGACGACAAATCGAAGAGGATCAAACGCTGAATCTAATGGTGCAATTTTCATAATTTTTCGATTTGTCGTTTGTGAGATATTTAACTTAAGGGGTGAATGGGTTTTGTATTCTCTTTGTACACATGGCACCATATCATTGGTTCCTATATATATATATATATATATATATATATACTATTTTTTATAAATGTACATAATAGATGGTTACAAAAAGTTTGAGAGACTGAATTATTCAATAGTAAAGTTATTAAAGATCACACCAATTAATTTATTATATAATTTGTTATTTTGAAACCTTTATCATTCCACTTGGAACGCAGGGGGATAGCCCTACACAAATTCGACATGTTGCCATATATCCAAACTCCCAAATTCTATTGCACCTAGGAGCATTATATATTAATGTATGCTAAAAACGTACTGTGTAACTATTACACATGTCTTTCAGTTTATGACTGAATTTATAATAGGACTAAATATGTAGTTCAATATATATATATATAATATTAGCGATTTGTGTTAGGAAACATACGTACATATTCAGCAGCAGATCCAAAAAATTTGATCGCGGGGGCGAATTTAACTAAGCCAAAAAATCTTGGATCATGAAAGCGGCTAAAAATTATTAAAAACTAAGAAATAGGAAGAAACTTTGAGACGGTTAAACTATGGCTCATATATATAACAACTGAACTTGAATAAAAAAATGCAAAACTTTCAAACCATGTTTGTTTTTATAAAGACTACCTTACAAACCACACATGTGTACACATTATTTCTAATGTAACTTGGAACCTAGTTTTGGGAAAGTTCTTCACGCTAGTCCAATGGTAGTTTACTGATCAAGCATTTGTTAGCTTGAGTGCGGGTTAGGTTGGACCGATTCGGTACACTCCGGATGATGTGGCTAACCCCAAAGATCCGTATAAAACGATGTGAAGGGTGGTAAGAATCGGTGTTTATATCATCTAAAGAGATGGGTTTTGATGGTGAGTAAAGCTCATCATAATGAAAATGATAGAGAGGAAGGGAGCAAGGAGGCTGCCCTCTCATGTGTTGTCTGATGATGTTGTTGCTTGTGATGTTCAATGTGTGTGTTGCAGCTAGGGTTTAACCCCTTTATAAGGAGGAAGGGGTTAGCCCAACGTTGAAGCTCATGGGCTTAGCAATGTTGGGAGCCTAAAGTATGGGGCACACCATCATTTACCATTACACACACAAACATAAACACTTCAATAAAGAAAATTGATCTCTACACTACTATAATAAGGCAATATGAGAACAACAAATTTTAAAAGTACTAGCGAAAACTAATCGACTTTTAAAAGTATTAAAGAATAAATAGTAAGAAAATATACTAATGAAGAATAAACATTGGTGTAATCTGGTTAACTTGGAAAACTAGAATATAACAACTAAGTTTAACACTTCTTGAGCTAAAAATCAAATGTTAATCACTCAAACAAAAAAACGTTCAACCTTTGTTACAGTATATAACAATTACAAAAGCATATACATATGCGTAATATATTTATGTTTACAAAAATATAATTAAAGAGTTTCAAAAAGCATATGGTGAAACTTTGTGAGTTGATTTAATAACATAAAAAAAAAAAGGAAAAATAAGTAAAACATACTGACAGAGAATTTGTTTTAATTGTTGATTAGTTGAAAATTTGACTTTTCCTTTGTAAATATGTTCCCACATCATCAGGTAATAAAATGTTGCTGAATGAAAGATGGATATAAAAAGGTGGTGTGTGAGGGCATGGGCATCAATCATATTGGGCTGGTGTCATGATCATTTGTGGGCTGACTGCTGAGGGCAAAACCAAAATAGTTGAAAACTTTATTCGCCAATAATTGATGGATCGTTAGGGGCAGTTGACCCCACTCCATCACAAAACAAACAGATCCGCAACGTGTTGTTACTCTGTTGTAAGTAGATACTGAGGAACTGAAGAAATATAGAATTCGTTTTACAATAATTTCATTCTTAAATCTTAAATGGGAGCTACTATATTTACCAATCATCAAAATATCAAAATCTTGAACTACGATATGTATCATCAACTATCTTTGAGAATTTTGCTAACAATAACATTTAGAATTATAGTTTACGACAGAATTTAAGGATAGTTTACTTGCAAGATTCAACCAAAAACGATATCTGTCCCCATTTTTCTTTCTCGACTGGTTCTAATATTATTGTAATCTCGTGTATTTTGTTATGGTGTGGAATAAGAAGAAGGGGTAGCATTTTTGGGGAAAGGAGGGATAGAGGATATTAGCCGTTGATTTATGTGATTAACGATGCAGATCCACAACACTATATTTTCATGTAAAATGCATCGTTGTTAATATGCAATGAATCTGAACCGTTAATCACATAAATCAAGGGTTCATATGGTCTGCTCTTCCTTCCCCTCAAAATGCAACTGCTCCTCAAAAACTTATCCATTTATTTTCTACATCCGTACTAATTAAATTCCATCTTATGGTACTTGCATTATGAAAGTTAACATTATATATCGCCAATAAGATAGTTATTTAAATCGACCAACCTTCTGAAAAAACCAACAAATCTAAATCGAGCACATGAAATGTAATTATAAAGTTGACAATGTGTGTTTATAATATAAAAAGAATTCTACATTCAACAACAAACTTAGAATTGAGTAGCAAAAGTGATAGTAGCACTTTATTCTTGTTTCAATTCTATGGTTATGAGTAGCCAAAGTGATAGTAGTACTTTATTCTTGTTTCAATTCTATGGTTTAGTCGGTTACAAGTAACTTGACCCGGGTCGTCTCAATTACAAGTGGTTGACAAATATGTTCTTTCTATCGTTATCGATCACTATATATGTTTTAGAATAAAACGTACCCAACTAACTAGCAACTATAGGTGTATATACACACATATATATATATACGTGTTTAATCTTTGTTTTTGGATTATGTGAAGAGACGAGTGCCTAATTAAAAGTTTTAAGTTTTTAACCTCCAAATGGCACATGGAAAGCAATACATTATTGGAGCTCTTTGTTTAAATGGTTTTGGCCATTTTGAACCTATATATGCTTTTGTGGGGAGTAGTGGGGGCTGCATACATCCATATTTCTCGTTAATAGTAGCAAAACACTATCTAGGTGGGATAGACTATAGAGCGAATTGAAAAGGGAATTTTAGGAATTCTAAAAAAAAATGAGTATTTATTTTATACGTGAACGGATGAAAATTTTCCTGTTCAGGTTATTCAGGGAATGCGAGTATTTTTACTAACAAGTACGGGATCTAACTTGGGTACCGCGGTGACCTTTTCTGACCCTTTCATGATCATCCCAAACATGTGCAACTAGTGAGGTTTGAACCAATGTTTTGAAGAACCGGCCGGTTCGACCGGATCCAGAAGAGAGAACGAGTGAGAATGGACCGGTTTTTGACTATTTTGAGAATCGGGTTAGACCGTTGACTTTTCCGGTTGAACCGGTTTTGGACGAACCGGTTTTTGATTTTTTGTTTTTTTGTTTTTTTTGTTTTTATATTTTTATTATAACTTTATTATGTTATAGTTGTTGAAAATAGGGAAAAAATCTTAGAAAATATTATTTTTTTAAAAAAATACTTAGAAAAATGCATAAAACAAAAAAAATTTTTTTTTTTTTATTTTAATGGTGAACCGGTCCGACCGGCCGGTTGAACCAGTTCGACCGAAATCGGCCACCTTTCCGGTTCGCTTAAAAAACCGAGTTTTAAAACATTGGTTTGAACATGAGAAATCTTGTGAAGATATCAGAATGCTAACCAATAAACCATGATACTGATGATTCGTATTTGCTTTATATGCTTGTTGTTAATTTATGCGGGATGTGTTGTCAACACATTATATTTGTTTTCCCCCGCTCATTTTTAGGTGTGTTTTTTCAAATGCTCAAGTGACATATTGACGCAAAGAGTGATACCATGATCAACTATCAAATTATTATGTATCCATATACGACAACTTTTGAAATTCTTTGATGTTTTGGCATTATGCATAAAAACCTTCCATAATGTTTCAGTTTTCCTTTTTAAAGAAAAACTTATATAGTTAAACTAGGTATACAAATACCGTTACACTCTCAAATTATGTATATGCATGTAGAGAAGATTTCAATTGAGACCATTTATTTTGTGTGAGAATGGGGGAACCAACCACAATATGCCATGTGTCACTTTTTTCTCTCTCATCTACGTTTTTAAAAATTAAATATCTCACAAACGACAAGTCGAAAAATCATGAAAATTGCACCATATTTTTCAGCGTTTTATCCTCTTCGATTTGCCGTCCATCAAGGCATACTTCCGACGAACTTTTTTTTTTCATTTTTTTGGTGGGTTTTACATATTAATAACACATGTGTTAGTAATTGATTATACATTTGATTTAGGGTTTAGGGTTAGGGTTTAGAGTTAGGGTTTAGCAGGGTTTAGTGTTAGGGTTTAGCAGGGTTTAGCAGGGTTTAGGGTTTAGTATGATTTAGGGTTTAGAGTTTTATAAAGCGTTTAGGGTTTGGGGTTTAGGGGTTAGGGTTTCGGGACGAAACCCTATACTCCCAACCCTAAACCCTAACCCCTAAACCCCAAACCCTAAACCCTAAACGCAACACTGTAACACACGTGTTAGTAATGTGAAACCCACTAAAAATAATGAAAAAAAAAAAAAAAAACTCGTCGAAAGTATGCCTTAATGCACGGCAAATCGAAGAGGATCAAACGCTGAATCTAATGGTGCAATTTTCATAATTTTTCGATTTGTCGTTTGTGAGATATTTAACTTAAGGGGTAAATGAGTTTTGTATTATCTTTGTACACATGGCACCATATCATTGGTTCCTCTATTCTCACACAAATTTTTAGTCTCATTTGAACCTTACCCTATGCATGTATATTCGATAACTTTTGCAATTCTTAGTATGTGTATACAATTAGGCTATCAAATTATGTATGTATGTATATGTATATACGATAACTTCATGAATTCGTGATGTGTTGACATTACGCAAAAACAACTTGAGTTTTTTGCATAGTGCTTTAATTTATTGTTGTGTGCAAGTATTTCATTTTAATGGTAAATTAGGTAGGTGTATACCATTAGGTTGTCAATCATGTTTGTATATAAGAGCATGATGTTTTGGCATGACGAAAAGTCGAAAACCATCACCTCCTCTACGAAAATGTTAGATTCAGTGGCTAATATCTTCAAATTGGATACCATAATTGGACCAAGTGGATCATAGAAAACGTACAGATGGCAGATGCCACATGTAAAATTCTAATTTAACGATGAACAAAAAAAGTTATGAATGTTACACTTTTCATAGAAAATGAAATTGATATTGAAATTTACGTGCGTTATTTGCACACACTGATTAAACTGCACTTACTTGAATGGACCGTGCGTTCTTGTGACACATTTACGTGATGACGTGGACATTTGTTTGGGCTATCGAGGTCTAAATGCTAGCTGGACATCTATTATTTAGCATTTTCCACTCACCACTATGATACATATATACACATGTCGAGCAAAAAAGAAATAATATGAATAGCAAAAGCATAAAATTAAAAATTCTATTTATCTTTTATTTTTGTAGAAAAGCTTTGATGAACACTCAATCAGAATTTTTGACATCTACGGTTCTAGAACATTGTTGCCATTGTATTGTATATATTGTGTATGTAAGTAGATAAACTTTCAAATTCTGTTGCTATTGTAATCTATATTTATGTAGCTGATCTCTTATAGCTTGGTAAAAGGGTAATGTGTGGGATACATCAGTAGAATTTGTTTGCTAGTTTAGACCACTCCCATAGCTAGGGGTGTAAGCGACACGATACAACTCGTGAGCTACTCGAGATCAATTCGAAAAATACTCGAAATCGACTCGGTACAAATCGAGTCGAGCTCGAGCTACTCGAGTAAACTTTCGAGTCGAGTTCGAGTATCAATATACTCGGCTCGAGAGGCTCGCGAGCCTAATCGAGCTTACATTAATTTACATTTTTACCCTCCATTCATATAAACTAGATCATAACCCGCATATTTGCGGGCGAGATCATTTTGATGTATTCTTATTACATTTACTTAACGGACGCTACTTTTGTTGTGAATATTTTAATGTGTTAGGATTTAAAGCGACTAAAGCGTATGAATTTAAGACTCTTGCCGAAAAGATAAATAGTACCCATCGATTACCAATAAACAAAACATATGTTTGATCTGTTACATTTTTTTAAAAATCTAATACGAATGCAACGCTGCATTGAAAAATACCTGAGTTGCTACAGAGCAATATAGGTGATTTCAGTTGTCCCACTAATGCAATTCAACATCAAACTCTTTTTCACCACCATTATTGCTTCAGCTTATTATTGTTGGTATCGTAACAAAGTTAGAGTAATTGTTTTAAATAAAGATGTGGCTGCTAATTGGAGATAGTGAGAAACTTACTTCATAATATATATATGATTTCTACAAATTTCAACAACTAATGAGTTACCGATTCTTGGTTTTCAATCATGGCACTGGTTTGGTGTGCTTAGGAGATTCTGATACATGATACAATCTATTTTTGAAATTCATATTCCAAAAATCAAAACCATAACCAAATACAACAATTCAACAATTAATCAAACTTTCAACAATTCAGAACAAAGCATATCAAACTTTCATTCAAGCAATTAATCAAACATTTGGTGTGCGTATGAGATTCTGATACATGATACAATATATTTTTGAAATTCATATTCCAAAAATTAGAACCATAACCAAATACAACAATTCAGACATTAAAATATATAAGAATATAAATTGAAATACATCAATCGGTTGGTAATTTTTTGACAAATTGAAACCAATGGAGTATCGAAAAAGGATATAACGCACCTTCAATACCCACTAAACAACGTTGATTCAACGAATTTTTGCTTAGTGTGGCGAAGATGGCTGAAGTATGACCTGTTTGTTCGTGCGATTCTTCACCAATCGTTGAATTCTTCGTTCAACCAATTAAATTGGGTATTTGGGAAGCTCTGATAATTGCTTAAAAACCAATCGATTGATTGCTTTGATGATTGATTTCTTTGATTGATATGGGTGAATGGTCGATTTTTTGAAACAAATGGGAACAGGGTTTTGAAGCAGATAAGGGCATAAGGGCATTACTGGAACAAATTAGGCTAAAAATGGTCAAGATTAATTAATCATGCTGGTAAGTACGATCAAGGGCTAAAATTAAATGTTCTAAAAAAATAAAAGGTGGGGATTAAGTTTCAAAGGGAATTTAAGGAGATGATTAACTAATAACCACTCTCTTTTAATATATAAGAGAGATATTAACACATATACCATACTTTTTATTAAACTTCGAGTCGAGCAGAGCATGATAGTATCGAGTCGAGTCGAGTCAAGGTTGAAACTACTGAGCCGAGTAGTGTTAAATGTGAGTTAACTTAATATTAATATTGTAATACCAATAATCGAGTCGAGTCGAGCCGAGCTCGAAAGTGTCGGCTCATTAGTTGAGTCGAGCTCGAGCTTGAAATTACAAGCTCGTTCGAGTCGAGTTTCGAGCTTTCTAATCGAGTCGAGTCGAGAATCTCGATCTTGGCACTGTATCGACTCGACTCAACTCGATTACACCCCTTGGCCATAGCATCTACATCAGTAAAATTTGTTTGCTAGTTTAGACCACTCCCATCAGCATCATACTGAAACTCACCGGTTACTTAGTGACACATTAGTGTTACATTAGTTTTTTTTAAAACTAACTGAAAGTGACTAACAAGTAACAACTAAATAACATTTGCCATCTGGTGCTGGTTAATTCATTTTTCTGAGACCCATACATTATTTACTTTATTTAATTAAAACACAATAATTAAAATAAAGCACATTTCATTAAAATAGCAACGCTACAATCAAATAAAAAAAACATTGCAACTAAATAAAAAAAAGACATTACAATAAAAATAGTAAAACGAAAACAATAGTATAATGTTCGACTTTTAATAGCTTAACTAGATTATAACCCGCAAAATTTGCGTGCTACACCATGATTTGAAGATAAATGTTGATATTATATAAATTTATTTTATTTTAGCGGATAACATTTGACTGTTTGAGTGGACATGTTTTTGCGGATGACATTTCAATGTTTTGAATTGAAGGAGATATGTTTTATTTATTGATAGTAGCTTTATAGATGCAGTGATAGTAAATAATTGTTACTACGTATGTAATGTGATAATTGTATGTTATAATGTTTGATATGAGATACGTGTATGATCAATAAAACGTGTAACCAGAATTATAAGGAAAATGTTAACTATAGTCCTAAGGACTATGGTTAATCATATCATTTTCATCATAATTTCATATTTATAACTCAGATTTACAATGAATAAACACTATTACCAAATATATATAAGGAAAGAGTAATTCAACCGAGTTTAAAATTCTAATTATATAAATCTGAACCATATCCCTTATGGTTATGATTCTCCAAATTATAATTCTCAATACGTTGCAGTTTATATAAACACCAAATCTTACGTTGTATTGAATTGGACGTTTTGTTCAGTAAGTTAACATGTATAAACAAAGTTATTATAAGTTTAAATAAACGTTACACGTTAACTTATTACTGAAGTATGCTAATAATTAATACTAAATAGTTTATACTTGTATGCTAATCATAAATAGCCAAATATTTATATTTATTATTACTCCATCTAACTATTCAAATGTATATATCAATCAGATGTTTAGATATATTATATTCAATTCAATAACCATCACAAGATAGCCTAGTGATTGGCGTCCTGTTATCTTCACAAGATGTCTCAGAAGCATATCTTGTGGTGACCAGGGAAAGGGTCGAAAATGGTCACGAGATAACCCGGTTAGGCCGCGTACAGCTGAGCAAAAATACTCGCTCTCCCCGGGTAACCTGAACAGGGAAAACTTTCTCCGTCCTATAATCAATTCAATAATTAAGTTAATATTTCCACTATATCTTTTTATAGAATTGAGGATTCCAGGATTTAAAACTCTCCTCAAATAAGGCATATATCTGATTAGCATTTTAAGTGTAAAAGTGAACTTAAGAAAAAAATACACTATAATATAATTTGTACTCCTTATATACTAAAACATAAGTGCATATGTAGTCTAAACCTCCTTGCAGGTTTGAACTCACCTTGTTTTAATTTCCACTAAAGAGAGTACAATTAACAATAAATGAAAAAATACCATAAATGAAAGGAGGAAAATTATAAAAATAGAAATGCAGAAGATAGAGCACATTCTTTCCGATCAAGATTTGGGAACATTAGAAAATCCACTTGTCATGCTTGATTGCTTGTTGAAATCCTAACAATGATACTTTTTGCTGCAAACAATCTTCTTTACAATCTTTAAAGGACAATTTCATGTACATTACTGCAATCCACCATCCTTCTAACTCTGATTTGCCAGTTTTGAATACATACCAATACCAACTGTAGACCAACTAAAACGTGCCTTTTGCACAAGAAGAATCCATCTAACAACGTAATAAGAATTAAATGTTACATTCATTTGTGGTTGCTAGCTTTCTAAACTTTAAAATGGCCAACCCTTATATTGCCACCGAAAATATAACTTTTGAAAAAAAATCATAATAATTGAAAAAAAAAAAATGCATGACACCATTACTAACATTGAAAAATACATGTATATACTATTAGAGGGCAACAACTATAATAACTGGGAAAAAAACATTATCTGTCACACAGGTTTGGTACAATGCATCCATTTCTTTATCTCTGGTTTGGTACACGGGTTTGGGAGTTGAAGTTACAATGTGATGTTGCTGCGATTTCACCCCTCGACAGTCACACAAACGTAAGCATAAAATAATTATGTAGTCCATGTTTTAGTTCATCGACATGCCATTAAATCTCATCACTTTGATCATTTTTGGAAAGGGAATAAAAAACTTCCTTCCATGATAAATAGAGGAAAAACAAAGCAATATGTCCGTAATCTGGCTGGTAGGCTGCAAAAAACGAATACATTCATTGTCTTAAACATCTTCCATATGTACCATATTGTGAAACCACAATGACATTTACGCATCTATAAATATAATCCATCTACAATCATGTAGCACTACATGCCACATATGGGATTTTATGACCATCTGTTAGGTCTGGCTCAAGCCATTCAAGGGTAGAATTAGATAAAACTTACATCAACTATATGAAATTGAATACTATATTAAAATGGAGTTCAAAAGTCACGTATAGATTAAGTTTTTGTTAACCTTTCATATTAAAACTCAACTGATCAAGAACCCACTGTTAGAGTGCAACTCCTAAAGTAGTAGGGGTGGGAAAATGGGTGGGTCACATAGACTTGAGGCAAAACACCAACGGATTCACAGTCTACTATCAACGGCTTCGCTTGATGAAATCATATGAGTTCTTTCTTGGGGTCCTGTATTAGTAACCAGATAATAAAAAGGACATCAGAAAATACATTATTTACAAATTGGGGCTGATTTTATCATAACTGATAAACTTAGAACACACATATCGATATATACCAAAATAGGATTTGTAATCGAGGTGGCTAACCAAATTATAAAACTTTAATCTCGCAAGGTGTAACTTGTGAATCCCTATTGCGCAGTCAAGTGTCTAAAATAACACTAAAGGTTAGTAAGACCCAACTCAAAGCCTCTCAAATTGCTAAATAAATCAACAGCTCATAAGTACATTATAATATAGAGCCAAATCTTAGAGCACCCAAATTGAAAACCCAAATAAGTAACTTGAATGATATAGAGTAAACTTAACCATCTAACTAACCAAACATTATAGTAACTAAATCAGGAGGTTGTACTAAACACCATGACTGAAAGCATTAACAAAGAAACAATGATTATTTCAACATTTAAAGAAGCATAAGCTTACCTGTAAAGTGCCTGCTAAAATTGATTCTTAAATGTCAATATACTTTTGCATAACCAAACGATCTGAGAAGGCTCTACCAAAATCCTCAGCTATATGTTAGGTCTGAACAAAGATGCAGGCATTAACTACTGCACATCAGAAATTTCTCAATTGAGATTCATTACAAACACAGTCAAACTCTTTAAAATAGAAAACCATATCCAAATTATCTTTGAAACATTCTATCAAACATTTGGTAAAAGAAGTATAATAATTTTTTTTTAACTACCTACTGCCATATAATGTGTCTACCTGAGTAGAGTCAATGATTAAACCTTCTCCCTGACCTGTCGTTGATCACACTTCCAGCAGGCCCATCACAGAATGCGGACTTATTGTATAAATACAATCAGATGCAAATGCCTCAACAACATCCAACGATAACAAAGCTTATCCCTTTGATTCAAAAAACTGAGAAATAAGTAAATACCTCAATTACACTCACCAAACGTGACATGCCTACGAAAAAATTGTACTGATCGACTACGCTTATACAGCTAATCGCAAAAGACCAAGGCATGTTCCACCTGCAGCAATCTAAACTAATGTCGCCCTTATTTGATTCCCAGCAAACAAAATTAGACAACATTTAATGTGAATAGTTAACATGTATGCCGAAAATCAATATGAAAACATCATAAATAACGATTATATCCAGAAGTATGTTCCCAAAACAATCGGTTAATACATCATCATTGACACTAAAGCTCAGTCAGCAATATGAAAGGAATGTACATCACATGTATTCTACTATGATATCGAAAACTTTTAAAATAAGATTACATCTATTCTGAACAGGTAACATGTATCCCAAAACAATTGGTTAATACATCATCAGTAAGACAAGTAAAATACTTTCATATAAGATTAGACTCCACATAATGTGAATAGTTAACATGAATGCCGAAAATCAATATGACAACATCATCATTAACGATTACATTAATATATGACTAACAACACTATAAAGTAATAGCATGATACATGTTGATCCATTAGAATGACCCAAACCCATTTTGACCCAGCTGCATGACCTAACCCGACTGCTCGTTTTACCAGTTGCCACAAACACTTACTTATCACAATTCAACTCAACATTTGTACCCATAGAAACTATAAATTTTTTTTGGTTCAGACTGACTTAAATTCCAAATGAAACATGAAAGAATTCCAAATGAAACATGAAAGAATTCCAATTTAAATCTTGGTGTTCATGTACTTTCTTCCTGAACAAAAAGATATAGTATCCCCCAACTCTGATTCATTGATCAGTTGATTGGAGTGTACATATGGATAAGCCACATGGCTCATAGTTTTATAACTACGATTGCGGGAGTTTACGAATCAGTGACTCCATAGTTATTTCCTGTCAAAAGACCCTTCTAAATTTCTTCCATTAAAAAACTATTTTTATCTTATATAGTTTCTTAATAAACAATTATCTAATTCAAACTTGTCTTCGTTCGCATCAACACGAATGATCCTCTTAGCCCCTCATAGACTTGCTCCTTTAGCAACCTGTAAAAACAAATCATGTGAGCTGTCATATAGATTTATAGAGTAACTACTCTTTGTCATAACATGTTAGAAAATGAAGCTTATAGTTATAAAATACATCAAAACACTAAATGCTCTCAAAGATTTACTCAATTCTGAACGTTTGAGTGATCTTATACAAAAGTTAATTAACCTTTATAACCTGTAAAATTTAATTTTACTTTCAAAATTTTATAGTTAGTTTTCCAGTATAGTCTTATATGATTAAGCATGGTCCAATGGAAGGGTATATCGCACAATGTATTAACATGATCAATTGAGACCTTTATCAGAAGAAGATTATTACAAATATAGGTAAAGTGCATAAATAAGTGCCCAAATAAACTGGATCAAACATGGCCATGCACTTAGTCATCATGTATCTTCAAATATTGTAGATCAAACAATCCCCTTTTAACCAAAATCAAGTATTTGAACTGAAATTTCCACAATCTCATATTGTAATAAAAAACATTGATGCTTATTTAGCTTACACTTTGATCGATAATGTACTTACTGTGCCCAAAACTTCTGATAAACAAACGGAGAGAGTGATGTCATAAGCGTACAAAAATCCATCAATCTTCTTTAAGTCCACCATGAAACTCGAGAACATCCATTGGTAATAGAACTGGACTGGATTGCCTTCCGTATTTAAGCCCACCTTGTCAAGATCTGAACACACAAACGCGGCACAAACATAAGAATCAAGTTCATAATACTTGTGGATTACTCAATAACCTGATGAATAAGTGAATTTAGATCATAATATATAACACCTCATGATTTGAAGAGACATTTTTTTTTTTAACATATATCGGAAGCGATTAAATACAAATCATGCATTATAGATTGCGTATAACATAGTTCCCAAAACACAATCTATGCCTGCATGATAAGTTGATACAATAACCACATCAGTTACAACATTAAGTTAGGTGTTATTTAAATTCCAAAACATAAGTTTATAAACGACTACATGTCGTATAGTCAGAGTAGGCAGTCAAACATTCTTCAAACTAACTTCTTGCCCACCCCCATCAAAAGTAATCTGCAAGAAGTGAGGAGAGGGATTAGCACGAAGCTAAGTGAATAGATCACAACTATCAATCTAAACTATCATAGCAATTGATCACCACAAAGCATCATAACAAATACATCAAAGAGGATCGGTGGTCCTTGAGGTACCCTCATGCCGCGGTGGTTCCCCAAGTAACACTTATAACCACTGAAGGCCAAAACTGTGGTTTTACCGATAGTTTAGTACCATTACTACATACGACATGATTTCAATAAACAACACATGTACAAAGTCATCATGTCGTCCAAAGTAATAGTATCCAAACCCAATATCATATTGACCCCTGACAAGATAGCACATTCCATAATCATCATGGCAAAATGTACTTATTCAACATATAACTGTAAAACCATGTTTACCCGTTGTAACCGGATTGTTACAACTAATTCAGAATGAGAGTCAATGATCCACTCACCCTTCACAGTCACCGTCTTCACTCAAAGATCTAATATTATTGAGTCTTCGGTTTATCTGAGAACACAAGAAGATTACAAGTTAATACTCATTTCATATGATATCTAACTTTCATTAAACACTTAACATCAGTTCAACAAGCATTAAGTATCATAAAGATAGCATACAAGTTGATTAACACAAGTTCTAGCAACTAAAATGACAAAAGCTGCAAACAGTGGGAATCCGCCGGATTCCATGGGAATCCGCCGGATTCAAATGAATACGGTCGGATTCCCATGAATCCGCCATATTCCCACCCCCCCTCAGCTCCAATTTGGGACAGAACCCTAACTAAGGAATACGCCCCAGGAATACGCCGGATTCCCATGAATCCGGTACCTGAATCCGCCGTATTCCAAGGAATACGACCGGATTCCCATTTGTTTCAGACTGACATAAAAAGGGGGAATCCGACCGGATTCCCGTGAATCCACCGGATTCCCAAGAACATCAAGCACGCCCAGAACCTGCAACAACTCAACCCGAACCAAAACCACCAATCATCCATTTAAAGTTACACTACACGATTTATACACAAAATAACTTAAAGTATCCTCATGTAACAAGTTCTAACAAAAATAATCTCATCTATCATCAAATCTACCCATTTCTACTCAATTTCATCAAACCCTAACATATGCATACATATATTCAAAGTAATTTGAACTTACAATCGAGATGATAATCCGTTAAAGATGAAGATGAAGCTATAGCAAAATCATAATCAACCTTTCTTTCCTTTTTCCTTTTGATTTCAAAGATATGAGTGTATGTGTGTGTTTTCTTTTGGAAGACAAAATAATTGGGGAAGGGAAAAATGAGCCGATCCACCAACTAAAATGGTTATAAGTGGATACCAAATAATACCCGCTCTAAATCTATTGTCTGGAACCTAAGAACCGTTTACGTGAAAATATATATTATTATACCATCAACTATAATAATTTAAAACAAGTAATAATTCATGTATCACAATAAGTCATTTGACCACTGGACATATTTATTTCAATTAGCCAAATAATACTAATTATTTCTAAACTCAATTAAATAATCAAATGAATTAAATACATTACCAAATTTCTCCTAGGCCGGTAATGAGGATGTTACATAATACCATGGGTATCTCCTTCTTTCGAAGTTTAGTCACTTTTCTATCTACAAGCTCTATGGGTTCCTCTACAAGTTTCTGACTTAAGTCGACACGCAAGTGTTGTAACGGAAGGACTTGGGATTGGTCCTCCACCTTACACTTCCTTAAGTAGCAAACATTAAAAGTGTCATGAATACCCGCTAATTCAGGAGGAAGATCTAACGATACCATTTGATCATTAACTATTTGGCGAATTCTAAATGGCCCAATAAACCTAGGAGCAAGTTTACCACGCTTACCAAACCGAACCACTCCTTTCCAAGGGGAAACCTTTAAATATACCAATTCACCCACTACAAACGAAACCGGACGGCGCCGCGGATCGGCATACTGTTTCTGTCTATCCCGAGCAGCTTTCAACTTCTCATGAGCTATATCTACTTTATCCGCAGTAATCTGAACAATATTTGGACCCGCAAATTGTTTCTCACCCGCTTCCAGCCAACATGTGGGTGTTCTACAACGGCGCCCATAAAGCATTTCATACGGAGGCATACCTATACTCGAGTGATAAGAATTATTATATGCAAACTCGATCAATGGCAGGTGTGAATCCCAAGACCCACCATATTCTAACACACAAGCATGCAACATGTCCTCCAAAGTTTGAATGGTGCGCTCTGATTGACCGTCCGTCTGAGGGTGATAAGCCGTACTCAAATTGATTCTAGTACCCAATTCCTTTTGCAAACTCCGCCAAAATCCAGATGCAAAACGAGGATCTCTGTCTGATACAATAGATAACGGAATCCCATTCCTCGAAACAACCTCACTGATGTACAACTGAGCTAACTTACTCAAAGATGCCGACTCACTAGTAGCAAGGAAGTGAGCACTCTTAGTTAGTCGGTCCACAATCACCCAGATCATATCATTTCCTCTAATGGTTCGCGGAAATTTTGTTACAAAATCCATCGTAATGTGTTCCCATTTCCACTCGGGAATCTTAAGTTGTTTCAACGACCCATACGGTTTCTGGTGTTCGGCTTTCACTTGAGAGCATATATGACACGATTCCACAAATCGAGCAACATCCGTTTTCAAAGTAGGCCACCAATACAAAGGTTTCAGATCATTATACATTTTTGTGCTCCCGGGATGAACCGACAATCTGGACTTATGAGCTTCCATCAATATTACATCACGAAGCCCACCAAGCAAAGGAACCCAAACACGCGATTGGAATGTCTTTAACCCACGAGAATCGTCACATAACAGTTCTTTTCTTTTCAATAGAATCTCGGCTTTCAAATTTTGATCCAACAATGCTTCCATTTGTGCCATTCTCAATTTGTCAATCAAATCCGAGGAAACTTCTAATCGCATAAAACAAACTTTCTCGAATTTTCCTTTTCTACTCAACGCATCGGCAACCACATTCGCCTTATCCGGATGGTAACGAATTTCACAATCGTAGTCCTTTATCAATTCCAGCCATCGCCTCTGACGCATATTCAGTTCCTTCTGAGAAAACATGTACTGAAGACTCTTGTGATCCGTACAAATAACGCATTTAGTACCTTACAAATAGTGTCTCCAGATTTTCAAGGCAAAGACTACAGCTGCAAGTTCCAAGTCATGGGTAGGATAATTCTTTTCATGAGGCTTAAGCTGACGCGAAACATACGCAATGACTCGACCACATTGCATCAAAACACCGCCCAAACCCGCATGTGAAGCATCACAATACACAATGAAATCATCGGACCCATCAGGCAAAGCTAAAATTGGAGCCTGACACAATAACTGTTTCAAAGTCTGGAAAGCCGACTCTTGTTGATCATTCCACTGAAACTTAACATCCTTTCGAGTCAATTTCGTCAAAGGACCCGCGAGCTTAGAGAAATCCTTGATGAACTTTCGATAGTAACCCGCTAGACCAAGAAAACTCTTAATCTCTGAAGCAGACTTAGGTGCTTGCCAATTCATAACTGCCTCAACCTTAGATGGATCTACTTTAACTCCATCCTCACAGATTATATGCCCCAAAAACTGGACCTCACGCAACCAAAACTCGCATTTGGAGAACTTAGCATACAACTTTTCTTGTCTCAAGGTGTCAAGTACTAAACGTAAGTGTACTTCGTGATCGGATTCAGACTTAGAATAAATCAATATGTCATCAATAAATACAATAACGAACTTATCAAGATAGGGTCGACAAACTCTATTCATCAAATCCATAAAGACCGCCGGAGCATTAGTCAACCCAAAAGGCATAACAAGAAATTCATAATGACCATATCTAGTGCGGAAAGCCGTCTTAGGAATATCCTCCCCACAAACCCGCACTTGATGATAACCCGACCTCAAGTCAATCTTAGAGAAATAGGAAGACCCTTGCAATTGATCAAACAATTCATCTATTCGGGGCAAAGGATACTTATTCTTTATGGTTCGCTTATTCAACTCTCTATAATCAATACACATCCGAAGGGTGCCATCCTTCTTTTTAACAAACAACACGGGTGCACCCCAAGGAGACGAACTAGGCCTGACGAAACCCTTATCTAATAGCTCCTGGATTTGGGTCATCATTTCACGAATTTCGGAGGGAGCTAGTCTATAAGGAGCCTTAGCTACGGGAGTAGAACCCGGAATTAGGTCAATTTTATATTCCACCTCTCTAATGGGAGGCAACCCAGGCAATTCATCAGGAAAGACGTCAGGGTAATTAAAAACCACCCGAACATTGGAAACGGTTTTCTTTTCTAATTTTGCATCAACTATATAAGCCAGGTAGGATACACACCCCTTAGCTAGAGATTTACTAGCTTTCATCATAGAAATCATAGGGATACTACCTCTTTCCCGTTCCCCTCGAGCTACAACATATGACTCATTAGAGATTGAAATCCTAATTAGTTTCTTATGGCACTCTATACTTGCCTTATTCTTACTTAACCAATCCATGCCTAAAACCGCATCAAAACTGGGGATAGGCATCAATAGAAAAGAAATTGGGAAACTATGATCCTCAATCAAGATGCTAGCTCCAGTCACCGATGTGGTAACTGGAACTATCTTTCCATTTGCTATCTCAACCTCAATAGGATTTGTAATACAAGTGGGAGTCAATTTCAGTTTATCGCAGAAAAGCATAGATATAAATGAGCAATTGGCTCCCGAATCAAATAGAACAGTAGCTGGTACAGAGTTGATTAGAAATGTACCAGTTATAACATCTTCAGTCCTGACAGCATCATCAGCTGTCATTTGGAATGCCCTACCAGTTGCCGTTGGTGGATTCTTTCTTTTCTGGCCAGAAGATGAAGACCCTCCGACCACACCCATCTTTTGTTTCCCAGCCTCCGGACACAAACCCGAACGATGACCTTCCTTTTGACAATTCCAACACACATGTCTAGGAAACGCACAATCCTTGATGTCATGACCAAGTTGTCCACATTTGATACACCTAGCAGTTTGTGGAGTGCAAGGACCCGTGTGTCGCGATTTACAATTGTGGAACCAATTGGTTCTATCCAATGATTTACTATCCGAATTGGACTTCTTAGGTTGATGAGATCCCTGCCATTTCTTCTTTCCAGGACTACCCGAAGATTCACCCTTGGGTTTAAATGGAGATTTTTCCTTAACCTCCAAGCCCTGTGCCCTAACATCCCCATCCACAGAACGGGCAAGATCAAAAGCTTGGGAAAGAGTACCCGCCAATCTCACGGTCGTCCGATAAGTATGCGGTAACATTCCCACAAAATGGTCAATCTTCATACGTTCCTCCGGTACCCATTGTTGCACGAATCTCAACTTGTCAGTGAATTGGGAAATGAGATCATCCATCGTCATCTTATCCGTTAATTGCAAATCCAAAAACTCGCGTCGAATCCGAGTCATGTCAAATCCCGAACAATATTTCTTACAAACCTCATTGTGGAAATCAGACCAACAAATCGATGCTCTCTGCTGTGGGGTAAAATGTGATGTAATGGAATCCCACCAAACCAGTGCTGGACCCTTAAGTAGTTGCACCGCAAAAGGAACTTTGACTTCCTCTTCACATCGACAAACTTCAAACTTTCTTTCCACATCCCTCAGCCAATCCAAGGTAAAGGAGGGATTTGTACTACCCGAATAATCCGATGGTCCACAAGACTTGAAAGTCTTAAAAGAGCATAGCTTAGGTTGATTCTGAGCTTGAAATATCGGAGTCTGATAACCCGAAGGTCCGGAAGAGAACGGAGCCGAAATCGGATAGGTACCATAGTGTGAATGATGATAATAAGACTGAGATACTGGAATCTGCGAAGTCACCAAAAGTGGTGGTACAGTGCTAACAGTAGGTGGCAAAGATTGCAAGATTTGTTGAGAAGACCGGTTTTGTTGTTGTTGTTGCAAAAACTGTTGTTCTATTGCCTTAAGTCTCAGATTTTTTGTCTCTAGATGAATCATATAATCATCATGATCAAAATCCCCTGCAGAAAAGGTAGTACCAGTTTGACCCTGGCTAACATTTTGGATTTCAGTAGGGGATACATTAGTTCGAGGGGCATCATTGGGTGTGTCAGCTGGAGGTTCATTCTCTGCCATATCTGTACCAAAACAACATCTCATAACACGTTAGTTGTTAGTACCTATATACTAACCAACTTCACATGCTAACAAAATCCCACTCATAGGAATGTTTGACTGACACACATAGATTTGGGATTGAACACTTACCCATGCTCAATTCACCCAAACCTAGGCTCTGATACCAATTTATAACACCTCATGATTTGAAGAGACATTTTTTTTTTTTACATATATCGGAAGCGATTAAATACAAATCATGCATTATAGATTGCGTATAACATAGTTCCCAAAACACAATCTATGCCTGCATGATAAGTTGATACAATAACCACATCAGTTACAACATTAAGTTAGGTGTTATTTAAATTCCAAAACATAAGTTTATAAACGACTACATGTCGTATAGTCAGAGTAGGCAGTCAAACATTCTTCAAACTAACTTCTTGCCCACCCCCATCAAAAGTAATCTGCAAGAAGTGAGGAGAGGGATTAGCACGAAGCTAAGTGAATAGATCACAACTATCAATCTAAACTATCATAGCAATTGATCACCACAAAGCATCATAACAAATACATCAAAGAGGATCGGTGGTCCTTGAGGTACCCTCATGCCGCGGTGGTTCCCCAAGTAACACTTATAACCACTGAAGGCCAAAACTGTGGTTTTACCGATAGTTTAGTACCATTACTACATACGACATGATTTCAATAAACAACACATGTACAAAGTCATCATGTCGTCCAAAGTAATAGTATCCAAACCCAATATCATATTGACCCCTGACAAGATAGCACATTCCATAATCATCATGGCAAAATGTACTTATTCAACATATAACTGTAAAACCATGTTTACCCGTTGTAACCGGATTGTTACAACTAATTCAGAATGAGAGTCAATGATCCACTCACCCTTCACAGTCACCATCTTCACTCAAAGATCTAATATTATTGAGT
Organism: Helichrysum umbraculigerum; assembly: GCA_949592205.1. Lineage (NCBI taxonomy): Eukaryota > Viridiplantae > Streptophyta > Magnoliopsida > Asterales > Asteraceae > Helichrysum > Helichrysum umbraculigerum. The sequence goes on from CATIUR010000005.1 coordinate 24,895,520, forward strand.
CTTCGGTTTATCTGAGAACACAAGAAGATTACAAGTTAATACTCATTTCATATGATATCTAACTTTCATTAAACACTTAACATCAGTTCAACAAGCATTAAGTATCATAAAGATAGCATACAAGTTGATTAACACAAGTTCTAGCAACTAAAATGACAAAAGCTGCAAACAGTGGGAATCCGCCGGATTCCATGGGAATCCGCCGGATTCAAATGAATACGGTCAGATTCCCATGAATCCGCCATATTCCCACCCCCCCTCAGCTCCAATTTGGGACAGAACCCTAACTAAGGAATACGCCCCAGGAATACGCCGGATTCCCATGAATCCGGTACCTGAATCCGCCGTATTCCAAGGAATACGACCGGATTCCCATTTGTTTCAGACTGACATAAAAAGGGGGAATCCGACCGGATTCCCGTGAATCCACCGGATTCCCAAGAACATCAAGCACGCCCAGAACCTGCAACAACTCAACCCGAACCAAAACCACCAATCATCCATTTAAAGTTACACTACACGATTTATACACAAAATAACTTAAAGTATCCTCATGTAACAAGTTCTAACAACAATAATCTCATCTATCATCAAATCTACTCATTTCTACTCAATTTCATCAAACCCTAACATATGCATACATATATTCAAAGTAATTTGAACTTACAATCGAGATGATAATCCGTTAAAGATGAAGATGAAGCTATAGCAAAATCATAATCAACCTTTCTTTCCTTTTTCCTTTTGATTTCAAAGATATGAGTGTATGTGTGTGTTTTCTTTTGGAAGACAAAATAATTGGGGAAGGGAAAAATGAGCCGATCCACCAACTAAAATGGTTATAAGTGGATACCAAATAATACCCGCTCTAAATCTATTGTCTGGAACCTAAGAACCGTTTACGTGAAAATATATATTATTATACCGTCAACTATAATAATTTAAAACAAGTAATAATTCATGTATCACAATAAGTCATTTGACCACTGGACATATTTATTTCAATTAGCCAAATAATACTAATTATTTCTAAACTCAATTAAATAATCAAATGAATTAAATACATTACCAAATTTCTCCTAGGCCGGTAATGAGGATGTTACATAATACCTATGGATTATTCAAACATAAGAACCAAAAATCGTTACCAAAAGGTGTTCCTGTTGTTAATCGTTTATGTGATTTGATCGGCCCAATAACCTAGCCCCATTTTGGTCGCCGTTTTGGTTCCTGGATAATTGAATCTGACTTCACACTTTGTAACATCTTGGTTCCTGGTTGCTTCCTTCACTCGAATTTTTTGATGGCGTTTGAATCGTACTTCACAAATTGTAACGTTTTGTTCTTCCTGGTTGTTTGCCTCAATCGTATTTTTTGGGTGGCGTTTGATTTTAATGATGAACAATGATACGGAAGATGAGGGAGGCGTTGGATTTTTTTTGGATGAATGGGCAAATATGTCTAAGTACGATATAAAAGTCATTAAGCTTAAATAATCACAATGCTTAGCTGAATCAATGGCTTAAATTAAAAGGACTAATTCAATGAATGGGCATGATTACTTCATAAGATTCTAAGATTAAGAAGATTAATTAATATTAGCTTTCTTTTAATAGATAAGAAAGATTTGTTCCATTCGGTGATTAGTTGATTTGTTTTACGTTTCACTTCAACTTTGGAGTTGTAATTTTTTTGTACGGTTTCCCGATAACTTTTTCCCGATGGTGAAGCTCCCACCGAACGATTTTTTGAAACATCTAGATACTGTTCGCTCAAAATTTTGAACTCATTCTCGGTCCATTTAACCTTTTATTTGTTTTATTCGACAACTGATGATGGTGTTTGGATGTTTTGGAGATGATTTTGGGAGGAATTGTGGTGATGTTTAGACATTTTTTGTGAGGTATGAAAAAGTAAATTGTTGTGGTGCGTATAGAGTTATAAAGTGCATGGATATAGCTTTAGTCGTGTGTATTTATAGTATGTCCGGCATATGAAAAATAAGTTTAAAAAAAACAAAAAATATTTTATTAATATAACCGTTTTCAAGTTATAATTTTTTATGTTTTTATCAACGGTCGAAAAAACAGAAAAAAAAAACATTTTTTATTCAGATTGGGCCCACACAAACAAATAGACGGGGCGTCAGTAATCCGACGAGTTGAACCGACGAAATCAAACTGACGGGCCAAGTCATTGGCTCGGCTCTGTCGATTGTAACTGACGATCAACCGAAGCTCCAGATGGGAGGGCTCTTACCCAATGAAAAGGTCAAGAAATAAATATAACGAGGATTTAATTGCCGTCGCAAATGCGACGGTTAAACAATCGGAGTATTTAGTAAAGTAATTCAGAGAATGGATGTAATATTATTGAAGAATCAATATATAGACCAATTACAATCAAGGCTAACAATCTTCTAAAATACATGAAGATAATTTGGGAACTAATGAATACAAATATACAACAATAATGACAATATAATTGATAACAATAATAACAATATAATCGACTAATACACCCCGGCAGTTGGAGCAGGAGGATCCCGAATGCACAAACTAGATTTGAAGCGTTGGAATAGCTGGCGAGGGAGACCTTTAGTGAAAATATCTGCATATTGATGATCTGTCGGAACATGTAGAACGCGGATGCAACCGATCTGAACAAGCTCTCGAACGAAATGAATGTCAATTTCAACATGCTTTGGGCGCTGGTGTTGTACCGGGTTGTCAGAGAGATACACAACGGAAATAATATCACATAAACGATCATAGCTTTAGTAACCGGTACATGTAGATCGAGCAGTAAGTTGCGAAGCCAGCTGATTTCGGCTGTATCATTGGCAACGCCTTTGTACTCCGCCTCTGCGCTTGAGCGAGACACTATTGGTTGTCGTTTAGAGGACCATGAACCAAATTGTCCCCTAGGAACACACAATACCCCGACGTTGATCTATGAGAGTAGGGACACCCTCCCCAATCGGTGTCCGAATAAGCCGTAATACGAAGATTTGGAGACTTGAGAATGTGGAGACCTTGGTCAGACGTTCCTTTTAGATATCGAATAATTCGTTTGAGGAAATTAAAATGTGGTTCCCGAGGAGCATGCATAAATAAACACACTTGTTGCACTGCATATATAATGTCAGGTCGTGTAAAAGTGAGGTATTAGAGGGCACCGGCAAGGCTCCGGTAAAGAGTACCATCTTTTAACGGTTCCCCGAAAGTGGCACTAAGTTTTGAAGAGGTATCTGTTGGATATAGTGTCCAAGCTCATAACTAATTGGTAAGAATATGATTAAAAGTGGAGGCCTTTTTGGGTCGCCTTCAATGAACAGTTAAGAGAAATGAATAAGGAATAATATTAATTGGTATTAATATTATATTGGTTTATTAATTTATTTTAAATTAATTAGAAATCAAAAGTAATTAAAAGGCGGAAGAATCTGGAAGCCGGATTCCAACCGCCGGTTGGACGGTCCAGTCGGCGGCTGGGATTAGGGTTTTGAAGTCGGTGGAGCACGCGGGTCGTGGCTCGGATTCCTGGGCAGAAAGCAAGCCCAACCGCCAGCTGGAAGGTCCAACCGGTGGTTGGAAGTCGAATTCTGTAAACCCGGGGTTTTCCTCTCCCTATATAAATAGGGCTCTGTTGGAATAGTGTCCAATATCATAACTAATTGGTAAGATTATCATTAAAAATAAAATTCTTTTTGAGTTGCCCTCAATGAACAGTCAAGAGAAAGATTAAAGAATAATATTAATTGGTATTAATATTATATATAATTGTTTGGTTTATTAATTGTTTATTAATTAATTAGAAATCAAAAGTAATTAAATAAAGGCGGAAGATTCTAGAAATCAAATCCAACCGCCGGTTGGAAGGTCCAACCGCCGGTTGGGATTAGGGTTTCTATGGCGGTGGAGAACGCGGGTCAGAATCCGGGTTCTTGGGCAGAAAGTTAACCCAACCGCTGGTTGGAAGGTCCAACCGCCGGTTGGAAGTCGAATTCTGCAAACCGTGGGGTTTTCTCTCCTATTATAAATAGGAGTCTAGCATATACCATAATACATACGAATTTCATACAAATTTTCTAAGGGTTTCGAAAATTCTTCTTTCTCTGGGGTTTTTGGGTGTGAAGCATTAGAGGTATTCTACTTTGGGTACTTGCCTCCCAGTAACGAAGCTGTGCTAGTTCGTCTGTACGTAAGAAAGTGGTTTTCTTCAAGGTTAGTGTATTTCCTCTTATCCAATCTGGTTATTGCACTATTTATTAAAGTTAAAGATCCCTTATGGTTTTAGTTTCCTAATTTTCTTAGATTATTAAATTATTGTTATTTCGTTGCGTTATGATAATCTAGTTATGGAATAGAAAACCCAACAGTGGTATCAGAGACATAGCTTAATAAATAGTAGCATACAATTATCTGCAATAGTATGTAGGTAAAGATAAATTGTGAAAATAATTATCTAAATAGGTAATGTGAGTTTATAATTTAGATACTAATATTTTAAGGATAAAAGACAAAAATCGGCAACGAACTACCACAAGATACTCCAAGTATGCAACCTACCAAATAATTTGCTCATGTATGCAACAAATTGGATAAATCTATACTTAGGTGAGTAATATGGTGACCAGTTACCGGTTTGAGCGGTCAACATACAATATGTGGCATTTTAAATTATTTAAAAAAGTGATGTGGCTTTTTTTAATCGGAAAAAGTGAGGTGGAGCAGAAACAATATACGGAGTAATTCGGAAAAAGAAAAAACGGTGTCAGACATAATTGTATGTAAGGTGTCAACATACAATATTTGGTACTAAACCTACTTAACCATTTTTAATTCGGATCCAACTGGAGTAGAAATAATTTAATTCGGATCCAATTATTATGTTAAATTATTATGAACATCATGAATTTCAACCTTTTAATCTCATTACCGTGTATCTTTGTTCACTTATCAATCACAGATATATCACCTCACTCTCTGCCGACCAACCTCCACCCCTCGCCGGAAACCTGCAAGTTCTGGCAGCCCTTCTTTTCACCACACCGCGACTGTAACACCGTCTTCCAAACCTTCGGCATTAATCCCTTCAATTTCGAGATCAGATTTGTTGTACAAGGGAGTTCGAGATCAGCTACATTTCCAGATCCGGCCATGTCGTGGCCCCTATTGGTTGGACGGATTTGATTCCGGTCGTTGATCCAACAGCAATAGAAGCGGCGAACAGTGGGTTTTAAATTTGTAGAGCAGGGGAATCCTAAGCTGTATACTACTGACAGACCTAAATGGGCAGCAAGTGGTATGTATGACTCAGGTGTCGTTCTTCAAACTACAACGGGCATGGGAGTCTAGGAAGTTTTATTATCTTTGGAGATTCAGCTGGGGTTTTTAAAAGCTTTTTGGATAGGTTTTGTTTTTATAACTAAATACTAATTAAATAAAGAAAACAGAACTAAAGAGGTTTGTACGGAGACTCGGTCAACAGAGGATAAGCGAGTGTTTACTATGATTTCGTTAAATGTTATTGATGAATAGTCAAGGGTAAGGCTACTAGATGTGATGACTAATCCGGAGAGGATAGAAACATAATAAATGCAAAGTATTGTACCTACGACCATTCCGCGGCTTCCATACGTTTGTACTCCACCAATGGGTGTTTCCAGCACTATACCGAGTAATAGGGCGTTTTACGGTTTTTCCGTTACATTAATTAGGGTTCCACATTACTCCCGCAGATTTCCTATATCTTAATGAGCTACAACTACGATCCTATTAAATATCTAACGTAGAGTTGTCCGCAATCAGATAAATAACATGTCACGTGGATAGCAGTTATAGAAGTCAGATACACCGGAAGTTCTCCCAAATGTACAGACCAATTTAACCGACGACTATCCTCGAATCCTGGTCCCCAGTCACAGTCATCAGAGACGTCTGTATCGTAGCGTGAATTGTTGATTGAACAAGAACACGAACGGGGATAATCCCGCGGACCAAGTTGGGATAATCGGGCTAACGATCAGTTAAATTGTTCAGCATTACAGATATAAACCATCACAACTATTCCATGCATGTTAATCCACTGTGTAAACCAATATTCTGTGTCTGAAAACCTAATTATACAGTTACTGATATGAACCAAGGGGATAACTCTAGCATGCATCATTCCTAAGGCAACAATCAAACAAGAACATGCGATAGGGTAACACATAACAGAACACCGTAATCCTAGCATAGCAGATAACCAATAATTAAATCATAAATATCCCGAAAGTTCTCTCAAAGATATATAACAGATAAACATGAATCTAACCTATCTCTAATCCTACGCTCCGTGTCTCTTATGATTTGTTTCAACCTAGAGAACACGGCCATACCAAGTTCATTGATCATCAAGTATAGAATAGGTAGAGAACGTACCACTAGTAATTGGCCAAGTTCTAGCAGGAAGCTTCTAACCACAGCATAGGTTGGATAGATAAACATTCGAGATTCAGTTTACGAGTTCATACACAGTTTAAAGTAACACGGGCAGAGTAACAGCATGGCATAAACATTTTGACTATTCTAACATAACTACATCATAGTAAACACAAAGAAATGTCTAGCCTAACATTATATATCTAGCATACAATCCTAAACAAGCATAAACAAAGCAACACATGTTTAAAACTGGAAAGTAAGAGATATATAAATAGAACCTGATACGAATTTATTACAGACAGATCTTCGCAAATACAATGTCTTGGAGTGCCTCCGTACAAAAGCTAAAAGCTACCTCTACCTAACTATCTCTCTAACTAGCTCAATTCTAGAGAGAGAAAATCCCTTAGAGAGAGAAACTAGAGAGAGAGTGATGTGTGTGAGAGAGAAAGTGTAAGGAAGAAATGAAATGAGAAAGTTGGTATATTGGTGAAGTGAGGGGTGTCCACTATTTATAGGCAAAGCATTAAATCGCACGTACAACTCACGAAGCAGCACGTATAAGCAAACGAAGCACGATATGGGGGTGCAGGGGCCGTATACGGCCTTGTAGGGGCCGTATACGGTGTAGTGAGGGCCGTATACGGTCTCACAAGGGCCGTATACGGTGTGTGGGGCCGTATACGGGCTCTGTCTGATTTCGTTCGTTGCTTAAAACGTCCGTATCTCCTTCGTTATGCGTCCGTTTGACTTGATTCTTTTGCCTGTGGTTTCGTAATTCCGTTACGCTTCTAATGATGCCAATCTCACAGAAATTGGATGTGTAGAGCTTAGGCGTATCCGAAATGACTTTTAATGGCTCTGAAAGCGTAGTGGTTTCTCCGTCCTTTGGCTGTTTCACTTGATTCCAGATTTTTCCGTCTCGATTTTACCTGTACAACAGATGGTAGAAGTTAGAAAGTGTGTCTTGACAGGAAAATGAGATCGGAGGAATCGGCCTGTATTAAAATGCTGTGTTTTGTGCATTTTTAGAGTGTTTTCAGTGATTTTTATCACAACGTCTACTTTTGAACCACTTTAGTGTATTTTAGTAAATAATCAATGTTTTGGAATGTTTTCACTAAAGAAAGGTACAAAATGTGAGGAATAAAGCTTCTAAAAACATGACTTTTTACGTCACATCAAGTTATCCCACACTTAGACGTTGCTTGTCCTTAAGCAACAACTCTCTGAAAAATATTTTTAGGTCATGTTTTTAGGGGCGAGTCAGAGAATATGTTCCGAGATTAGCATTTCCTCATATAAGTCAGTTACTTCTAAAAGTGTGGAGGAGGATAAGATGATCCTTCCATAAACAAGAAGAGATTCTCTTAGGCGTACATCCAAATCTCATGATCTTGGGGTACACATGACTAGGCGATCTCACTATAGGTGGTCACTCAATTCACTCAAAGTGTATCGGGTTTCCTATCAATCTAACTCAAACGAAATCGCTCAAAGTAGCCAGTCATGCTGCACTCATCGTCATAGGCTTGATCGAGAATCGGATCTCCACCACTTAGGTGAGGACGGTGCTAATTATCTCAAGACATTCAGAGGGTTGTAATGTTTGGTGAGGGTGAAGGGTATGGATAGTGGTTTGTGAGGGTGTTTAGCTTATCCTAAAATCACTGAGATTATGAACAACTTTATTTAGAACGGAGGGGAGCGGAGAGTTGGTAGCTGTTTCAGCTTTTTGCCGGTTTTTTCATGAAGAGCAATGCTTTGAAACTTTCAGCTTTATTTGCGGAGCTATTTTCTTTTCTTTTCTTTTCTTCAGAATTTCTTTTAGAGAATTTCCAAGGAATTTATATTTTGAATCCTTTAGAAATCTTTTCCTCTTATCTTGATCATTTTGATTCTTTTCCAGGTGCTAATTTTTCCCGCACCATCGTCCTTCCAGTTCTCTTGTGTGCTAATTTTCCCGCACCATTTGTTGAGAAGCTTGATTTTGGAGAATGCTAATGAGTAGGATATTTGAAACAGATATTCTAAAAGGTTGTTCTTCATAACCTCATAAATTCCAAGATAAGTTTGGAGATAATTTTTGGGAAGTGGGTGAAAATTAGGGTTTTGAAGAAACGAAGGGTTTAGGCTCAACAGGGTATACTAGGCGGATCTTCGATACTAAAAATGAGCATCGGAAAGGGTTTTGGGCTTGAAAAGATATGTAAGAAATGGGTTAAGTCCTAAGGAATGTCAAGGTCATTTAATTGCACCTATACCGCGTACGGTACACACCAATATGGTCTCGAAACGTATGTCAAGAGCAAGTTCTAATTCAGAGATACAGACATCGGCATACACACAAGAATTGAAAGTGAAGCATTAAAGATGAATGCTTTTGGGCTCAAGATACCTCACTGCAATGGGTTGTATGTGTCTAGTCATGTTTCTTTGATTATTACTTCTTGTTTAAGCAATTTCTACCTTATTTCCTTTAGGCTTTTAGAAATATCATACTTATATTTTGAAAATGGTTTCTCTCAGTAGTATCTGAGACTCAAAAACTGAGTTAGACTCATTAATTTTTGAAAAAATTTGACCTTATTTTTGAAAAAATTTTGAGAGAAAGATTACTATTGGACATAAAAATCACCTATTAAGGTATTCTATACCTACCATCCCACACTTAGAGGAACATTGTCCCTAATGTTCTCTTGAGTAGAGATTTTACTTAGTAAAATCCCACACTTAGAGTTTGAACATCTAAGTAGATGTTTCTCAAGTGTTTAATTTGGGCTGGAATCCCACACTTAGTGATAAGTTTAGGATGAGGTACAAAAATTTAATGTATTAACATAGGCATAATAAACATAATTGAAACGGGGAGAAAGGAACAGAGAGACTCCCCATTTGTGTTTACTGGAATAGACCAGGTTTGTGCAGGAGTGGTGCTAGTGAATTGCTGGATTTTTAAGGACCAGGCTCGTTTAAGATCATCCATTCCACACAAAGCTGAATTCTGCAATAAATCACGACACACATATCATAGTATCTCATCTAGGTAACAAGTCTAAAGCGTAAGTACAGAGTTATAATACAGGAAGTAAATAATAAAGATAAAATTTAGTAATCATCAAGTAGGTCATCAGTGTCAGGATCAAACTCTGCCTCAACATCCCTGTCGAAAACAGAAGTCGGGGATGGAATGGAGAAATCCATAGCAGCCATAGCCTGACTCACGATCTCGTCAGAGGAAGTGACAGAAGTATGAGCATCAAAACTACCCAGAAGCTGCTCTGTGAGGCTGTGATCTGGTGATGCAAATCCTGTGGGTAATGCTGGATCAAGATCAGCAGCTGCAGTAGTGGGGCCAGTGGAAGGTCCAGCAGTAGAGAGAACAGGTGGATCAGCAGGAGGACAGAAGAACCATGGAAGTTGAGATGGTCCTGGATCTGGGCCAAGCCTGTAGGGAATGGCATCAGGTCTCGGAATCTCGAGCCGCTCACAGATAGAGGACATGATGTCGTGCTGGATGGAGAGTGTCCGAAAGAGGGCCCACGAAGCAGCTGGGTCAGCCGTAGTGATACCGTACTCGAAAGTGGGTACGGGGGCTGGCAAAGGTGATGAGGCCCCCTCATCGGGCAACTCCTCGTGAGTGATCGGGACATCAGTCAGGTCCTCCTCAGTGATGGTCAGCATAGCCGCTCTCTGTACTCTGCGTCTACGGGGTCTGTGTCGTCTGCGTGGTCTCGCAGCTACATGATCAGTGTTAACAGCGTCCATCCTGAAACAAGATAAAATAAACAGGTAATGCTAACAGTGCTAGTCAATACTTATCTCAGATTTTGCAATTTGAAGTCAGATAAGTGGCAAGCCTGCAATTTTATTAGTTCAGAGATAACCATACTTAATAAAAATAAATAAAACGACAGAAATAAAGATAGGCTTGGGGTGCCTCCCAAGAGCGCTTGTTTTACGAGTCTCTAGCTTGACTCTTTGTACCTTTCTGTCGACTCACGGTGGTTCAAAGATAAAGACATCTTCCCTGATGGGAAAGTCTTCGAAGTAATGCTTTAAGCGATGACCATTAACCTTAAAATTACCTTCTGGTGCCTCAAGTTCGACTGCACCGTACGGAAATACCTTTGATACTATGAATGGTCCGCTCCACCTGATTTTGAACTTGCCAGAGAATTTCTTGAATCGCGAATTGAAAAGCAGCACTTTATCTCCTGTTTTGAATCGTGAGGGCCTCAGCTTAGCATCGTGAATTTTCTTAGTTCGTTCTTTGAAGTTTAACGAACTGTCATAAGCCTGATCCCTTAGTTCGGCTAACTCATTCAACTGCATTCGTCTATTTGCTCCAGCTGTAGAAATATCTAAGTTGCAGTTCTTCAAAGCCCAATATGCTTTATATTCCAGCTCAATTGGTAAGTGACATGCCTTGCCATAAACTAGACGATATGGTGTGGTTCCTAATGGTGTTTTATAGGCGGTTCTGAATGCCCACAATGCATCATCTAATTTTTTCAGCCCATTTGTACCCATGATTACCAACGGTTCTTTCCAAGATTCTCTTCAAAGCACGATTTGTTGCCTCAGCTTGCCCATTTGTCTGGGGGTGATAAGCTGTTGATGTTTTGTGAGTGACACCATACTGTTGCAGAACTTTCATGAATTGAACGTTGCAAAAGTGTGTACCACGATCACTAATTATTGCTTTTGGAGTTCCAAATCGACTAAATAGCTTTTTGAGAAACTTGGTTACTACTTTGGCGTCATTTGTTGGGAGAGCTTGGGCTTCGGCCCACCTGGAGACGTAGTCGACTGCAACCAAGATGTATTCTTTACCGTTATATTTAGGGAATGGTCCCATGAAATCTAATCCCCAGATATCGAAGATTTCCACGGCCTGGATGTTTGTGAGTGGCATTTCATTCCGAGCTGTTATATTGCCTTGTCTTTGGCAGATATCGCAGCGTCTCACCAGATCGTATGCATCTCGAAATATGGTTGGCCAGAAAAAGCCGGCATCGTACACTTTTCTTGCGGTCATGTTGGTACCGTGATGTCCTCCAGTAGGTCCATGGTGGCTTTGGTGTAAGATGTGTTCTGCCTCTTTCCCATCAACGTATCTTCTAATGATCTGATCAGGGCAAACCTTAAAGAGGAAAGGATTGTCCCAATAGTAATACTTTATATCGCGGAAGAATTTTTGTCTTCGAGAGGTTGGCATCCCTTTAGGTACAATTTTTCCCACCAAATAATTGGCATAGTCAGCATACCAGGGATCATTGGTAGATCGTGACCCTTGATGGTACCTACCAATATGCATGAGTTGTTCTTCAGGAAACTGGTCTTGAATGTCTTTTTCATGCAACTTATCCATTGAAGGATTCTCTAATTGGCTAAGATGGTCCGCTGCGACGTTTTCTGCTCCTTTTTTGTCTTTGATCTCGATGTCGAATTCTTGAAGGAGTAAAATCCATCGTAGAAGGCGAGGTTTAGCATCTTGCTTCTTAAAAAGATATTTCAGAGCTGAGTGATCTGTATAGACAATAGTTTGGACAAGATTAGATAAGAACGAAATTTATCAAAAGCAAATACTACCGCTAGCAGCTCTTTTTCTGTAGTTGTATAATTTTCTTGGGCGTCAGTGAGCGTTTTGCTGGCGTAGTATATTGGTTGAAACTGCTTCTCCTTCCGCTGTCCCAGAACTGCTCCGACTGCAAAATCACTGGCGTCGCACATGATTTCAAATGGGAGACTCCAGTCTGGAGCAACCATGATCGGTGCATGAACAAGCAGATCTTTCAGATGATCGAAGGCCTTGAGACATTCGTCTGTAAAGACAAACGGAGTATCTTTTTCGAGGAGATGAGTCATAGGTCGGGATATCTTAGAGAAATCTTTGATAAAGCGACGGTAGAACCCGGCGTGTCCTAGAAAACTGCGGATGGCTTTAACAGAGGTGGGTGGTGGAAGTTTTGAGATGGTCTCGACTTTTGCTTTGTCAACTTCAATTCCAGCTTTGGATATACGGTGTCCTAAAACTATGCCTTCTTTTACCATGAAATGGCATTTTTCCCAATTCAGAACTAGGTTCGATTCTTCACATCGGGTGAGCATCTTGTTCAAGTTAGAAAGACAAGTGGTGAACGAATCTCCGAAAACCGAAAAATCATCCATGAACACTTCCATGCATTGTTCAATCATGTCGTGGAAGATTGCTACCATGCATCTTTAAAATGTCGCCGGTGCATTACATAAGCCAAATGGCATACGTCGGTAGGCAAAGGTTCCGTATGGACAGGTGAACGTTGTCTTTTCTTGATCCTTTGGATCGAGAGGTATCTGAAAATAGCCAGAGAAACCGTCGAGGAAGCAATAGAATTCGTTTCCTGATAATCTTTCAAGCATCTGGTCAATGAACGGTAGGGGGAAGTGATCTTTGCGTGTAGCTTCATTTAGTTTCCGATAGTCGATACATACCCTCCAACCGGTGACGGTTCGTTTTGGAATCAACTCGTTGTCTTCGTTAGCGATGACCGTCATGCCTCCTTTCTTTGGGACGACTTGAACTGGACTGACCCATGGGGAATCCAAAATAGGGTAAATTAGATCAGCATCCAAGAGTTTGATAACCTCCTTTTTCACCACGTCTTGAATCTTTGGGTTGACTCTCCTCTGCCTCTGAATTGATGGTCTGAAGTCATTTTCCATTAAGATCTTGTGAGTGCAATAGTTCGGACTGATCCCTTGTATGTCAGAAATCTTCCAAGCAATCGCTTTCTTATGTGACTTCAAAACTTCAATGAGTTTTGCTTTCTCTTCGGGCTTCAGATCTTTGGATATGATAACTGGTAAGTGCGAAGTTCCTTCGAGAAAAGCATATTCAAGGTGTGAGGGTAGTTCCTTTAGCTCCAATTCGGGTGGTTCTTCAGTGGAAGGCTTCATCCTGGCAATCTCGTCTCTCTTAAGCTCATCGTATGTTGTCTGATAATCTGACTCAACTGCAGGTGCCTCTGGAATGTCGGATGATGCTATTTCAACCCATTCTGTATTGTTGTACAGCTCATCTTCTCTTAGCTTATATTTTACTTGGGAGGATTGAGAGAGTGCATTATCTTCAGTGATTATTTCTTTGTTGTCCTTTGTGAGTGAAAATCTCTGAAACTGAGCTGAAGAAGATGTGGTAAAAGTAATCTCTGGATTCAAGTTTTCACAACTTTCAGAAAGTTGCGGATCGGATGGTTTAAGCATTGACTCCATTTCTTTGAGAGTCTTCAGAATTTCTTCTTTTGAGAGAAATGAATCAGGAACTTCAGAAGTAGGGCTTCTTCTCAAAAGAGTGATCGGAGTGCCTTGCCCAAGTGGTACAGCAGTGATAAATCTATTGGGCTGTAAGTTGGAATTCTTTAAAGGTAATAGCACTTCCTTTGATGCAATGGATGGATCCGAGATAGCTGAGCATAGACCCGCACCTTCTTCACAGATTTTCCTTGTTGTGATGACAGTGTTTGGAAGGGGATTAATGCTGCTTACTGCGAGGATTTCTTCCAAGTGTTCTTCAATTATTTCCTGTATAGAATCTACAAGACCAAGGTCTTCTCCCATAGGAAGTTTCATTAGTTTATCGACATTGAAGGTGACTTCCTCAGTTCACACTCTAAGTTTTAAAGATTTTTCATTTACGTCAATGACAGCCTTGGCAGTATTTAGGAAAGGTCTACCAAGGATGAGTGGTACTTGAGTGTCTTCTTCAATATCCATAACAACAAAATCAACAGGAAAGACGAATTTATCAACACGTACCATAATATCTTCAGCAATTCCTCGAGGGAGTTTAACTGATCTATCAGCTAATTGGATGGTCATACGGGTTGGTAAAAGTTCGCTTAATCCTAGTTTCCTATAAAGCGAGTATGGCATAAGGTTTACACTAGCTCCTAAGTCAGCTAAGGCGTTACTTATTTGAACATCCTGAAGGTAACAAGGAATAGTGAAACGGCCAGTGTCTCCTAGCTTTGGGGGCAGTCCTTGTTGCATAATTAAAGAGCATTCTGCGTCTAAGGGCAAGTTAACTATTTGTCTGAGTTTTTCTTTGTTGGATATAAGTTCTTTAAAGAATTTGGCACAACTAGGCATTTCAACTAAAGCATCTAATAATCGAACGTTTAAGTGCAAACTTTTGAACATCTCTAGATATTTTCCAAACTGGGCTTCTTGTTTCTCTTTCTTAAGCCTACCAGGGAAAGGTATACGTGTTGGTTTAACTACTTCTGGGGCTTTGGAAGATTTTGGTTCAGGAGAGGTGACAGGAGTGTCAACAGGTACTGAATTAGAAGAACTAGAAGGCTCGTCTGGAGGAATATCTTTTGATTTCTCATTCTTAGTCTCTTTTCCGCCTCTAGTGACAACAAGGATATCATCATAATCATAAGATGAATGATGAATAGCTTTGCTAATCGCTTCTTCTCTTTGCTTCTCCTCAACTTTTAAAAACAATCTTTTAACATTATCCTCCATGTTTTTAATTAAATCGTTTGAAATTCTGAGCTAATAATCAATTTGGTTTTGAAAATCAACAATTTGTTTGTTTTTATTATTTTGCTCAACCATGAAGTTATTGAAAATCGTATTGTTTAGACGAGAAGACAATTGAGAGGAAGTAGAGGGTGTAGAGGGAACTAACAAATGAGAGATAGGTTGTTTGGATAACCGCTGAGTGAAAGATTTTGAATGAATGATCTGATCAGTGGCTTCAGATGTGGCAAGAACATTTTCCTTGGGTTTCGAGTGTGAGAAGAGCCGTTGAGGTTGCTTCCTAGATTTGGAAGAGTCTTGCATATCCTTAACAACTTTAGAGATGGATTCGAGTTGAGCTTTTAAAGTGTCGAACGCTTGAGTAGAAGTGTCTTTGTCTTCCGAGGTTGATTCATCAAACTCCAAGTCATGTTGGTGCATCGTTATCGTCTCAATCAACTTCCAGGCTTCTTCTGAAGTATGTAGCATGAAATTTCCGGATGAAGCAGCATCGAGGGTTTGTTGGTGATGAGGATTCAGACTGTTGTAGAATGTGGAGACCAGATTCGTTTCAGCCAACTGATGATTTGGACATCTTCAAAGCAGATTCTTAAAGCGTTCCCAAGCTGAGCTTAATGATTCAGTAGTTCCTTGACGAAAGTTAATGATTTCATTTTTGAGCTTGGTTTGTAGGGACGGAGGGAAAAACTTAGCCAAGAACTTAGTAGCCATCTCCTCCCATGTATGAATCGAATTGGGTTCGAGTTCATAAAACCATGTCTGAGCTTGGAAAGCTAAAGAATAAGGAAACATGTGAAGTCGGGTGACTTTGACACTGGATCCGGTTTGTTCGAAAGAGTCGGAAAGGTTGATGAATTTGTTAAGATGGGCGTTTGGATTTTCAACCGAAAGACCATGAAACTGACACTGAGATTTAAGTAATTTAATGAAGTGTGGCTTGATTTCAATGGTTTCGTCGGTTGGTGATACGATCGGTCCTCCTCGTCCCTCTAGCAGTGGTTGGGTTGATGAGGCGAGAGTGATACGATTCGCCATAACTTGTTTTAAGAAGAAAATAGGGTTTTGGAAAGGATAGGTTTAACTAATGAGGGGAAATTAAAAATTGACTAACCTAGGGATAAAAACTGTAACTTCCGGATGATATTGATCTTCCGTAAGGATCGCTAAATAACTAAGATAACAAAATTCCTAAAATCGGTCGTTGTAGTCCCCGGCAGCGGCGCCAAAAACTTGTCGTGGCCCCTATTGGTCGGACGGATTTGATTCCGGTCGTTGATCCAACAGCAATAGAAGCGGCGAACAGTGGGTTTTAAATTTGTAGAGCAGGGGAATCCTAAGTTGTATACTACTGACAGACCTAAAAGGGCAGCAAGTGGTATGTATGACTCAGGTGTCGTTCTTCAAACTACAACGGGCATGGGAGTCTAGGAAGTTTTATTATCTTTGGAGATTCAGCTGGGGTTTTTAAAAGCTTTTTGGATAGGTTTTGTTTTTATAACTAAATACTAATTAAATAAAGAAAACAGAACTAAAGAGGTTTGTACGGAGACTCGGTCAACAGAGGATAAGCGAGTGTTTACTATGATTTCGTTAAATGTTATTGATGAATAGTCAAGGGTAAGGCTACTAGATGTGATGACTAATCCGGAGAGGATAGAAACATAATAAATGCAAAGTATTGTACCTACGACCGTTCCGCGGCTTCCATACGTTTGTACTCCACCAATGGGTGTTTCCAGCACTATACCGAGTAATAGGGCGTTTTACGGTTTTTCCGTTACATTAATTAGGGTTCCACATTACTCCCGCAGATTTCCTATATCTTAATGAGCTACAACTACGATCCTATTAAATATCTAACGTAGAGTTGTCCGCAATCAGATAAATAACATGTCAATTGGATAGCAGTTATAGAAGTCAGATACACCGGAAGTTCTCGCAAATGTACAGACGAATTTAACCGACGACTATCCTCGAATCCTGGTCCCCAGTCACAGTCATCAGAGACGTCTGTATCGTAGCGTGAATTGTTGATTGAACAAGAACACGAACGGGGATAATCCCGCGGACCAAGTTGGGATAATCGGGCTAACGATCAGTTAAATTGTTCAGCATTACAGATATAAACCATCATAACTATTCCATGCATGTTAATCCACTGTGTAAACCAATATTCTGTGTCTGAAAACCTAATTATACAGTTACTGATATGAACCAAGGGGATAACTCTAGCATGCATCATTCCTAAGGCAACAATCAAACAAGAACATGCGATAGGGTAACACATAACAGAACACCGTAATCCTAGCATAGCAGATAACCAATAATTAAATCATAAATATCCCGAAAGTTCTCTCAAAGATATATAACAGATAAACATGAATCTAACCTATCTCTAATCCTACGCTCCGTGTCTCTTATGATTTGTTTCAACCTAGAGAACACGGCCATACCAAGTTCATTGATCATCAAGTATAGAATAGGTAGAGAACGTACCACTAGTAATTGGCCAAGTTCTAGCAGGAAGCTTCTAACCACAGCATAGGTTGGATAGATAAACATTCGAGATTCAGTTTACGAGTTCATACACAGTTTAAAGTAACACGGGCAGAGTAACAGCATGGCATAAACATTTTGACTATTCTAACATAACTACATCATAGTAAACACAAAGAAATGTCTAGCCTAACATTATATATCTAGCATACAATCCTAAACAAGCATAAACAAAGCAACACATGTTTAAAACTGGAAAGTAAGAGATATATAAATAGAACCTGATACGAATTTATTACAGACAGATCTTCGCAAATACAATGTCTTGGAGTGCCTCCGTACAAAAGCTAAAAGCTACCTCTACCTAACTATCTCTCTAACTAGCTCAATTCTAGAGAGAGAAAATCCCTTAGAGAGAGAAACTAGAGAGAGAGTGATGTGTGTGAGAGAGAAAGTGTAAGGAAGAAATGAAATGAGAAAGTTGGTATATTGGTGAAGTGAGGGGTGTCCACTATTTATAGGCAAAGCATTAAATCGCACGTACAACTCATGAAGCAGCACGTACAAGCAAACGAAGCACGATATGGGGGTGCAGGGGCCGTATACGGCCTTGTAGGGGCCGTATACGGTGTAGTGAGGGCCGTATACGGTCTCACAAGGGCCGTATACGGTGTGTGGGGCCGTATACGGGCTCTGTCTGATTTCGTTCGTTGCTTAAAACGTCCGTATCTCCTTCGTTATGCATCCGTTTGACTTGATTCTTTCGCCTGTGGTTTCGTAATTCCGTTACGCTTCTAATGATGCCAATCTCACAGAAATTGGATGTGTAGAGCTTAGGCGTATCCGAAATGACTTTTAATGGCTCTGAAAGCGTAGTGGTTTCTCCGTCCTTTGGCCGTTTCACTTGATTCCAGATTTTTCCGTCTCGATTAGCATTTCCTCATATAAGTCAGTTACTTCTAAAAGTGTGGAGGAGGATAAGATGATCCTTCCATAAACAAGAAGAGATTCTCTTAGGCGTACATCCAAATCTCATGATCTTGGGGTACACATGACTAGGCGATCTCACTATAGGTGGTCACTCAATTCACTCAAAGTGTATCGGGTTTCCTATCAATCTAACTCAAACGAAATCGCTCAAAGTAGCCAGTCATGCTGCACTCATCGTCATAGGCTTGATCGAGAATCGGATCTCCACCACTTAGGTGAGGACGGTGCTAATTATCTCAAGACATTCAGAGGGTTGTAATGTTTGGTGAGGGTGAAGGGTATGGATAGTGGTTTGTGAGGGTGTTTAGCTTATCCTAAAATCACTGAGATTATGAACAACTTTATTTAGAACGGAGGGGAGCGGAGAGTTGGTAGCTGTTTCAGCTTTTTGCCGGTTTTTTCATGAAGAGCAATGCTTTGAAACTTTCAGCTTTATTTGCGGAGCTATTTTCTTTTCTTTTCTTCAGAATTTCTTTTAGAGAATTTCCAAGGAATTTATATTTTGAATCCTTTAGAAATCTTTTCCTCTTATCTTGATCATTTTGATTCTTTTCCAGGTGCTAATTTTTCCCGCACCATCGTCCTTCCAGTTCTCTTGTGTGCTAATTTTCCCGCACCATTTGTTGAGAAGCTTGATTTTGGAGAATGCTAATGAGTAGGATATTTGAAACAGATATTCTAAAAGGTTGTCCTTCATAACCTCAGAAATTCCAAGATAAGTTTGGAGATAATTTTTGGGAAGTGGGTGAAAATTAGGGTTTTGAAGAAACGAAGGGTTTAGGCTCAACAGGGTATACTAGGCGGATCTTCGATACTAAAAATGAGCATCGGAAAGGGTTTTGGGCTTGAAAAGATATGTAAGAAATGGGTTAAGTCCTAAGGAATGTCAAGGTCATTTAATTGCACCTATACCGCGTACGGTACACACCAATATGGTCTCGAAACGTATGTCAAGAGCAAGTTCTAATTCAGAGATACAGACATCGGCATACACACAAGAATTGAAAGTGAAGCATTAAAGATGAATGCTTTTGGGCTCAAGATACCTCACTGCAATGGGTTGTATGTGTCTAGTCATGTTCCTTTGATTATTACTTCTTGTTTAAGCAATTTCTACCTTATTTCCTTTAGGCTTTTAGAAATATCATACTTATATTTTGAAAATGGTTTCTCTCAGTAGTATCTGAGACTCAAAAACTGAGTTAGACTCATTAATTTTTGAAAAAATTTGACCTTATTTTTGAAAAAATTTTGAGAGAAAGATTACTATTGGACATAAAAATCACCTATTAAGGTATTCTATACCTACCATCCCACACTTAGAGGAACATTGTCCCTAATGTTCTCTTGAGTAGAGATTTTACTTAGTAAAATCCCACACTTAGAGTTTGAACATGTAAGTAGATGTTTCTCAAGTGTTTAATTTGGGCTGGAATCCCACACTTAGTGATAAGTTTTGGATGAGGTACAAAAATTAAATGTATTAACATAGGCATAATAAACATAATTAAAACGGGGAGAAAGGAACAGAGAGACTCCCCATTTGTGTTTACTGGAATAGACCAGGTTTGTGCAGGAGTGGTGCTAGTGAATTGCTGGATTTTTAAGGACCAGGCTCGTTTAAGATCATCCATTCCACACAAAGCTGAATTCTGCAATAAATCACGACACACATATCATAGTATCTCATCTAGGTAACAAGTCTAAAGCGTAAGTACAGAGTTATAATACAGGAAGTAAATAATAAAGATAAAATTTAGTAATCATCAAGTAGGTCATCAGTGTCAGGATCAAACTCTGCCTCAACATCCCTGTCGAAAACAGAAGTCGGGGATGGAATGGAGAAATCCATAGCAGCCATAGCCTGACTCACGATCTCGTCAGAGGAAGTGACAGAAGTATGAGCATCAAAACTACCCAGAAGCTGCTCTGTGAGGCTGTGATCTGGTGATGCAAATCCTGTGGGTAATGCTGGATCAAGATCAGCAGCTGCAGTAGTGGGGCCAGTGGAAGGTCCAGCAGTAGAGAGAACAGGTGGATCAGCAGGAGGACAGAAGAACCATGGAAGTTGAGATGGTCCTGGATCTGGGCCAAGCCTGTAGGGAATGGCATCAGGTCTCGGAATCTCGAGCCGCTCACAGATAGAGGACATGATGTCGTGCTGGATGGAGAGTGTCCGAAAGAGGGCCCACGAAGCAGTTGGGTTAGCCGTAGTGATACCGTACTCGAAAGTGGGTACGGGGGCTGGCAAAGGTGATGAGGGCCCCTCATCGGGCAACTCCTCGTGAGTGATCGGGACATCAGTCAGGTCCTCCTCAGTGATGGTCAGCATAGCCGCTCTCTGTACTCTGCGTCTACGGGGTCTGTGTCGTCTGCGTGGTCTCGCAGCTACATGATCAGCGTTAACAGCGTCCATCCTGAAACAAGATAAAATAAACAGGTAATGCTAACAGTGCTAGTCAATACTTATATCAGATTTTGCAATTCGAAGTCAGATAAGTGGCAAGCCTGCAATTTTATTAGTTCAGAGATAACCATACTTAATAAAAATAAATAAAACGACAGAAATAAAGATAGGCTTGGGGTGCCTCCCAAGAGCGCTTGTTTTACGAGTCTCTAGCTTGACTCTTTGTACCTTTCTGTCGACTCACGGTGGTTCAAAGATAAAGACATCTTCCCTGATGGGAAAGTCTTCGAAGTAATGCTTTAAGCGATGACCATTAACCTTAAAATTACCTTCTGGTGCCTCAAGTTCGACTGCACCGTAAGGAAATACCTTTGATACTATGAATGGTCCACTCCACCTGATTTTGAACTTGCCAGAGAATTTCTTGAATCGCGAATTGAAAAGCAGCACTTTATCTCCTGTTTTGAATCGTGAGGGCCTCAGCTTAGCATCGTGAATTTTCTTAGTTCGTTCTTTGAAGTTTAACGAACTGTCATAAGCCTGATCCCTTAGTTCGGCTAACTCATTCAACTGCATTCGTCTATTTGCTCCAGCTGTTGAAATATCTAAGTTGCAGTTCTTCAAAGCCCAGTATGCTTTATATTCCAGCTCAATTGGTAAGTGACATGCCTTGCCATAAACTAGACGATATGGTGTGGTTCCTAATGGTGTTTTATAGGCGGTTCTGAATGCCCACAATGCATCATCTAATTTTTTCAGCCCATTTGTACCCATGATTACCAACGGTTCTTTCCAAGATTCTCTTCAAAGCTCGATTTGTTGCCTCAGCTTGCCCATTTGTCTGGGGGTGATAAGCTGTTGATGTTTTGTGAGTGACACCATACTGTTGCAGAACTTTCATGAATTGAACGTTGCAAAAGTGTGTACCACGATCACTAATTATTGCTTTTGGAGTTCCAAATCGACTAAATAGCTTTTTGAGAAACTTGGTTACTACTTTGGCGTCATTTGTTGGGAGAGCTTGGGCTTCGGCCCACCTGGAGACGTAGTCGACTGCAACCAAGATGTATTCTTTACCGTTATATTTAGGGAATGGTCCCATGAAATCTAATCCCCAGATATCGAAGATTTCCACGGCCTGGATGTTTGTGAGTGGCATTTCATTCCGAGCTGTTATATTGCCTTGTCTTTGGCAGATATCGCAGCGTCTCACCAGATCGTATGCATCTCGAAATATGGTTGGCCAGAAAAAGCCGGCATCGTACACTTTTCTTGCGGTCATGTTGGTACCGTGATGTCCTCCAGTAGGTCCATGGTGGCTTTGGTGTAAGATGTGTTCTGCCTCTTTCCCATCAACGCATCTTCTAATGATCTAATCAGGGCAAATCTTAAAGAGGAAAGGATTGTCCCAATAGTAATACTTTATATCGCGGAAGAATTTTTGTCTTCGAGAGGTTGGCATCCCTTTAGGTACAATTTTTCCCACCAAATAATTGGCATAGTCAGCATACCAGGGATCATTGGTAGATCGTGACCCTTGATGGTACCTACCAATATGCATGAGTTGTTCTTCTGGAAACTGGTCTTGAATGTCTTTTTCGTGCAACTTATCCATTGAAGGATTCTCTAATCGGCTAAGATGGTCCGCTGCGACGTTTTCTGCTCCTTTTTTGTCTTTGATCTAGATGTCGAATTCTTGAAGGAGTAAAATCCATCGTAGAAGGCGAGGTTTAGCATCTTGCTTCTTAAAAAGATATTTCAGAGCTGAGTGATCTGTATAGACAATAGTTTGGACAAGATTAGATAAGAACGAAATTTATCAAAAGCAAATACTACCGCTAGCAGCTCTTTTTCTGTAGTTGTATAATTTTCTTGGGCGTTAGTGAGCGTTTTGCTGGCGTAGTATATTGGTTGAAACTGCTTCTCCTTCCGCTGTCCCAGAACTGCTCCGACTGCAAAATCACTGGCGTCGCACATGATTTCAAATGGGAGACTCCAGTCTGGAGCAACCATGATCGGTGCATGAACAAGCAGATCTTTCAGATGATCGAAGGCCTTGAGACATTCGTCTGTAAAGACAAACGGAGTATCTTTTTCGAGGAGATGAGTCATAGGTCGGGATATCTTAGAGAAATCTTTGATAAAGCGACGGTAGAACCCGGCGTGTCCTAGAAAACTGCGGATGGCTTTAACAGAGGTGGGTGGTGGAAGTTTTGAGATGGTCTCGACTTTTGCTTTGTCAACTTCAATTCCAGCTTTGGATATACGGTGTCCTAAAACTATGCCTTCTTTTACCATGAAATGGCATTTTTCCCAATTCAGAACTAGGTTCGATTCTTCACATCGGGTGAGCATCTTGTTCAAGTTAGAAAGACAAGTGGTGAACGAATCTCCGAAAACCGAAAAATATCCATGAACACTTCCATGCATTGTTCAATCATGTCGTGGAAGATTGCTACCATGCATCTTTGAAATGTCGCCGGTGCATTACATAAGCCAAATGGCATACGTCGGTAGGCAAAGGTTCCGTATGGACAGGTGAACGTTGTCTTTTCTTGATCCTTTGGATCGAGAGGTATCTGAAAATAGCCAGAGAAACCGTCGAGGAAGCAATAGAATTCGTTTCCTGATAATCTTTCAAGCATCTGATCAATGAACGGTAGGGGGAAGTGATCTTTGCGTGTAGCTTCATTTAGTTTCCGATAGTCGATACATACCCTCCAACCGGTGACGGTTCGTGTTGGAATCAACTCGTTGTCTTCGTTAGCGATGACCGTCATGCCTCCTTTCTTTGAGACGACTTGAACTGGACTGACCCATGAGGAATCCGAAATAGGGTAAATTAGATCAGCATCCAAGAGTTTGATAACCTCCTTTTTCACCACGTCTTGAATCTTTGGGTTGACTCTCCTCTGCCTCTGAATTGATGGTCTGAAGTCATTTTCCATTAAGATCTTGTGAGTGCAATAGTTCGGACTGATCCCTTGTATGTCAGAAATCTTCCAAGCAATCGCTTTCTTATGTGACTTTAAAACTTCAATGAGTTTTGCTTTCTCTTCGGGCTTCAGATCTTTGGATATGATAACTGGTAAGTGCGAAGTTCCTTCGAGAAAAGCATATTCAAGGTGTGAGGGTAGTTCCTTTAGCTCCAATTCGGGTGGTTCTTCAGTGGAAGGCTTCATCCTGGCAATCTCGTCTCTCTTAAGCTCATCGTATGTTGTCTGATAATCTGACTCAACTGCAGGTGCCTCTGGAATGTCGGCTGATGCTATTTCAACCCATTCTGTATTGTTGTACAGCTCATCTTCTCTTAGCTTATATTTTACTTGGGAGGATTGAGAGAGTGCATTATCTTCAGTGATTATTTCTTTGTTGTCCTTTGTGAGTGAAAATCTCTGAAACTGAGCTGAAGAAGAGGTGGTAAAAGTAATCTCTGGATTCAAGTTTTCACAACTTTCAGAAAGTTGCGGATCGGATGGTTTAAGCATTGACTCCATTTCTTTGAGAGTCTTCAGAATTTCTTCTTTTGAGAGAAATGAATCAGGAACTTCAGAAGTAGGGCTTCTTCTCAAAAGAGTGATCGGAGTGCCTTGCCCAAGTGGTACAGCAGTGATAAATCTGTTGGGCTGTAAGTTGGAATTCTTTAAAGGTAATAGCACTTCCTTTGATGCAATGGATGGATCCGAGATAGCTGAGCATAGACCCGCACCTTCTTCACATATTTTCCTTGTTGTGATGACAGTGTTTGGAAGGGGATTAATGCTGCTTACTGCGAGGATTTCTTCCAAGTGTTCTTCAATTATTTCCTGTATAGAATCTACAAGACCAAGGTCTTCTCCCATAGGAAGTTTCATTAGTTTATCGACATTGAAGGTGACTTCCTCAGTTCACACTCTAAGTTTTAAAGATTTTTCATTTACGTCAATGACAGCCTTGGCAGTATTTAGGAAAGGTCTACCAAGGATGAGTGGTACTTGAGTGTCTTCTTCAATATCCATAACAACAAAATCAACAGGAAAGACGAATTTATCAACACGTACCATAATATCTTCAGCAATTCCTCGAGGGAGTTTAACTGATCTATCAGCTAATTGGATGGTCATACGGGTTGGTAAAAGTTCGCTTAATCCTAGTTTCCTATAAAGTGAGTATGGCATAAGGTTTACACTAGCTCCTAAGTCAGCTAAGGCGTTACTTATTTGAACATCCTGAAGGTAACAAGGAATAGTGAAACGGCCAGTGTCTCCTAGCTTTGGGGGCAGTCCTTGTTGCATAATTAAAGAGCATTCTGCGTCTAAGGGCAAGTTAACTATTTGTCTGAGTTTTTCTTTGTTGGATATAAGTTCTTTAAAGAATTTGGCACAATTAGGCATTTCAACTAAAGCATCTAATAATCGAACGTTTAAGTGCAAACTTTTGAACATCTCTAGATATTTTCCAAACTGGACTTCTTGTTTCTCTTTCTTAAGCCTACCAGGGAAAGGTATACGTGTTGGTTTAACTACTTCTGAGGCTTTGGAAGATTTTGGTTCAGGAGAGGTGACAGGAGTGTCAACAGGTACTGAATTAGAAGAACTAGAAGGCTCGTCTGGAGGAATATCTTTTGATTTCTCATTCTTAGTCTCTTTTCCGCCTCTAGTGACAACAAGGATATCATCATAATCATAAGATGAATGATGAATAGCTTTGCTAATCGCTTCTTCTCTTTGCTTCTCCTCAACTTTTAAAAACAATCTTTTAACATTATCCTCCATGTTTTTAATTAAATCGTTTGAAATTCTGAGCAAATAGTTTTGAAAATCAACAATTTGTTTGTTTTTATTATTTTGCTCAACCATGAAGTTATTGAAAATCGTATTGTTTAGACGAGAAGACAATTGAGAGGAAGTAGAGGGTGTAGAGGGAACTAACAAATGAGAGATAGGTTGTTTGGATAACCGTTGAGTGAAAGATTTTGAATGAATGATCTGATCAGTGGTGGTGATGGTGGTACTGCGGTGTTAGTGGTGGTGATGGTGGTACTGCGGTGGTTGTGATTGTTATGATCGGAAAAGAAAAAGGTTAATTGTTGTGTTAGTGGTGGTCAATTGCGGTGTTAGTGGTGGTGATGGTGGTACTGCGGTTGCTGCAATTATTGTTGATGATGAAGATGTATAAATGACGTGGCAAATATGTAACACAAATTGGTGATATGATGATCCGTAATATGAAAAGTAGCCAGAAAAAGGATAAAAATAAAAAAATCAAATTAAATTATGGAGGATAAGTGTAGTAACTAGACTAACATGCATCATATTATCATCAAGATGAACTTGTTTCTGACAATGATACCTGATAACACGTAAAAAGTCACGTTTTTACGTACGTTATTTCCCGCATTTTAGACCCAAAGTTGACAAAACCACACTAAAATGAAAAATATTATAATATTTTGTTAACTAAGTCAAAACGGAAGTGATATTTTTAAAACCATTGAAAACGACACGAAAAATGTGAAAAACTGAGCATAAATGATTAACGAATCTTTAGTTCACGCGTTTCAACACTTTTTAAGCTACACTTAGAATTATGACCTCTAACTTATGTCATTATCTTCGTTAGGAAAATACGATCGCGTGGATATAAAGATCGCTCAAAACGGACTTACGGTGAAGAAGTTACGCCCGAACGAAGAATCAAGGCAACCGAAGACCGAGATACGGGGGAGCACAAGCCGTATACGGCTGAACACAACCGTATACGGCCATGCACAAGCCGTATACGGCCTGGCATGCCCGTATACGGCCATGTTCCAGCCGTATACTGCCTCTGTCCGCCCGTATACGGCCTCGTTCTCCCGTATCTGACCCATGTTCGCTCGTATCGTGCCATTTCCACCCGAAATACGGGAGGTCCCCCCGTATCGTCCTCCTCCCCCGTACAAGATGAGATTTTGATACGGTTGAGCAATACGGCTGGACTTTTGAAGGTGCAAATACGGCTGGACGATACGGCTGAGCGACTAGTATAAATATGGGATCAAATCACCTCATTTCAACACATTCATCATTCACTCAACATTCTCACTTCAATTTACTCTCTCTTCATTTTTATTTCGTTTTCGTATTTAGCTTTAGGTTTTGGTTTCTCTCTCTAGAGAGATATAGATAGTTAGTTAGTTAGAGGTAGAGAGAGAAAAGCTAGCTGTTGTAATCTCGGTGTAAAGCATCTCCGGTGCAAGACTACGCAATTCTCAATACTACTCTGCTCATATTTCTGGTGATATCTATCCTTTCATATTTTATACTATGTCCGAATTATTTCTGCCTGTTTGTATGATATATGCTATGTGTATTGCCATGATTACTGAGTAGTGTATTATAGTGGTTGTTGAAATGTAGATAATTAAACGTAGGGATGATGTTAAATTAATCTTTATTTAAATACGTAATTGGGAATTATTAAACTCTGTTATGTCCAAACTTATCATGCATCTAGACTTAGTTTACGGATCACCCTTTCCAGTCCTTCGCGTGACTACTACTTAGGTTTAGAAATTGATCACCTCTAGATACGGTAGTTTGTTATCTGTGTTATCGTACGGAATCCATGTTTGTTACTGTAATTCGGCTAAAGTACTGGGTATAGCGATGGAAACACCACTGGTGGAGTACAACCGTGGAAGCCTGAGGAAAAGCCGTTGGTACCGACATTGTGCCCTACCTAGAAACCCTAGAATATGGTCTAGGCATCATAAAGCTGTGGAAATGCTAAGTACACCGTAAGTCTACCTCTAGTTACAAAATCTGTGGAAATACAGTAACTAAAGTACACCGTATCTATAGTTGAGGTTGGTAAGCTTGTGGAACAGCAGTCATGCATGGTGAAATTAATTCTGGTCACAAACGCTGTGGAAATGCTTCAAGCACTGTACACTGTAATTGTACCTAGAGTTAGTTAACTGTGGGACGGTTAGAGTACACGGTATACTGATCTCAGATTATATGAGACTGTGGAAAATGGTTACAGTACTGTACACCGTAAAAGTACCTAGGGTTAGTAAAACTGTGGAAAGAAAGCACTGTACCCCGCTAAGCGTGCCTAGGGACGAATTACTGATCGCAAAGGAGAGTTCTAGATCATGACAGAAGTAATTGAGCTAATAAAACCTAAGGAATGAGTCTGGAGATGAAAGTCAAGCCCACCAGTGGTTCAGTATTCTTAAAACCCCCAGACTCTACAAAACTGATAGTTTAGAATAACAGATTTATAATTATAACATGATTAAATAACAGCAGTTGTATCTAAATTTCCTGAGGGCAGTCTGTTACCTTATTCCTGCACCCTTCATGGGTCGCTGTCTCTACAAAGAATAGTGTGGTGGGTCGAATAGCCTGTTCTGATCAGAATCACGATAACCTAGGTACTCAGTGACATACTTATTTAGGTTTAAACCAAAACAAGTAGGGTCCTAGTGTTTACACCTGTAATTCAACTGTCGGTTAATTAATTAAGTCCCCAATTACCTTTATAATGAACATCATCCCAACAACTAATTATTGAAGTTTCAACAACCGTATTCTCTATCTATCTACCTAATTACCGATTCTAATCTCTATTTTACTTTTCTGCATTTAGTTAAATTAATTATTAGAAAACCAAACAAAACAAACCTACCTATCTACACAAACCCATCCTAATAGTAAATCTTATCTTTGGCCCTAACTTCGTTTCAATTCGCTCCGATTAAAGAACGACCTCGAGTTATACTTGCTGCTTACTCACCCAGTGTAGTAGGTAGTACCTATAAGTTGAGCCCCGCATATTACAAATTTTTAAAACTTGCCCACGACGTGCGTCTGACCTGTTAGAACGAGTCCTTCGACGACGAGGACGGTTCACTCGTGTGAGCTAAAACGTAACTGACTATCAGGCGCACATCAATACCGTAATGTTTATGACGTGGCAAAATATGTCAATGTGGCACCTCATCTATATCCCTAGTCATCATTTTCAAACTTCAAAAGGTAAATTTGAACTTTGCAAGAATATTACCACGAAATCCTCCGATTTATTGCATACCTGAGCAAATTATTTGGTAGGTTGCATAATTGAAATATTTTATGGTAGTTCATTGCCGATTTTTATCATTTATCTATATTTTAAATTGTTTAAAATAGACCACTCAATTTTTAAAGGTTTAAAATAGAACCCTAAACTTCAAGAGATATCATATGTGTAATATGATTTATATATATGTATGATTAAAGTCTAAGTACATCGTTAGTCAATTGATAAATCGGCTCACCCATGGTGAACAAACTATAAGAGAGGTATAAGGTGGGTCGCTTTGCTTCCCTAAAGAACATGTTTTTTATATGCTTCGCGCTGACCTGCTTCTCCGCTTCTTTGTGCGTTCGATGGAGCTACCGAGGACTTTTAATAGGATGATGTCAAGATTAAAAGTAGACTTAAAGTACTAAAACAAAATCCCGTTTTAGCTATAGGAAATAATGAATAGTATGCTAACACATGAAATCCGCACATCTCTTGTATGAAACTGTTAATGGAGCGTGTGTGGTTTACCGGCACATTAATATGAGGACATAAGTGAGAGGTGTTGTGAGACTTGCGATTCTCGAGCGTACTCGAGCCGGGGATCACGCGGGGTTTTGCATGGTTAATTCACCATCTTGTTCATGATCCTCGGCATACCAGACATGAATAGTAGATGAGCATAACCGAGATTAACATGTCATTGATAGGAATCAATGAATCTCAAAGATCTAGGAGTTTCATAGAAATGAAATAGACAAAAGTATTTTAGTTATATGATTACGGCGACCCTTTTCATAAAACTGAAAATATGGATCCTAGCCTTAATTTAGAAAATTGGGTAATTAATTAAAGAATATTCAAACTAACTAAAACTGTTTATCTCATAGATGGCAAATGTAAATGGTGCAAATCCTCCCGTCCCCAATACCGCAAATAACCCAAACTTCTCACTACTCTCAGTTCTTGGGAGGGAAAGACTAACCGGTCCAAATTATATGGACTGGATGCGAAACCTCAGGTTTACCCTAAGGTACGAGAACAAGGAGTATGTTCTCGATTAGCAGATTCCCGTAATTGATGATGATTCAACCCAAGAGGAGATTGATGCACACCGGAAACATTATGATGATGCAAATAAAGTGTCATGCATCATGGCATCCTCCATGAGCCCTGAATTGTAAAAGACTTTTGAGAATACATGGGCTTATGAAATGAACCAACAGCTAAAAGAAATGTTTCAGGCCAAGGCAAGCAAAGAACGCCTTGATGTGGTTAAGTACCTCATGGCTTGCAAGCCCAAACCTGGAGCTTTTATCTGTGCTTTCGTCTTGGAGATGAAAGGGTACTTTGATAGGTTGGAATCATTAAACATGATGTTTGATACGGAAATTTCCATTGCCATAATTCTATCAAGTCTGCCAGCTGTCTACAATCAGTTTGTAATCTCATATCAAATGAATATGAATGAAAGAGAGAACTCAATAATGAAACTCCACAATTTACTGCAAACTATTGAGCAAGGAATCAAGAAAGATGATGTGTCCTCTGGCTCAGTAGCTCCTTGATAGCATCAAATAGTAATACTTTTATATAGTAATATTCCCTAGTTTTTGTATACTTTTATTATAATTACTTAATAAAATAAATGTATTTCGTTCATATTTACAAAATAGGTAGACATGGAGTTTAAATTAGAAAAAGAACAAAAATGAGTTAAAAATAGAGTAAATAAGGTAATTTTTGTATAAAAGTTGATTGTACCTAAATATGATTGGGACAAAGTGGTTAAAAGATTGGATAAAATAAATAAAGTTTATAAATATTTGAGTTCGAAAAGTTGAATGGGTTGAAAGAAAATAATTAGATTGTATATTTTGGAGTTTACGAGTTGGACCAAATAGTTATTTGGGCTTAAATAATAATAGTAGTAGTAAGAATTTAAATAATCATATGATCATATATTAAGTATAATGTTACTAATAATAATAATAATCCTAAATCTAATCTAGTTCTAACGTAAGTAAGGTAATTATATAAATAAATTTGTCATTTAATAATTAATAGATAAATAAACAAATAATAATTAAATAATGATGATGATGATGTTTCATGTAGGCCACGTGAAAATGCAAGAGACATGGCCAAATGGAAAAGTCAAAGTCAAAGTAAGCATGGCAATTCCAAATGGACAGTTCATGTAAGGCTACGTGGGCTGAGAGCAAATTAAAATAATATGGATGGATCGTGTATGCTTGTGATTTAATTGGATCAAGAATAAGGAGTTGGGCCGAGTGGAGACGAGACAGAGGAGACAAAAGCAAAACATAAATAGGCCAAGTCAAAGATGGTCAACAAGTTGTAGTCCATGTCAAGATATGGCGGTGGAATATATTTCGAGAAAGGATAGCAGCTCAAGACCAAGTGTGAAGGTTGGGCCCAAGTCAAGAAGTAAAATAGCAGCCCAAGCGACGAGGTGGGATTGAGCTGTAGCCTGTAGGGGTTACGCCAAATTGAATCAAAAACAGAGATATAAATACATCATTATTTTGGCTAGTATATATAGACGACGACAGATAGATTTTTACCACTTTTTAATTAGGGTTTTTAGAGTTAGACTTTTAGGTTTATTTTGGAGGCATAAGAAGTGAAGGTTGAATCCATTTCAACTAATCTTCAAGTGATTCATCATTTGGTTTGTATATACTTTCGTTTATTTAAATATCATTGATGATTTTGATATTTTATAATCTGAGTTTTATGCATATTATATGATGAATTGATATTTAGTATTTGTGTAGTAATGAAATTTAGATTATGATTATTGAATGATTATATTGCATATTGGCTAAGTTATTTGATTGAAGATTATTATATTCTCCGTGTAACCTTAGTTGTTGGTGCTTATTAGCTTTTACTCCTTAACGTGGTTAATAATATTAATGAGATTGAGTTCCTTTAGTGTTATTAATTATTGATGATTAGTGAATCTAGGTTTATTTAATCATTGCTAAATATGTTGAGTCTGATAGGTTAAGAAAGTAAAGTTAATAACCTAAAACGAATAAGTTAATAAGAGATTATTAATAGGTATTGTTGAAGAATTCGTACCGCGAGGGTGAATTATAATAGATCGTGAATGCTTAATGCACAATTTAGGGAAACCTTAAATTGTAGGGATTAGTTGGACCCGGAACGTTGGCTAATTCATTTTCAACTTATAATCATTGAAGAATTTGGTATTAAGTTGATATAAAAGAAATCACAATTGAATAATCAATATGCAATCAATCGGGATATATGAATCTGAGTGGAGTTACTACACAATTGCTTATTCCTTCCTATTGTTTTATTTATTTATTTCTTTTATTTAAGTTTTATTTAGTTTAATTATTTTCATTTATTGTTTTACAACAATTGTTCGCACGGAACTAAAACGTCCCCCTTTTACTGTATTATTAGTTAATTATTATTTCCTATTTATATTAATAAACCACCATTCCTGTGTTCCTGAGATCGACCTGGACTTACCATAGCTATACTATTCCGATCGGGTATTTTTGCCTGGCTGTGTGATAGTATTAATAAGGTATTTTCAGTTATAAATTATAAAACAAGATGCGCTTTCACAAGCATCACTCCTGTGTTGACTATTGGTCAAAGTGCAAAGAAAAGAAAAATGTCAAATTCAAATTGGAAAAGAAAGATTGCTAATGGAAAGTCCATTCATGGGAAAAAGACTAATTCTGAGATTGCTCTTGTAAATGACCCAAACGAAGTAGTGTGCTTCTACTGCAACACAAAGGGGCATTGGAAGCGTAGCTGCCCAAAGTACCTGAAGGACCTTGAAGACAGAAAGGTTGAAAAGAGTATTCACTAAGGTATGTTTATGATCAAACTCCATAATACAACAACTTCTAATTCGTGGGTTCTGGATACAGGGTGTGGTAATCACATTTGCACTGTATTGCAGGGGCTAAAAGAAAGTAGAAGTATGAAGCATGGAGAGCTCAACTTAGTTATGGGAAATAAAGGGATTGTGCATGTGACGAAGATTGGAAGATTTGAGCTCGTGCTGAATTCTGGAGTTAGGATAGATTTAAATAATTGCTATTATTTGTCAGAAATGACTAGAAACATTATTGCATTTTATGCTTTGCTTAAGGATGGTTATCGGTTTTTATTTGACAATGAGAATGGTGATATTTTGGTTTATTTAAATGATTGTTTTGTTTTTAAAGCTTCTCCTTGTAAAGGCATATATGAAAATGTTGAATGTGTTAGCAATATTATTTTAAATGTTGGTTCGTCTAATGAGCTTGATAAATCAAAATTGTGGCATTATCGTCTTGGGCATATAAACAAGAAACGCATCACCCAACTCCAAAAGGATGGAGTGTTGGATTCATTCGACGTCAAATCGGATGAAGTATGCGAGTCTTGCTTATTGGGCAAGATAACTAAATCACCATTCACGGGATCGTGTGAAAGAGGTGAATGACTATTGGACTTGGTACATACGGATGTATGTGGACCATTCCGATGTGCCACAAAAGATGGAAATCGCTACTACATTTACTGATGACTTCAGTAGATACGGATATATTTAATTGATTACACATAAGTCCGATACATTTGAAATTTTCAAAAGGTATCAACATGAAGTAGAGAACCAACTGGGCAGAAAGATAAAGGTACTCCGATCCGATAGGGGAGGAGAATACCTTAGTATCGAGTTTCTCAATCATCTTAGAGACTGTGGAATAGTTTCACAGTTGACTCCTCCTAGAACACCACAGCTTAATGGAGTTGTTGAAAGGAGAAATAGAATTTTGTTAGACATGGTTCGGTCTATGATGAGTCGAGAAACGCTTTCGATAAGCTTCTGGGGTTACGCATTAGAAACAGCCGCCCATATCTTAAATCAAATACCCACTAAGAAAGTTTCAAAGACACCGTATGAAATGTGGAAGGGAAAACGTCCTTCTCTTGGTCACATCAAAATATGGGGTTGTGAAGTTTTCGTTAGACGAGAAACTCAGGATAAACTAGACTCCAAATCTGAAAAGTATCTTTTCGTCTGTTATCCACAAGAGTCATTTGGATATTTGTTCTACTGACCCAAAGATAATGTGGTTTTTGTAGCTCGAAGAGGAGTGTTCCTTGAGAGATAAATGATATCTAAAGAGGACAGTGGGAGACACCTGATGTTTAACATCAGGTGTTAGCAATCCTCCGATGAAGAAATCCTAATTCAAGAATCTACCGATAAAGAACCTGTAATAAACACTGATGTTCAATAAGAGGTGGAGACACCTGTTGAACCTGAAGACATATCCTTACCCGTTCGCAGATCCAATAGAGTTAGCAATTCTCCTTAGTTCTATTATGGTTACCAAATAGAAGAAGAGGATAAGATAAGTGATAGTACACTGGGTGAATTAGATGAGCCTGCTAACTACAAGGAAGCGATGGCAGGCCCTAAGGCTGCTAAATGGAAGGAAGCTATGAAAAGGGAAATTCAGTCTATGTATGACAACCAAGTTTGGAATTTGATTGACACTACACCCGGTCTAAAGACGGTGAATTGTAAGTGGATCTTCAAGAAGAAGACGGACATGGATGGGAAAGTACACACTTATAAAGCTAGGTTGGTAGCTAAGGGCTATACTCAAACTCATGGGATTGATTATGAGGAAACCTTCTCACCAGTAGCTAAGATTAAGTCAATTAGGATATAGATGTGTACCTTTTAGTAAAGCTCCAATAAAACTATAATAATATAGTTAGTTAGGATTTAAAGTAAAACCCCTTTACTATCGCACACACAACACGTTGTTGATCACCACCCGAATGCTTGTTCAATTAACCAAGTTAATATCCTTTGTCTTTGTGTTTAACGACAAAAACAAATACCCTTTAGGGGATATTTTTCCTTCGAATTCCGAACCACAAGCAAACAACTTTGGGGTTTTATGTTTTCGTTTCGTACGTATGAAAACATAGAAAAGGAATGGGTCCAAAAGTGGTTTTTCGAATGTCAAGCATCTTCATTAGGGTATTTTATATATATATATATATATATATATATATATATATATATATATATATATATTTAATGATTTTATAATAATTAATAAATAATAACTTTTATTATTAATTAATTATAACCCCTTTAAGTTATTAGAAGTAACAATTTAATCCTAATAATTTTCACTTTGAACTCTATCACTTAATAACATTTATTAAATGATCTCAAATTAATTAAATAACTTAACTAGTTATTATAATTAACTTAACTTGGTTATAAGAGCGGTATCTACGTGTTAACGCGTATGACCCCGTAGGCTTAAACGTTTCCGGACGTGCGTTTATTTGACGTGGTCATATCCCAACACAAAGTTGTCGTGTTACGGAAATGAGGCCCTATTAACTAGATATCAAGTAAGATAAAGGTTCGATGAAATTGATAATCAACGGTCCGATTTTCAAATAATTTATTTATTTATTTGATACATATTCTCTCAAATCCCAGTTGTTAGTTATTAAATCTTTTAGTCAAAATCTAACACGTCAATATAAGTTTTCAATTTTGGACCATTCAGTCGACCTATATATTTGTTTAAATATATATGTAGTATAAATCTAGTTACTAACAAAGATCTCTTAGTTCAAAATAAAAGAGGTGTCAATCTCTTATGTAATCATCATATATATTATACATATCACATTACTTGGGGGAAAATTGGAGGCCCTGGGCGGTCGACCACTTGCCCACCCTCAAAGACGGCCCTAGATATGAACTTCACTAACACCGATTCCGATTGGTACATCAATCGTGGTGTACAGCTTCAGCCTCTTCTGTTTCGGTGACCGGAGTTCTTCTCCGTATATGTGCATTACGTTTGATTCGTCTACGTGGTGAGCCACCTTTGCCAGATCTTTGAAAGCTTCAATTGAAATATCGGTCACCGCCTTACCATCTTGAATTGATCTGGTAACCAATTTTTCACATTCGTCGTGCAGCTTTTTCATATTTCCGGCGACTCTCCGGTTCGTCTTCATCTCAGAAAGCTTTGTTAGCAGAAGATTTTTGGCTACCGCTTTAACCCCCTTGGACATGGTGAATGGTTGGTGTTTTTTAAAATGGGGGGAATCAATATATAATGTGACGACTCTCATGTCAATAACCGTAACAAACTTTAGTGGGCCCTATTGAGTGTAGGATTGCAAATGGTGAGCAATATTATGATATTATAATATTATAAGACTTTTTATTGTAATATTATACCTTTTAGTTCCTTTTGCTCAGCATACAAATGCACCACGGTATGTGACTCAATGTGATGAGTCACATTCCCTGGTTCGAAGTCTGGCACCTTAATCGTGACAACTCTCTTGTTGTTCTCCAACTTCTCCCACACATATCCTAAGCTCCTATCTCTGAACTTCTCCATATTCTGTCTCACATGGTGAGACGCCTTCATGCGATCAACCTCGCTAATCAGCTTGTTTCGGATGACTGCTTTAGCAACGTGTGACATGATGATTGATTAAGGAGATCATAATTTTTGAATGGTGATGATTACAATTTTGAATTTTTGAATGGGTTCACTCTCACTCTGTTGCTCTGTTTATATAGGAGGAGGAGGAGGAGGAGGGGAATGTTGGATCCTCTAACAGAATTCATAACAAACTCAAATGCAAGTGTAAAATAACATTATAGTTGTGTCGCAAGAACTTGTGGGAGCTGAACTAAATACATAAAAGATGGAAACAGAGTTTTTAAATAAAATTTAATAACCTCCTTACCAAATAGATAGAAGATGAACAAATTGAAATCAGATGATTTTGCCTTGAATGATTCTCACGTATTATTGCTCACTATATATAATACATACAAGTGTTGCCCTACAACAAGAATACATAATGGGATGAGGCCTCATGGGCTGAATACAAATACAGGAACATATATGCTAAGGCCTCTTGGGCTGAATACAAATATAACTATACAGTCTAATATGCCCCCGCAGTTTGAGCAGGGAGGCTCCGAACGCTCAAACTGGATCTAAAATTAGAAAACAAAGAATATGGAAGGCCTTTGGTGAAGATATCTGCATACTGAAAACGTGACGGAACATGGAGAACTCGAACATGACCTATAGCCACCTTATCGCGAACAAAATGTATATCGAGCTAAATATGCTTTGTATGCTGGTGTTGCACGGGGTTTGAAGACATGTAAACAGCACTTACATTATCACAGTAAACCAGGGTGGCCGAAAAGAGAGGCATGTGAAGCTCTCGAAGGAGGTTACGGATCCGGGCTGTTTCAGCAACCGTATTAGCAACCCCACGATACTCTGCTTCAGCACTAGAGCGAGACAAAGTGTTTTGTCTCTTCAAAGACCACGTCAGAAGGTTGTCCCAGAGGAAAATGCAATATCCAGATGTGGAACGGCGAGTGGCAGAGCAACCGGCCCAGTCGGCGTCAGAGTAGGCCGTGAGCTGAGTGGTGGATGACTTGAATAGTTGTAGTCCAAGATGAGTGGTGCCACGAACATAATGTAATACACGCTTCATAGCGTTAAAGTGTGGTTCTCTCAGATCATGCATGTAGAGGTATAACTGCTGAACGGCATATGACAAGTCAGGGCATGTAAAGGTAAGATATTGTAGAGCCCCGACAATGCTACGGTATAGTGTGGGATCGACGACAGGAAGACCCTCGAGTCCAAGCTTCTTCTCACTGTCTACTGGAGTCCGACATGGGATGCAATTAAGCATGTGAGCCCGCTCAAGAATTTCAGTGGCATATTTGGACTGTGAAAGAAACAGGCCAGATTTGGTGCGAGTAGCGGTGGTCTACATGTGAGAAATTCGATTTTCTCCAAGGTTAGTGTTTTTCCTCTTTATCTATTTTGTTATTGCTTTATTTATTAAGTTAAGATACTTTAAGGTTTTAGTTTACTTTTTGCCCTAGATTATTATATTTAATTTCCACTGCGTATGTTAATCAAGTTTGGAACTAGGGAATGGAAAACCCATCAGTGGTATCAGAGCCATTAGGAAGAGGCACCCGTATCCATGTACCATTGAGAGTCTTCTGGTGGATCCATGGTCAAGGTCTGAAAGGCTGTACCAATGTCAGTAGGATAAAGAGCATTAAAGGATCCAGCAGCATGTGCTTGAGGAGCAGATTGTCGGACGATCGGCGTTATGATGGCTGTGGGGCAGGTCGTTGTTGAGGGTACCATGGATAGGACCAGCCTTGTTGAGCAGGATATGGACACGGTGAAGGAGTCATAGCCCACCACGGTGGAGTAGCATACGAACCTGTCAAGCTCGTGGGCCGCGCTGGTAGAGGTTGAGAGTGCCCGCTTTGATTTGAGCGGTTATAGCCCCGTTGGTTAGAACCTTTTTGGTTCTGACGATTAGAAGAATCCCCATGAATTGATCGTGGTGGTTGGCGGGTTTCAGAGACAACGTTAGCCTCACCAGCAACACTAGGACCATGCGAACTTTCCCGTGCATGCTGCCGATTTTGTTCGAGTTGGAGCATGTTACACGTTGTGTCCCAGTCAGGTAGGGTTTGGTTGATGTAGGCAGCGGCTATGTCGAACTCTGGCGGAAGACCACGAACCAGTTGGAGAACCAATCGTTGCTCGTTGACCGGATTATCGACATCATTCAACTGGACAGCAAGATCTTTCAAGTTTTGGCAATAATCATCAAGAGAGGTTGAAGAACGAAGCGTGAGATTGGTGAACTCGTGCTCAAGAGCGGTGGCTCTAGAACCTTTATTGTTGAGAAAGATCTTCTTAATCTTCTCTCATGCCTCAAATGTCGTCGTGTCTGGTTCGAGAAACCGGGTGAGGATGTCATCAGAAAGCGATCTATAGATCCATTGTAGAACAATAGCATCGATTTCAGACCACTGATTATAGGTGGCGTCCTTTTCAGCTGGTGGTGGGGTACCATCGATGTGAGCCAGGACCTTGTAGCCTCGAGCATGGAGGCGAAATAGTTTCACCCATGAAGAATACGTGACTTTGACGCCGTCCAAAACTCGAACTTTGTTTTGGATGTTTGTCACCGTGTAAACTGGATGAAGGGTGGTGTTTTCGGTGGTTGGGTTTGGTCGATTCCAG
Organism: Helichrysum umbraculigerum; assembly: GCA_949592205.1. Taxonomy (NCBI): domain Eukaryota; kingdom Viridiplantae; phylum Streptophyta; class Magnoliopsida; order Asterales; family Asteraceae; genus Helichrysum; species Helichrysum umbraculigerum. The sequence goes on from CATIUR010000005.1 coordinate 24,934,561, forward strand.
CCATTAGCAAGGAAAGAGAGGAATCACTTGTTTTAGTTTAATCGGAGAAGAAGAGACAACCGTGGCTTTGGAAAATATGGTGCCTGAATTCAGGCTCTGATACCATAAAGTAATTCAGAGAATGGATGTATTTTCATTATTGAAGAATCAATATATAGACCAATTATAATCAAGGCTAACAATCTTCCTAAAATACATGAAGATAATATGGGAACTAATGAATACAAATATACAACACTAATGACAATATAATTGATAACAATAATAACAATATAATCGAATAATATTTAGTTGTTAAAAGCATAACATTTTATAGATGTGTCAATTTTAGACACATTGGTTAATTATGAATTAATTTGGTTAATATTTAGGAGGGGATGGGTTTGTTGGGTCTCCTCCCCATTTTTTGGATGGGTCTAAATGGGTTTTCAATATATCCTTCAATTGTGTAACAATTAACCAATGGGTCTAGACGGGTCTAGCGGATAATTTTTTTTTTTTCACCTCATTTCATTTTTTTTCATTTTTCACTCAAATAAAAAAAAAGTTGGGTGAAAACATGATGGGTCGACCCGACCCGAGACCCATTTGACCCGGACCCGTTTAGACCCATCCTTCTAAATGACCCATCTAGACCCGGGCCCATTTAGACCGAAACTCATCTAGACCCGTGACCCGACCCATTCATTTTCCCACTTATAACATTTTACTAAAATTTAAATGCATATACAATTCTAATTACTAAGCTACTTAATAGTGTTATATACATAGTTGTGATTGTTATTATTATCAGGTATATTCGTATTCATATCTTTATTCGTATTCATATCTTTTAAAGTAAACTCTATATTAAATCGTAGTCCAAAAATCTACGACTCAATCTATTAATCACTACAGGAACGATGATAATTTGAAAGGTTAGCATCTAGTCAGCTAGCATTAGTATGTCATGAAATTTGTCATGAAATTTCACGTGTCCTCATTTGTCATGAAATTTATTAACTTGTCATTGCTTTAAAATATCATGAATATTTAGTCAATATAAAGTCAATGAAAATTTGGTCAAAATACCATGAGAAAATGATGAGAATATGCTCTTTTAGTTTGTGAATTGATATATCATATATATGGGAAATACCAATAACAATTAATAGTTGGAAGTTTATTTATTCTAGAAAATTGGTTACAGTGGAGGTTCGTCTTGAGTTGGATATAATTGTAAGGACCTAACACTAAAAAAGAAAATGATAAAATTATATGAACCAAAATAATCTAAAATAAAAACATTACTCCATAATTAACCCGAAAGAAAATAAATAAGGTTTTAACATAGCACATATATCATGTCCGGGGGTTCACTTGAATTTGACCTAATTAAGGATGTTGGGTCGAAGTTGTCTTATAAAACGACATACGATACCTAAACGAGCTGTTTCCTTAACTTGTTTGTCCTTTAAGGAATACAAAAGGCCCTGTTTTATCTCTACATATATAAATTGAGTGCAACGATCTATCATGTTCAAAACTTTTTAAATGTTAAAACCAAATAAATTTTGAAGTAAATTGGAACGATCTTAGGGTACAAGTTAAGCTTCATTAAATAAATTAGAACTTACTAAATATATTACGAAATTCATTTTTTAAACTTATTAATTTTCAATTATGCATATTTAGTAACTAGTAGGGTACTCACGCAATGCGGCGGCACCTCGTACAACTTTAGATTACGATGGCATATAATAAATTTTAAGTTACATTTACATTTAAAAGCAAATATGTTGTATTTGAATTGAAATATTAATCGTTATAACTCTAATGCATATAACATACACACATATTCATATATAAGCTAAGTAAGTTTGTTAGAGTAATGACTTAGTATCAATACTGTAATGAGTTTACTGAATAGAAAAATTATATATATCAAAAGTTAAATCAAATTGAGTAGAGCCCTTGGCGATAAAATGAGAATCATTATCTTGAATTTGTACATACTTTAAATGAAAGAAAACGGATGAAGGAACCAAAGTTCATGTAGGGCTGCAAACGAGTCGGACTTTTATCGAGTAACTCGAGCTCAGCTTGAGCTTGATCAAGTTCGAGCTTTTATCGAGTTCG